>VUYV01000017.1:5622796-5634811 GCA_008711295.1 Anarhynchus alexandrinus | reverse complement strand
TTTCTGTAAGTGCTGCTTTTCCATAAGAACAAAACCTTGCAGCCTGTGGGGTGTGTTCACCAAACTTAAATGTGCAGCAGCTGTACTTCTCAAAAACAGCCCCTTAATTGTCAGGGGAAATCTATCACTAGATGGATGACTGCCTGTGAAAAGTATTAAGCATGCATCATTTCTAGCTATTGCTACCACGTATTTCTGATCAGTGAGGTATGTGGAGACACTGGTGCTATGATGGTATCATTGTCCATTTTCTCCACTCTGCCAAACATTTAATCAGAAACAGGACTTCTTTCCCAGGACACCAATTTCTAGTCACATTAGTCTGCATTTCTATGAAGCCATAAGTTTGAAAAACAGAGTATAAAAGATACAGCACTAAACTTTTTCCTGAGTTAACGTAATTTGGGGAATCTGTCTAATTTCAGAACTGTTCTACATTGGTTTGGGGAAAAAAATACTGTTCTGTTTGTATCTAGGGTTAAGAATGTGTATTGTTTGGGCATTTGTTTAAAGTTCATGGGTGTGATTCAATGTCAGTGTATTTTAGAGGAGAGCTCTGCCTTCAGGCAAAAACAGTTGGATCCTTTCATAGTAAGCTTCATATCCATCCCAGAAGGCAGCTATGGTTTATTCTACCTACATTATAAATAAGTAGCTTATGAAGAAATGAGAAGACAAGATCTGGAATAGAATCATCTCTACAGTTGATACTAACAAAGACATGGTTAAAGATTGAGGCAGAGACTAAAAGGGCTATTACTTCCTGCAGACGGCTTATTGCTGGGTAGTGACAGCATGTAAGAAAAGTCATTAATAGTTTGTGTGGTGGGACAGGGTTAAGCCTTAGAATAGCTTGCCTTTCATACATTTAAAAGTAGAATTAACTGGCTAGCTTTTTGTACTAACAAAGAGAAATACTTACATGTATTATGTACAAATGCAATTAACAATTATAGAATTTGGGACTCATTTGGAGTACATGTACTGATTCCAGTGGGCTTTGATTCTAGCACTCTTTCATAGATTCATTGGAAAAAGTTGTTATACTTACTGCTGCAGCAAACAGCATTAACCAGCTCAGAGTAGATGTATCTCAAGAATAGTATCAAATGAATACTAAAAGCCTGAGGAGGGGGTCAAGCCCCTTTACTTCGGTAACAATGTGATTTACACTTTTCAGGATTACCAAAAAAATTGATTTTTTGATTGCTGTGGATGGTGGATGAAAATGGCCCAAGTCCCAACCATTGAAACACGCTGTAATAGTCACTGGATGGTTATTTCATAATATTTTAATATGTAAAATCTGAATTTAATATTTTCTTGCTGAAACTGATGTTTATTAACTCAGCTTTTTTAATAAAATATTTTTAAGCAAAACAAGAAGATTCCTTTCTCTGGTTTACTGTCTGATTACTTTGACTCTTGCTTTGAGGTAGTAACTGTCAAAACTGCTGGCCACATACTAATTTTGCAGAAACCCTATGCTGAATCACGTGCTATTCTGTACAGATGCACACTCTAAGGAAGAAAACTGCAAATACAGCCTTCTCACATGGAGCTTAGATGTATATATGATTGTCTGCCAGGCTTGTAATAAATGTTGGAAAAACTATATCATTATAAGGGAAGGGCAGGATGCTTTTTTGTTCCAGTTAATATGCCAATGTAATAACAAATGAGGTCGCATGTGCTCTCTCAGCATGTGTTAAGACTTTCCGAGGACACATCCACTATATTGAAAACAGTATGATACACGGATTGAATGTGAAGTGTTGAGGTTTTTTTTGCAGACTCCAGTCTTCCAGGAGAAATTTTCTGAGAGCATATAAATACTGTTTCCTTCACAGCCTCAAGATTGCAATGAGATGGACGGAGATGCAGCTGGGAAAACTATACCAGCCCTCCTGTCAACCTGTGGCTGTTGAACAATTCATAGTGCAGATACTGGGCTCAGCTCTGCCTGATTTCCAGCATGGCTGTGTTGCAAAGTGGCTGCTGAGTAACCAGACTTCTGCAATGGAGCGAAACAAGCCAATAGGTGCTGTTGATGCAGCTTTACCGCATGCCCACCCCTGTTGTGCGCTGGATCTCAGGGATACCTGGTGAGCCATTGTCATTTTCCCCACCTGTGAACAGCTTTCACTGTCCTGTTTGCTAATGTATGTGGCAAGTGTATTAGCCGAAGACTTTGAGACTTGTAGAGGAAGAGTGACCACCTTCTTGCTCCTGTGTTACTTCATCTTACTCCTACCTTGAGCCAATGTGAAGTATGCTGGCCTTGTAAGGGAGAACAGTTACTAGTCTCCCAATACCCTGCTGTGCTCTGTATTGATTGTTGGCAGCTGAAGATAAGGTTTCATTTTCCTACTAAGATCTAATTGACAGCGTCAAGAAAATGTTTTTCAAATAACATTAGTTACTCCATTTTTTACCATCTGTGTAATCAAACATCATCCTGAATGCAGGCTGGGGGATTAAGAGAACTGCAGTCCTACTACTCACGGGCATATGCTAGGGAAGAGAGGGTTAGGAGTAGTGTAAACTTTTTTTTGCGTTGAACTTACCTAGGGCAGCATTCTGGCTGGGCTTCAAAGCCTGGAAAAATCAGCCCCTGAAACAGATACTGGATTTTTCAGTGAGTATCCTAACTATTTGGTATAACAAATACAGTTTGTATGGCAGTGACAATTTAAGTATTTTGCCAGCTCTGCTTTGAGAGTAACACTATTTCCTTCTTGTCAAATGCTGACTGTGCCTAGATGATAGCCTCCCCTGAAGGAAACCTTTTCCAGTAGAAATAGTAGCAATTCTCTAAGCTCCTACTGGTAAAAGCTGTAGAGTAGGTACTGAGTTAGATGGGCAGTCAGTGTTTGAATGTATAGACCACAGTTACCATGCTCTGTAAGAGTGGGGTTGAAGAGAGGATATTTTGTGACCAAGGCTACTGCCATGTATGCTTTCAGTCATGTTTACCACAGGAGATGCTCAAAAAAAGCACTGCTTCCATACAGTGTAAGTTCAGGAGCTGTTCCCTTCCAGCTCCCACACTGCAATTCATTTGGCATACTGTGCACTGCCTGTACAGCTGGGGCCTGTTCTATGCTGTAAGGGTATACAGTAAGGTTTGTTTTCAGCCGAGTTCATGAATGAAGCTGCCTGTGTCAGGGACTAAAATTGCCTTGCTATTAATGGTGGTGGTGGTGTGCACAGATAAGGTGCATGTACATCACAGAGTAAAATTAGAAAAAGGATCAGCTAAATATTTTTTCTTAATCTCAGGCTTTTGGATGGTTTGATTTAACTTTTGTTACTTAGGTCAGAACTGCAGAAGGAATATTTGGTGACTTCTGGTGACTATAACTTAATATGCAGTCATATGCAATTAGTCATCTAAATCATAGAATCATAGAATGGTTTAGGTTGGAAAGGACCTTGAAGATCATTGAGTTCCAACCCCCCTGCCACAGGCAGGGACACCTCCCACTAGACCAGGTTGCCCAAGGCCACGTCCAGCCTGGCCTTGAACACCTCCAGGGATGGGGCCTCAACAACCTCTCTGGGCAACCTGTTCCAGTGCCTCACCACCCTCAAAGTGAAAAACTTCTTCCTAATGTTCAATCTAAACCTGCCCTCTTCCAGTTTGAAGCCATTCCCCCTCGTCCTATCACTACATGCCCTAGTAAAAAGTCCTTCCCCAGCTCTCCTGTAGGCCCCCTTTAGGTACTGGAAGGCCGCAATAAGATCTCCCCGGAGCCTTCTCTTCTCCAGGCTGAACAGCCCCAACTCTTTCAGCCTCTCCTCATAGGAGAGGTGCTCCAGCCCTCGGATCATCCTCGTGGCCCTCCTCTGGACACGCTCCAGCAGGTCCATGTCCTTCTTATGTTGGGGACTCCAGAGCTGGATGCAGTACTCCAGGTGGGGTCTCACGAGAGTGGAGTAGAGGGGCAGAATCACCTCCCTTGCCCTGCTGGCCACACTTCTTTTGATGCAGCCCAGGATGCGGTTGGCCTTCTGGGCTGCGATCGCACATTGCTGGCTCATGTTGAGCTTCTCGTCGATCAGCACACCCAGGTCCTCCTCCTCAGTGCTGCTCTCCAGCCATTCTCCGCTGAGCCTGTATTTGCGCTTGGGATTGCCCCCAGATGTAAGACCTTACACTTGGCCTTGTTGAACTGCATGATGTTGGCTTGGGCCCACCTCTCCAGCCTGTCCAGGTCCCTCTGGATGGCATCCCTCCCTTCCAGCCTGTCTACCTCGCCAAACAGCTTGGTATCATTGGCAAACTTGCTGAGGGTGCACTCAGCCCCACTGTCTGTGTCTCCGACAAAGATGTTGAACAGTACAGGTCCCAGCACTGACCCCTGAGGAATGCCACTTGTCACTGGTCTCCACTTGGACATCGAGCTGTTGACCACAACTCTTTGAGTGCGACCGTCCACCGTTTAATTTGTGAGTTGCTTACCTTGTTGGTTTTATATCATGCTAATCATGCTTCAGCTTTGACAATCTGTCTTTTATCACACCAACTCATTGAATATACAGCTGCTGCAGTCTACTTGGCTTCTGTTCAGAACCACAACAATAAAGGATGGTTTGTCTTGAGCCTGCAGTGTGCATGCTTGTGCAAAGGTCTAAGTTTTACACTTGTGCAAACTGGAATGTAATCTAAATGCGTTCTCTCTTGGGTTGAGACAGTTCTTCTGCCCTTACCACATTCTTAGCATAAGTTACTGCTGTTTCTACCTGAAAGGTTAGTCCTCCTTTTTGCAAACTTGATGGCTCTTACCTTGGCACTTAATGGAATTTGAGTAACTTCTGTGTATTGTACTGATACTGTTTGTCCTTCCACTTTGCCACAATAAATGTAGCAAAACTCATTGTATGAGCACACAACACAGAATGGGAAGGTGCACTCTGTTTTAAACAAAACTGATTTAATTTTCTCACAGATAGCAGGATTACTTGTGGTGGGATGGACGACAAGTACTGCTAGCTATCATGTCCTCATCTTGTCTCCCTGGTTCTTGATTGGTGCCAACGCTGTGTGATCCCTGCAGCCTTTTTGTTTTGACAAAGAAGGCTCAGAGCCAGGTTGAGTTGTAACATACAGCTTGTTGATTTGCATTTGTGGTATGCTCTTATCCATGTCATGGCCTTGATGCTGTCAGAGCTCCAAGTAGCACCTGTGTTCGTTCTTGGCTTTTGTGACTCTTCTTGTTCTCTCGGCTTGCTGCACGTAGACTGTTTGCTAAACTCTTACTCAGCCATTTCTTCTGGGGCACAAACATTTATGCTCCATGTGCTCCAGTGTAATGATTCCTTTACAGAGCAGGTTTCACCTGTGACCTCTCAATACTCATGAAGGGGGGGATTGTTATGACAAAGGCTATAGTTAGGCTTGCTTTTCTTTGAATCCCTCTGTTGCCCCTTGCGTTTCATACTCAACTATGTCAGCTTTGTCATGAGGTAAGGTATTCCTTCTCTCCACGTGGCTGTAACAAAATCACAGGATAAAACAGGGATAGGTCTGGATTTAGCTCGTTGGGTTGAGATAGAGGAACTCCTCAGAGACCTAACCAACTGCTTTGAACACTTTTGTCAGGCTGTTGTTGCTGTGAGAGGCCGGGGAAAAGATATGCATGGCTGCAGTCTCTTTTTGGCTCCAAAATACAGCATGGCCTAGGAAAACCTTCTGTTGATTCTTACCTTCCTGAAGACTTACTGGGAATAAGATTTGTTCCTCCTGTAGCCACCACCAGGAAGGCTCCAGAAGCAGCTCTGTTCTCGTTAGCTTGAGAACTGTGCTTGGCCAAACCTGTTCATCTTATAATACCAATTTCTCATTTTCAAACTTCCCCAAGTAGAGCTGGAATAAAATCTCAGTTTTTATGCTATTGAACTAGGTCTGTATCATCTCTGTGTTCAATTCTAGTATTTTCTTTTTTTTCCTTCTATTTGTGAGAAACTTACTCAGAAAATTTCTATTTATTTCCTTTTAGAAAATTGTACCCTTTCAAATAAAAGGACAAGGGGCTGTGGGAGGAGGGTTCTGGCTCTTCCTTCCAAAGAATCAAATCCACAGGCAGGCAGCTTCCGCATGAGGATTTTCCGAGAGGCTTGCTTTGTGGTCAGGACAGAGGCCAGAAGTGTTGTGACAGTTTCCTGTAGTGCTGTCGGCTCAAACTGTGTCCAGAAACCTTCACACTAAGAGCATTCACTACTGCGATAAGAATGGAATGGTATGCAGACAAGTGAGGAGGAGAAGGGGGCATTTCACTCTTAATTGGAACGTGTTAGTGGAATGTGGTTTATTGCCAGTACAAGAGATTGGTGCCACTTCAGTAAGGACACTGACAGTTACACTAAGCTAACTTTGACAACAGGTTGTGAGCTATGTGCTTTGGTTTTGGGACACCTCCAGTTGGGCCAGGCTGGTAGGCAGGTACCCATCAAAGAACACTTATGCTGCCCTGCATGGATTTGCCATCCGTGAATGAACATGTCTTGATTTTGGTTTTTGGTTGGGTGGTTTTTGGTTGGTTTGTCAGGGTTTTTTTTAAGGAAAAAGTTCGCTGACAAATAAAATTAACAGGTAATTTAAAAAGTATTGCAATCTGGCAATTCTGGAGATGCCTGCTACTGGGCTGACAAATGTAAAACTGTCTTTTTCTTGCTACTTGAAACTTACCCATACGTTCGGGACCTTTCTTTGGTTTTCCCACATCAGCATCCTCAGGAAGTCAACAGTGCAGAAACACAGTGCCACCATGTTTTTTATCTTTACATATGATGGTAGAAACTGATTTAATCGCTCAGACAACTGCAGGAGTTGAAAAATGCTGATTTATGAGCGGGTCAGTTTTCTCTGCCACTAGAGGGAGCGTCTGACAGAGAAATAAGGCAGATGGTGGGATGTGGTAACAACTGTCTGATCTTAACCTAACACTTGCCTGTCCTAGGAGTCACCACTCTGCCGGCTTGAAGCTCCTTGTAAGGACGGAGAACCGGTCTGCCTCTCAGCATGCAGCTTGAGCCTGCTTAACTTCATATTCTTGTAGAACTTCTTTAAATAAGACCCTTTATATTTACCTTATCTAGTAACTGGGAGGCATGCAGGCTTCCTTTCTTCCATCTGTTATTCATTCACTCCAGTAAGACTTAGTGCCTCGTGGCAGCACTTAATGCCCTGCTGGTTACCTGAGTGTCAGAAATGTGTAAATGTGCTGGGGAACGCTGCTGTCTCCTTTTCTCCTAGCACAATGTGTCCCTAGGGTTACCCGAGTTAAATGTCTATGTCACTTATTTGTAAGGTAAAGGTATTAGCTGTGATTAAGAAACCTGAGACATCATATAATAAAAACTTGATTTAGGAATGGAAAGCTATACTGCATACAGTTGCTGAGAGGTCAGAAAGAATGACATTTATAATTGGTGTTAAATGGTGGTATTGTGCTAAAAAGGGTCAACAAAAAGCATGCAAATGCAGCACTGGTTCAATGCAAAACTGAGTAATATTACTCTTCTTTACTTTGGTTACAAAAGTTAACCTACTCAGAAAGGTTTAGTTGGTACATTTCCTTGATAGACAATGCAAACTTTAATCCGCTTTAGCATTGGAGTGAAAAAACAAGTAAACAACCAGTTTATTAAACTATCATTCTTAAAATAAAAGGGTTTTTTAAGCAAATTTCCCTGGGAATAACAGCCTTGTGGGTTTTTTAATACTGAAATCTTCAAATGCTATGAAATGCTTTATTTCAAGTCCAACAAGTGATTTAAAACATTAGTCATATTTGGTTAGATTCTGATCAAATGAACTTAAGTGCATGGATTTTTTTCTTCCTTTTGATTTTTTTTTTTTTTTAACTACTACTAGCTAGAAAAGATTAGTGTGAATTGTGGAACACTAATAAAGATCTAGTGGAAGATACCACCATTTAGAATTATCACCAACCTGCTGTTCTGGAAGGGCCGGTTGCATGTGCGTGCCTGGCCCCACATGGACTGACAGTCTCTGTTCCGCCCCATCTCAGAGATTTATGGTTACAGACTGCTCTTGCCTTGCACTGGGAGTGCACTCTCTGCTGTTCTAGATGCTCTGTGCGCTTCCCTGCACCTCCACATGCCATCTCGAAGGTGATTATCCCACTACAGCAGTAAGAAATGCTAGAGTATGTAGATCTTTTACTAGATCCCAAGCCGACTGATGGTTTTCTGAAAGCTGCTGCTGAAGACACGTAGTCTCCAGCTCCTAGAGAGGCTGACAGCAGCTTGAAAGCTTGGATCCTAAAAGCTCAAACATCAAAAGATGGCATAAGAGTTACTTTGTTTCCTAACTGTCATTGAACTCTTTGCACCCGTTATTGTAATGTGTTCATTTATTTATTTATTTACTTTTAAGCAGAGTAGCAACTGGAGATGCAAAGCAGTAAGGTGTAGCAGCCAAGAACTCTGTGCTTGGTCCTCTTGGCAAATACTGTAACGGGCTGTGCCCTCAGGCTTCCAGCACAGAGGCAAGGATCAAAACACCTATGGGATGCTGCAACTACTAACGGTGCACCATGGTGTCTTCCTGAGCTATTCCCACTTGCGTTTTGTTAGGTCTGCAGCTGGGGTATACTGTGCTGCGCCAGCTGGTCCTGGCATGATTCCTAGATACACTGACTTTCAGAAGTCCAAAGGTTATGGAAGCCCTTGGCTACCTAGAAGGATTTGGGGAGAAGTGGTCCATAATCCAGGTGCTGGTGCATACTTAAGAAAAAAAATTGAGGAAGTCATGAGTTCTTAATGGCCTGGAGCCACCTAGACTGTGAGAGCAGGGATGGTCTTGCAGTCACACACAAGTAAAACTCCTAGGTGGTAAATAAATTATTTTTACTGTCTGGTTACACCTTTTCATGGTGTTCCCCTTTACTGGAATACCTTTTCCACAGGAAACTATTCCAGCAAGCATCACAGCAGTTAGGTCATTAGCTGAGTAAAAGGTTCAGTTTGGATCCGAGTGATGGTTTCCAGAACATGTGCATGCATGTGCACAGACATTTCCCCTCCTTCCCATAACCACATTTTTGACTGGTGTCTAATTACTGGACTCAAGCAAAATACACGTTTACCTAGAAAGCAATTTGACATCTTTTGTATTTTAACAGGCATATAAAGTCTAAATTTACGCTATAAAAATGAACTAATTTTATGTAAGTGGCCACCATGATGTGTAACAATCTGGTTTTGTTTTCTTTCTGATTGCATTTACATTTGGAAAGATTTTCTGTATTTCATTTCACGTGAAAAGCAGCCAAGTGGTAGATTTCTCCTTCTCATTGGATACAGACTTTTTGTGCTCTTCTCTTTGCCAGTTGGCATAAAACAAAATCCCTTAATTACTGAAAAATTGTGAAATTACAGAACATTAAAAGCAGCATTCCAAGTTGCAGCTTCATTTCAGAAGGTGTGAACAAAAGGGCACAATTCCTAATATTCTTACCCTAAAAGACGCTGAGCTGGTTCATACTACGCGAGTACTGAGGAAGCACAGAGTCCTTGAGCATTCCTGGTAAGTTATGATTTCCCTGTGCTATGCCAAAAAGCTTTCTGCTTCACCTCTGACATCTTCTGAGTTCTCTGTGGAGGTAGTAATACTGCATTCTTCTCACAGTGAAGGGGGACAGTGAGAAACTCTGCTTCTGTTACAATAACCCATGTAGAAATGAGTTGGGAATGAGTAAAATGGATACATGTAAAGGTGCAACATCTACAAGTGCAACTGCAGTTGGGATCCAAGAGTAATGCCTTTCCTGGTGACCTGACCAAAGCGGATGTGCCACAGAAGGTCACTGGTGTGTATGGAACAGTGCTGGCTATCTGCAGGCAGAGTTTGTCGCCTGCCTGAAGGTACGTGGCTCAAAGTGACATGCTTCTGGGGCTCCAGGTTCTGTTACTCTGCTCTGCTTACCTGCAGGCTGAGTGAGGAAAGTGGCTTGCTCACGGGGCACAACTGGCTTCTCACCAGGGTTTTTTTCTGGGAAGTGCCACATGGTTACAACTTCTACCTGAGCGCTTTCCTTCATTCCTCGCTCCCCAGCACCCGAACTGAGACCAGAGTTTTAACTCCATTCCTGGGGACTCCTTGGCTGTCTTACTTCCTGTGGGGCCACTTCTTGCCCCCATTGTGCCTCACTCATTACTATGTTCTTAAAATTCCTTATACAAAGCAAGGCCAAAGCATCTTGCCTTTCTCTACTGATGCTATGGATCCCCCCATCACTTGAAAGCCCTAGATCAGAATTAGCATCTCTTCAAAGAGGCACTCTTTACCCTTCCAAAAGGAACAGTTTGAGGCAGAAATTGCTGGTTCAAGATTTCTGGCCAGTAAATCAGATTAGGGGAACACAACAGCCTTCTCTGATTTCAGAATACGTATTTGATGGGTAAATCTTATTCTAAATGCATGGATAGTTTCAGAGTGACAGTTCTTTTCATGCAGTAACATCTGCTCATTGCTTTGCTATTAGCCTGCTTAACGCCTGCCAGCAACACAGCAGGGAAGCTCAAGCCTTTCTGGTGACTAATTTTTCACTTAATAAGCCAAGGCGCATATCCCAGGGCTCTGGGTGCTCTAAATCAGAGGAGGTGTGCTGAGACTCCAATCCCCGGTCCTGACTTGAGGAGTCCTCACCTGAGGTTGGGACTTTTACTGCTCCTACAGAGCAGGAACGTCAGCCGTATCACTGCCTGAACTGTGGTGGGGTCCTCTGCAGCTAAATAACCATCTGGTTGACAGAATCAATCTTACCACGGTAGTGAACACCCCGTCTCTAACTGAGTGTATGCAGATGTGAGAGCACCATTAAAAATAAAGCACATGTCTGCTTTTTATAAACTCTGGTCTCTTCGGTCCCCAGTGTAACACCAAATTATGTAATGCAGATTTATCATATGATCCACTTCCTAAAGTGTCGACTTTGTTTGTTTGCACACACGAGGGAAGAGGAAGGGGTTTTACGCAATACCTCCTGCAGTCCATACCCATTTCCTTTTTGGTAGGTGTAGCTGCGTTACCTGCATGTATGTACACGTATGCAGTTTAATAGCTTTCAGTCACACTCAGTTCCTAAAGCTAGGGCAGTTTAAGACTAGAAATAAAGTTCCAAATAGTTATCTTAAATATCACAGCACGCAGACACACACACAGAGGCAACAAAGCAGACATGGTGAGGGAGTCTTTCCACCGAGACCCTCATTGCTGCTGTCGGTGGCTTTGTCTGCAGTAGCAGAGATATCCCATCATCACATTGGAAGCTGAGAAACCCTCCGCCACCACCTAGTACTACGCTTGGTTCCTGGCAACTGGTGCTGGAGAAAGTATTTCAGAATCCGCCAGGAACGACCTCGGTTCCTGGTAGGAAAGCGCAGCCCCGAAGCCATCCTTCGAATGCACGCCACTGACTGCTCCGTGGACATGCAGGCAGCTGAGGGCCGCGGAAAAGCGGCTGGAACCCGGGGCTGGTGCGCTGCGGTGTTAAACTTAGGTTTTATCCCTGTGGGTTTTTTTTTTTCAAGATCCCTGTGCTTATTCGTCTTATTCGGTGAGTTTGCCAAATTCCAGCTACTAAGAAACAGGTGGTTTCGAGGGCCCACGAGCAGGCAAGCGGGCTCGGCGGCCTCCCGGGGAGCGGGACAGCCCGCGGAGGACGCTCCCGCACGGCCTCGCTCCGAGTGTGGCGGCGGCAGACGGAACTGCCGCTTCTCAGGGCTCGGGCAAGCGACAGCGGCCAGCTGAAGCCCGCCGCGCCGGCTGCCGTGCGTCCAAGCCGCCCCGACGCCTCCAGCCCAGGCACAGACACCCCCCGGGGCCGGGCGCGGAGGGAGGAAGGGAGGGAGGGAGCTGCTCTCCCCGCCGGCCGGCCGCCTCCCGCTCCGGAGGATGTACCCTCGCTGGGGGAGGGCGGACCCGCCGCAAGGGACCACCGACAACCGGGGCGCGGAGCCCCCCAGCAGCCGGGCTCCCGCTCC
>VUYV01000017.1:5601637-5622782 GCA_008711295.1 Anarhynchus alexandrinus | reverse complement strand
GTCCGCTCCGTGCTGCGCCGGCCAGGTAAGGGGCGCGGGGAAGCCGGCAGGTGTGCGCGGCGGGGCCCGCGGGCCTCCCCTGCGCCGGGGGCGGGGGGGGACCGGACCCCGACCCCCTGAGAGACAGCGCGGGGGGCTCCGCCGCGGCGAGCGAGGGCCCGGGGGAGCGCCCCGCGGGGTCGGGTGGCGGCGGGGGACGGTGAGCCCGGGGCGCGACGGGACGGGAGAGGGGAGAAGCGGTGGGGCCGCATCCCCCCGCTGCCCCTCGGCCGCTGCTCCGCGCCCTCCGCCGGCAGCCCCCGGGGAGACGGGCGCCCCACACACACACCAAGCAGGGCGAATCGAGGCGTTAAAATAAGAGCCGCGCGCAGCGGGGGTGCCCGCCTGTAAAGCCCGGCGCGGTTATGTGTTCATGGCGGTGTTCCTGCGGAGTTGCCTGGGTGAATTCCCCTCGTGTCCGAGGAGGAGAGGCAGCTGAACCATGGCTGTCCCCCGTGTCCCGNATGGTTTAAGAAGCAGAGCAGTCTTAACTTCTCCCTTAGCTGGTGGCTGCCTGGCACTCCTCAGACCCTTTCACGAGCTCCTTTAAAATTTGGCTTGTGGAGAGGTTCAGCAAGTGCAGGTGCTGGCGGGGGATGTGAGAGGTGAGAGCAAGCGGTGATGGAGGGCGGTGCAGGACCTGTGCCCTTCAGCATCCATGGGGTGATGAATCAGTGCTCTGCATCTTAGCGTGGTGCACCTGTATTCTGGATTGAATCCCTTCTGAGAGATGAAGGTCCGTGGAGTTGGAGGAGAAGGGTAGTTGCGAGGCCCTGTCCAGATCTCCTCCTTGGTTGCCCTCAAGGGAAGGACTTCTGTTCCTACCAGTTGTCTCTCTAGCCTGGTGTTAGACTGCATCTCCCACAGGCACTTTATTTTGTACTTTGTTTTCCCAAATCTCCGCTGCTGCAATAGAAACCCATTACTACTTGTCCTGCCTGCAAGGGGCTGGCTAGTGAGCTTATTCCTGTTGTTTTGCATATTTAAACACCTTGCAGCCCTAATTCTGTCGGTATTTCTTCACTGGTCACTCTGCCCACCCTCAGCATCTGATTATTGTGTGAACATTTTGCTTTTGTGTGAACCACCTGGGGAAAAAAAATAATCTCAGAACTTCCATGGAGATTGAAATCCCAGGCTAGATTTGGTCTTCCAGCAGCAGTTCTTCCAATCTTCTGTGGGCCGGGAGGATGACTGAGCGTGCCTCCATGCGCCTGTCCACTGTGAGCTCCCCTGTGCCTCGCCAAACAGCCCTGGGGTGGTTGTGGAGGACAGCAGTCACTGCATTTGCTAATATTCATCTTAAAGCAGAGGGTCTCCCTGACTGCTGCCTCACATGCATTTTGGCAGCATGTGGAACAAGTTTTGGAGTGGGTCAAGAAAGTGCTGTTAGTAGGTGCTGTTACTGCAGTGGTTCATGGCTGTCTGCGTTATCATTGCTTTTTTTTTGGTGTTTCTCCTGGAGAAGTAACTTAATGCCAAGAGGGTGAAACCATTGTGAGACTCGTGTGGCTTTAGCGTGACCAAACTTTGAGACATTCTTAAAGCCACTGTTCCTGCCCCACATAGTAATACCTGATAGTAATGTGTTTTATTGACACTGATGTGGCGCTTTGGAGTCTGTAAATAAACTGAACTCCTTAGTGATGTTGGAGCCGAAGCTAAAGCCCTGAAGTGGATGCGGTCATAGCGCCAAAATTATGCAATACCCTGGGGATGTGTATTCTGCTGGCTTAAGCACTATTTTTGATGTAAGACTTATCTGTGCTAAATATGGCATATTGCTAGTTATACCAGTGAACTTAGTGTGGGTAACCTTTTTATAGGCTAAGATGATAAATGGCATAAAAAAATGTTTCAATAGCATGCAGTGTAACTTTTTTAAAAGGAAAAATGGTCTTTGCCCTCATGACTTGATTTATTCCAACCTTGATGAGGGGATGTTTGTTTAACGTAATTAATACACAAGAAAAACAAAAGGGATAGAAGTTCTTTCTCTCTCAACTCAACTTCCTCAAGCATTTTACGGATACTGTTAATCAAGCTGGAAAATTGAGAAGGAATTCATCCTCTCCTTAAATGTTCCCCCGAAGATGACATTAACCCTGCCTCCAGAAACAGAGATGATGTGCTTAAGGAAAGATGGAACTTCATAGGAGTCCTGAAAAACAACACTGATGTTGGGTCCCTCCTTTTTCCCTAAAATATACTAGTTTAATGGATTTGATATCCCACAGGGTGGGTTTTCTTTGTATAAAGTATTTTTGCCCTGTGTGTATCTTGTATCCGCCTCTCTGTTTCTGTGGATCTGCTTTCCTAGAACTGACTGAGAACTTTGGTATTGTCCTCCTGAGCTGTGAAAGTGTGATTATCGTGCATGGATGTCTGTAGCCGATATCAAAGCTTTCTTGTGAGTTAACATCACTTGACGGTCCGTTTTTACTCCATTCATAATGCCAGCAAATTTTCCTGGTGTGAAGTAGATGATGAGTGATCGGTACTTTTGGTTTTGGGTCAAACCCTGCTAAACGTCTAGTTGATGGTGCCTGTCGGAATAAACGCATTCAGATTTCCCAGCCCAGATTCCTTTTGTTAAGGGATACAGCGGCAAGCTGCCAAACTTCAGTGTGCTTTGGTTATACTGATTTTACACTCAAAAATTATTTAAAATAATCTTAATTAACATTACTGTGTGACTTGTATCCTTGCCAAGTAGACCCTGGGAACTCGCTTTCAAGAACTTGGCCATTTATAAACTTTAGTTTCTGCAGTGGGTTTTTATCGGGCGACGTACAGCCTTGTTTTGAAGAGAATTGCGATTTTTAGGTTTCTGAGCTGTAATAGACTTGCTAAATGTTTCTTCTTTTGCTAGTGTTTCATTGGTAGACCTATTTTGAGAATGCAGTGAGAATACAGTTTGGCTTGGGCCTCCACAATGCTTTTGATTACATAAAAACATCTGCTTAAATTGACAGGAAACAGGATTTTACATTTGGCTTTTCTTCAGTAGTTATTCTCAAGAGAACAAAGTTGAGATCATGGTTAAGAAAAGCAGCTGTTGCGGAAAATCTTTATTACAATGAATATGTTTTTTCCAGAGTTAAATAAATGTAATTTAGATAGTTAACATTCATTTTTGGGGGGCAGCGTGTTGTAGCTGCGTTGTTCACAAAGATGGATTTTTCAATTAGAACTGGTAGTTATTAAAGTTATTAAAGCTATTTTTGTAGGTCTGTTAAATCTTGAATGCTTTCTTTAATACTGTTCTGCACTTAGAAATCATACGATGTAGTAAATGCAGTAAGATGTGCCGCAAGTTAGAGTATCAGATTTTCATTTTATACCCAGATCTCTAAATTTAAGGGTTGGGGGTTTTTTGTTTTGTTTTGGGGTTGGTTTTTTTTTTTTTAAAAAAAAGCTGTATTTATAAGAATGGCCTCAGCCAATCTTATGATTTCTGGGGCTCATATCTTTAGGGGCAAGGGAGGGAAGCCCCCCCATGCGCTCCGGAGCTGCCTGCCTCTCCGGCACTGCCTGTTTGCATCTGCAGGTTGGAAAGGGGACTTACAGCCCTGTCCTCGTGGTCTCCTCTTTTCATTACATGGTGAAAAGGGTGACTCTGTCATCCTCGTCCAGGTTTGCCTCCTCTGAGGACGGCGGGGCACTGCTGGGCCATGTGCGTGGTGTGATGCGCTGCAACGCTGTGGGATGGTCCCGGCGGCGTGCCTGGCTCCACTTCACGTGCTGCTCCCCAATACACGTCTCTCTCTCTCCAAGTGGTCTTCCTGGGTGAGAGGGGTTTGGTTTACTGTGTTTAACCTGAGCCGGTCAGTTAAAAAAAAGAGACATTTTGCTGTGGGTCTTACCCTCTCCCACAGCTGCCCCCACTTTTGATCACGACTGAAGAAGAAATCAGCTGTCTGAGGTCTGATGTGGGGTAATGTAGAGTACTCCGCTTAAATACAGTTAGGAAAAACAGACTGGGGAAGGACTTTTTTCTCTGTTTGCCGAAACCTGGAGTTTTTGTTTTAAACAAATGGTTGCCTGAACAACTGAATTAGCAAAGCCTTGTTTTCTTCAACTTTGTCCTTTGAGGTTGGTATCTTGTGTCGATTCCCTTTCTAACAAATACTGAACTTGTGTTGCAGCCTTTTTCCTTGCTCAAGGTTGAGATATCATTTTTCTCTGCTGAACCTTTTGCCTGTTTTCAAGGATATTGTAAGAACGTAGTGTCTTTGAGGCCCCCATCTGCCTGCCATAGCTGGATAAAATTTGCTGCTGGATTCAAAAGTGATTAGAAAGGGAGAGGAAAGTGGCCAAAAGGCAGTGAGATCCTGTAAGTATTGTATCATTTGACTCTTGCATTGCTACGTTGGAATCCTTTCCCTGGCACTGCATAAGAGGCAGAAGATACTCTCTCTCATTCCAGGCAGAAGATAGTCTTTCTCATTCCTGCTTAATTTCCCATTGCTGCCTAATTTTTTTTAGCCTTTTCCTCTCACACCCCACAAGTTGGTTGAATTGTGGGTTTAAGGAAACAACTTAAATACCCACGGCTCCACAGCTGTTGGGTGAAGGCAGTATAAAAGCAGTGCCTTCACTTTTAAGGGCAAGGGGATACTCTTCTGCAGAAAGATATAAATCCTACTGCTGCTTTTATTTTAATTTTTGCAAGTATAGGTCTTGCGGGGTGTTTTTTCCGTTACTGAGACTTTCATTACAATGGATGCACTCGCAGTTGCATGTGCAAGGCATACGTGTTTCAGGGGAACAGCTGAATGAAAGCCTGAGCTATGACTACAGGATAAGCTGAAGGTCTCATCTGGAGCTGGCGATTGCTGTCATCCCAAACACATGCTGAGGCTGGATGGTGTTCTCAGCTTAGCCATGTGAAGACCCTTGGACCTTAGGTTGCTTCCAAGGTCCTTCTCATACCCAAGTTAAAGGCACTTCTGTTTCTTTCTCAATGGTGCGGGGCTCTAATATGTTTTGACATGTTAAATGCTTGGCCTCCTAGATTTTTAGGCTGTGATCGACCATTCTGCTGACTGAATTTGACCTATTGCATTGTTCAGGTCACCCAAGAGACAGTCTCCAACATCCGCATGTGCTGCAGCGTGAGGGAGTGAGGGATCGAGCCAGCCAGAGCTGTGGGGACTGTAGCATTTACCCATGACAGGAGCTGTGGGAAGGTGGCTCCCTGTTTGTTTTGAAGGGAGTCCTGACACACCTAGTAATCTCATTGTCACTTTAATTAACGATAATTATGCTGGGAGTGATGCTTGTGTTTTAATGATTGGAGCTTCCAGCAATTAGAGATGGCATATGCTCAAGCATTTAAACAGGTAAAAGTTCACAGTCTGAAAATGGAAAGTTTTGCACTTCTTTCTGTCCAGTAGGACTGATCAAAAATGTGTGAACCTGTCATCTCTCACACTGAGTTTTAACAGGAACACTTCTTAACATTTTCTGAAGAGACTGAACTCATACATTTTTTTCCTTGGCTCTGTATATTACACTCACAGTCAGAACAGTGGTTCAGGAATACTATTCAAGATACTTCTCGAGTAGCCATTGTAATTGTATTTAAAAGTGCTCACTGAGAAGTAAGCAATGGGAAGACGTGAGCAGGCTCCATTTTGAGCCTGCCGATCTGGAAATGTGCATGAAGTTGGCTATTGTGACACTGATCTGAACTGGAGCGTCAATGCTTTGAGCAGTTAGATTTATTGGGTTTTTTTAATATAACGTGGTGAGAAACAGTTAATGTTTGGTACAAATTTATTGGCTTTTGTCACTTTGTACAACGTGCTAATGTCTTTTTACCTATTCCTTAAAGTCTGCTTGTACTCAGCATCAAAAGTACCTTTTAAAGACGCAACATCTTTGTGGAACAGCTCAGAGCTGTCAGTTTATATCAAAAGTGAAGCAGCTGTTCCAGCTGTGTGCTTTTAAGTCAATGCATGCAGAAATTTCACTTTAACTGCTTCTTCACTCCTGTGGTGTATGGACTTAGCAGTTACTGTCCTGCACGGTGTCCTTGGTTCTCTCTGTCCCTGACAAGGCACCACGTTGCACCCATGTGTGCCATTCTGCCTCCAGAGTCCTGGTCTTGGAACTTCAGAGCTAACCTGGAGAAAATCTGCTCGCTGTATGAAGTGACGGCCTCACGTTGTCAGACTTTGCCGTCGCTGACTTGTCTTTCTTTTTTCAGTTGCTCTGTTAGTAGCTCCTCCGCTTTGAAAGGCAGAGAAGTGGCTGCAGCGTGAGCTGGAACAACCCACAGATGGGCAAACCATGAAATACGAAATTATGGGAAAGGACAGTTGAACCTGTCACCCAGTGGAGGTTGCTGCCAGTGAAGATCATGAAGGGATCAATGCAAAGGAGCTTCAGGATCAGGTCACTGATGAAAACAGTGGCCTGTTTTTATCAGGGACCTGAGGGTACGTGTAAAATGGCTCCTGAAAGCACACAGGCATGATGGAAGGACTGGTGGAGCGGATAATACTGTTGAAGATGACATAACCTGGATGGCATGACCCCAGTGCAAATAAAATACACTTTTTAAGTACGGCCAGCCGGCTGGCTGTACGCGAGAGGTGCATGGAGGGCAGGCTGCTCCTGCGGCATGGGACACTGCGGGGCACAGCCTCACCCCCTCTGCGGCTGCGCCCGCCGGTGACTTGCTGGGCTGATGATGCTGCCCGAATTTGGTAGGAGGGGCTGGGGAGATTTGAGGGGGTGCAGGAAGAAAAAAAACACCGCAAACAATTTAGGCTACTGGGAGGAAAAGTCTTGAAGCCTTCAAGTGAGACTGAGGGTAAACAGTTTGGGTTCCTTCTTTGATGAGCTGGGAATAAAGACCAGGTAATTAAAAGACTGTCTCAGCTAGTGAAGAAAGCCTCACAAATAACCAGGGCCTGGAAAGTGTAGCAGACAAATTAGAAGTGGGGTTGTTTGGTTGGGGTTTTTCTTCTGTTTTTAATGACAGATGTAAGTAGCCAGAGAGACAAACAGCCCACTTCATCCTGCTGTCAAATCCAGATGGTCTCGCCGGTGGAAAATAGCTATACTAGTGGAGAGCTGGGTGGTGTGATGTGCTGCGAGGCTCCGGTCAGACTAAAAAATTGTCTTGATTTTTCCAAAAGCATCAGGAGGAGAGCAGTTGGGCAGCCTGTAATTTAGACATTCTGCGGTGACGTTATTTTCTAATGCCGAGCTGAGTCACCGCGTAGCAACGTTCCGAGCGAGGAGGCAGCAGCTCAGCATCTTCAGCTCAGCTTAACTTCAGCTCTGCCGGTGCCTGGCAGCGGCTGTCCCGCCTCTCAGCTCTCACCGTTGCTGTCCTGGATGCGGCTTTCTCACCCCAGTTGTGAGCTGCTTGGTGCTGTACTGCAGGTCTGCCCTGTGGCGCAGGGCACGAGCCCTTCACTTTGGAAACTGGGCTGGGGGCAGGAACGCCTGGCTGGGAAGCAGTGTCCAGGCCACCTCGGGGCTGGCGTGGCTTTTCCCCGAAGTCGGTTTTAATTTCGCACAGTTTGCAGTGTGAGGTGTGCTGCCAAAAATAGGTCGTCGGTTGATTAACTGGTATGCTGGTCACAAAACCACCGGGCTTAAGCCACGTGGTGAGTGAATATCAAAGAAGCAGCAGTGAAAAGCCCGTTAAGTCAGAGGAAGGACAAAATGACGCCCCTTCGGTGAATTTAATTACTTCACAGGGACAAAGGGCTGTGTAATCACGCGGCCAGTTGGAGAAACCTTTGCAAAATGTGTTAGGCATAACAGCGGGGGGTTTCAATCACAGTCTGAGCCCGGCTCTGAACACATGGGGCACCTGGCATCAGGCATCTGTTGCTTTCATGAGCCAGTGGGCTAACAAAACGGTTGGCTTGCTGGACGGTCCTTCCTGAAACTCAAAGTCCGAGGGCCGGCGTGTAGTGGCGTCAGGGCGTTGCTCGTGCAGGGATGGCTGCTTGGCTCCTCCAGCCTGCTTGGGTGCTGTCAGAGGAGATGCTGGGGTGTTTTTCATAGAGGCTGCTGTTAACAGCTCAGTGACCCCATTATCTGCATATCTTACAGCCCGGATAATGCTGGTAGTCAAGTAATCAAGCAGTGCATGAAAAACTAAGCCGCTGTAGGCCCCCGTGAAAAGAAGCCTCAGCAAGGCACATTCCTGTGCTCTGCAGACAGGCGGAAGGCAAAGGCAGGCGGTCTCCTCGGCCACGTTGGCCAGGCAGTCAGTCGGGAGGGGAGAGATGAAACGCTGCTGAGTCTTTGTTTCATTTATGTGTGCGCTTTTTTTTCTTTTTTTTTCTTTTTTTTTTTTGGTTAATGTACTCGTCTTCCCTTTGATTTTTACCATTTCTGCTGAAGTCTCCCAAAAGGAAGAGTGCTTTGTTGTGATAAGCTTGATACTTCCCTATGGTTTGTATATTTTAAAAATACTGTATGCTATTTTGGGCAGTGATCCTGAAACTCCTCGCTTTATTTTAATGGCTGCGCCAAATATTTTCTACAACCTTTGAGATTTTTTTTTAAATGTCTTTGGAAAATACCTTCTAAAAATGTCACTGGCTGTACAAAAGCATTGACTTTACTTCTCAGTCTTGTATGTAAACAGTTACATGTGTGCTTAACATTACCGTCATACCTCATTCCACTGATTTATCAGATTGGATCACAGCTTGCAAAAATCAAGACTTGAGTGTGTGGCAGATGTTAAGTGTACGTTGGTGGGGTATTCGCTGTCGGGCGCTGATAGCTTGTGCACGGGTTGGTAAACCTGCTTTTACCCTGTTTTGTTAACCTGTCTAACTCTTGCTAACCGTAGGTACTCCCCAGCCTGGCGTAAGGCGGGAGCGTGCAAATGTGTCCAGGCCTGCCTGTACTTGGAAGAGCGATTTACACGAACTAGGGCAGTTAAATAGTCTGCTTGCTTCTGCTCCTCACTGCGTGGATGTAAACATTATTGTTCCCCTGCATTGACAGGAACCTACTGCACTCAAATCGCATGAGTTGGTAGGAGAACGCCACGGAACTGTCTGCTCAGAGTAGGGTCAAAGCATGGGGGACTGCTGTGAGGCGCTCACCTCTGCTCTCCCTGCTGTGCCCTCACTTGAAATGGTAAAACTGTTTCTGCTGTTGCATAATACATCATCAGCCAAGAAGGATTGAGATGTCTTTTTTTTTTTTTTTTTTTTTTTTTTTTTTTTTTTTCTTTCTCCCCCTTTTCCCAGCCGGTAGGTTGCTTTGTTGGGTCACTCCCAGCAGCAGAAACAACCATGAGGGCTACTGAGGGTTGGTGCCAGGGCAGGAGCGAGCAAGTGGCTGGCAGAGAAGCCAGGCTGGGGCAAGCTGGTAGCTGTTGAGCCAGCCTGGCTACCAGAAGAGCTGTCTGTGAAACTGCACTTTGAATATTTTTTAACACAAAAATTTCCCACGCAGCTTTCCACAGCTGCTGTTGTGAAACCCGCCGAGTCCGCCGTCATCCAGGCAGGTCAGATGATGGTCTGTTTGCAAGTACACTAAGGTTTTCAAGTTTCGGGATCCCAGGCAAGCTGGTACTGCACCCTCCTTGAGCTCCAAAAGAGGAGCACTGAGCAAAGCTGGCGGCCGGTCTGCGTGGTGGAGACCTGGCGTCACGGTGGGTTAGTGCAAGGGGGCCTGCTGATTGTAAGTGTTTGTGGAAAGCATAAACATTTGCATAGTGCTTGTAATTGTTGTCAGACGGTCGTGCTCACCCAGTGAGGAGATGTAAAGCTGGAGAGGGAGCTGGGGTAGGCTTCACTGGCTGCCTGAGTTGTGGGAGCCGTTGGGTGAGGAACACTTGAAGCCGGAACCTGCTGCAGCGTGACAGACTCCTGCCCACAGCAGCCTGGCTTTCGGGTGCCATAGCACTGGGTTCTGGGGGACCCAGGACTAGGAAGGATCACAGGACTTCGAAGGAGCTGTGCAGGTGCAGACCAGGGTTTTCCAGACGTGCCTGCTGGCAGCCATCACAGACCGTAGGTTGTGTGGGTTGGCTCTGTCCTGAGAACTGCACAGCACCTTCCATCGGCAGAACCCCTCCTTTGGAGGAGCTTTTGTTTAATGATAAGCTAAATCTGTTAAAGATTTATGACGCTACTTGCTTTGTTTCACAGCTTGATTTTTTTAACACGGGAAGAATTTGTTACCAGCTCATACTTCGGCACCGGTGGGTCCCCCACCGGTGGGCAGACCCTCGCTGCTGTCCATGGGCAGAGACGGGGCGAGACGGGCCATGCCCGCGGTAAAACACGTGCCATCAGAGGGACTGCGGAGCTTAGCTGCACCTTTTGACAGAGAACTTGTTGTAGAGGTGGTCTTTGAAGACACCTCTTTGAAAGACAACATCTTTGAAAGCTCTCAGGTCAGTAGGTTGTGGCCAGCCAGCACCTTACTCGTTGGGACAGAGACCGCTTTCATTTATTTTTGGATAACACCTATTTAATTGCGGCCCACTCTAGAATGTAGTTAGTCATAACCAGAGTTTAAAAAAAAAGCACAAACCAAAACCAAACACCAAATTTGTGACTGTGGCTGAACAACCTAACCAACCTTCTATGGTTTCCACAGCTATTCAGAGTGCTTAAAGGAATGCATCTCAAAAAAGATGGAAACACTGATATTTCTCACAAATATTGCCAATTTATATGGTACATGCTCATTATTAGAAACTATCATTAAAGTCTCTCTAAGTAATGTGGAACAATGCATAAATGAGCTGTATATTCTATTTAAGTATTTGTTGCTTTAAATAGCAGCTCCAGGGACCCAGCACTGGAGTAGCAGACACGTTGCTGGACGTAGATGAGGTTTCACTGGCAGAGCTCTCCAGCACCTGGCTTAGGAAAATGTTGTTCCCCTTAAAAATGCCAAAGCTGCATACCTTTTTACTTCTGTACTGTAGTTTTTAACATTATGGTGAGTATGGCCGGCAGCTGAAGTTTATCATGGATACTTCGCATCTGGCTCATACAGATTGAACAGACCTTTAGTCTTACTCTTCTAATTTTTTATTTCTCCATATTTCTGAAGTGGAGGGATTACACTTTTTTGGTGTGTTTTTGTTTTGAAATGTTATTCCATTTGTTTGCTGAATCAGTAACTTGCCATAGCTTCCTTATTTCTTGGACTTGTAGTTGATGCTGTAAAAGTTAACTTAATTTCACTACATATAAAAAATAAAATTGCCATTCAGTCACCACTGCCTTCTATTTTGAAAGTATACTTGCATGATGTGCTTATGCACGTAGTACTTTTAATTTCCAGCTTTGGTGCCAACACGAGCCCATTCTGTTTATTCCCCACAGTGGGAGCTTTGTGTGTTTTGGGGAGGATTTCTGTTCTGCAGCAGCAGCAGTTTTAGCAGCTGCGTGCTTTGAGGCCCCCGTCTCCACTGGTGTGAGGTCCACCAGTGAACTGGGAGAAGGGCAGAGTGGGAGCCAAGTTGGACTGTCCCCGTTTCATGTCTTCTGCAAACTGAAGAGCCATCGTCGAGCGAGGCAAGGTGACCTTCAGCCCCTTTCTGCGGGGCTGAGGGCAGTAAGCCTGAGCTTGGGTGTTGCAGCAGATAGTCATGGCAAGGAAATGATAAGCCGGGAGTCTTTTCAAGACACTTCTTCAAAAGGATTTGGGGGTCTTTGGGGGTCTTTGATCAACCACTCTGGCTGTGACACTCTGTGGAGTTGTATCAGATATGCGTGTCTGCAAACACACACGTGAAACCCTCTTCTCCGGGTCGGACAGTCATTGATGCTGGAAGAGGACGTGTCCTGGGAGGAAAATGGCACGTGGTGGTTTGGAGCCTGAAGGCACATACGAGAGAGCAAAGTTTGCCTGGATGACTCAAATGTGCATTTTGAATCCCTTGGCTAAGAAGAGCCATCCATCTTGTACAACTGCTTGCTAGAAAGCAGGGGGGCCCTCTGAACATCCCCACAGCCCCTCCGAGGGCTGAGGAAACACCAGGAAAAAGTGGCCTCGGTGTGCTCGAGCCCCTCGAAAATGGGGGTGTTGGGGGATGAGGTTGCTCTGGATCTGCAGCAATGGGACGTGGAAGAGAGGTTCCCTGCTCCTGGCTGCCTGCTGGTGTCCAAAAATCCCTCTTGTGGTCGCAGCTGCTGGGTTCAGCACAGCAGCCATATGAAGCTGCTGACTATTGCAAGGAGAGCCTGGCAGAGGACAGTGCTGCCTTATGTGTAAAAATAAGGCTTATATTTATATTTTTATATTTGACTTTTCTAAAAGTAGAAGGGAGGGAAGGTGAATCCAGCTGCTTTGAAAGTCAATGGTACTGTTGACAGCAAGGAAATAATGAGCATTAAGCTAGATCCCTTTCAGGATTTATTGGGTACCTCTTTCCCTGTTGAATAAGGAAATTATGTGCTTTTTGCTGTGCCTTTTGGTTTTTATCTTGGTGGACTCTCAGTTGCAGGTAGAAAAGAATGAAATCACACAACGAATTCTGTCTCTAATAACGTGTAAACATTGAAGACAGTATCAGTTAAGTGTGATTTGATATTATTGTCCTTGCAGCTGTGGATTTTTTTTTCCTTGCCATCTTGCATGTGGAATCACAGCTTTCACATTTGCAAAGTGTGTCTAAATAACTGTGAAGTTGCATTTCTTCTCTGGCTTTCTTCAGTGCAGGATGGTTCCATTGTATTTTGGGTCCTTCAAGCTCAGCTGTCCTTTGCTTTGTTTGCAGCAAGCCAAGTATTTCCAGATTCTTTCTCTACAGCCCAAAATATTTAGAACTGCTAATGTATTTTTTTGTTTGTTGTTTTGAGTTTGTTTGGGTTTTTTTGTAGCTGTTGTCTTTTTATAAAGCCTTCAGCACAACCATCCCAAAGTGTGGCCGAAACAGTTTCCCCCCCCTCCCCCTTTAATTTGCTCAAAGTCTTTCGTAGTAGAAAAAGTTCCGTAGCGCAAAAAAAAAATAAATCTTTTTGTACGTGTGTGTATCATAAAGGGCACCTTAAAAGGGACAGTATGGTTCTGGTGAATTGAAATGAATCTGTACAGCTTGTTTTGAAACAAAACCTCCAGCTTGTCTTAGAAACAAAATAGTTTTTTTCTGTATGTTAAAAGCAAACAGTTCTGGGGGCTGTGCCCTTCTTGTGCAGGTTTGTATTTTCTCTACGGAGTGGGTAGAGTATATTGCAGGAAATAGAGCCTTACAATTGTAATGCCTGTTCTGCTGGGTGAAACATGTCAGGACCACAAGCTGCACAGAGATAGCAAAGAGCAGGATTAAGGAATTGGGAGCGGTTCCTCCTCATCCCCTTCGCTCTCATCCTTAGCATGTGGGAAAGCTAGAAACTGACGTGCTTAAACCTAGTGACTTTTGATAAACAAGACAGTCTGCTTCCACTTAAATGCTGCTCAGCCGCGAGGAGAGGACTTAAGAAATTCGGGAGTTTTACAGGAAGTCTCCCAGCTTCCCTGTCTGACTTTTGCAATAGAAACCTAAAGGCGGTGATGGAATGACTTGTCTTTTTTGTCTTTGCAGTTGGCCTGCTGCTGCGGTACCGCCGCTTGTTCCTTGTGCTGCAGATGCTGCCCCAAGATAAAACAGTCAACCAGCACCCGCTTCATGTATGCGCTTTACTTCATCCTGGTGACTATCATCTGTTGTGTCATGATGTCAACAACAGTAGCAAACGAAATGAAAACACACGTAAGTAAGACAGCTGAACCCACTGCTGCCCCTGGAAGGAAAGGGGGCTCCTTCCGCAGCTCTTCATGTATAGGGGCACTCCCTCAGAAGAGGCGGTCTGTTCCCTCCACCCATACGCTTCCATACCCAGACAGGATGATTTTCCGTGCTCAGCCCCTTCCTGTCAATTGCTCACCCGTCGAGTGTGTTTCACAACAGGAAGAGTCAAGGATCACAGGACTAGCAGCCTTCCTCTTCTTTCGTTGTGCGGAAACTCACTGCAGTGAACCCATCCCAGGTTTGCTGCGTGGGTAGTGTCAGTAGAGGCTGTTAGGGAACACGTTATAGTACAACAAATCGCTTCCGTCTAACGTTGAGTTTGTCTCTGGCAACTTGTTTAGTAGCAGAAGCAGCAAATTAGAAAATAACTCTTCAAGTGTTACATTTATAATTTTAATTCTGTGTTCTTGGTGTTGTGTGACAGACTACTGCAATGCACAATGCTGCGGATCCTTTACAAGGGATTTTCTTCATTGTGTGTTGAGTCATCTTGTTCACATGGCTTCTAACCACAGCAGATATTGTTCATCTCTAATTGTCTTTTTAATTACAAAGCTTCAAAAGCATGGAAAGAACTGTGGCTAAAACTTGATTTTAAAACTGAAGTTTCTTTCAGAGTCTTAATATAACTTTCCTAAGCTAAATGCTCAGCAGCCTGCCTGTGGTTACACACTAGACCTGTTGTACCACATCTTTGGTTTGATTTTTTTAAGCCACCCAAGTTGCTCTCAGTAGCACAGACCCTCTCTCTCACCCTTTACAAACTACAAGAAGTCTGTTTTTAAGTAGAGGGAACAATGGCTGGATTGCTCAATTCTTAAGTATTGAGTTTCTGCACCAAACTCAGCATCAGGCCTGCTTCGAGGCTGTGAATATGCTTGCCCTGGAGGTGCAGAAGGCTTCCCTCCCTGGGAGCATCTAGCTGTTTCGTGTTACCCTCCCAAGAGGGAGTGCCGGTGGGTGCATAGTTTAGGCTGTTTCCTTGTTTAACCAGTTGCTGGTCAAGTTGATGCCCTGTTTACCTTCTGCGCTTGACTTTCAGTTGTCTGTGAAACACTTCCCTCTGCAGCAGCCCGGATCCAGAAGCTGGTGGTAGCACCCTGTGCCTGCAACACAGATGAACCAGCAGGCTTATGATGGGGCTAGTCTGAGGGTTTTAGTGTTCTGCTGCCAGTGACCTTCCTTTCTTTCCATTGTACCCTCTTTGTATGTTCTGTCCTAATTTTCTTTCATTTAATAGCGCTTTGCTTGAGTTATCCTAGTGCCACCTTCTTACCCCTGGCCACCAGAAGTTGCTGACAGCCCTGTAAGAGCACCTCAGTACAGACATGATGCTTGCCTGTGAGCTGCGACTTAAAAACTGTTCAACATGTGCGTGCTGAAATTGCCTGCCAGGAATTACTTTGACTTACTTAGCTTGGCAATAAAGTGAATAACCCAAGGAACTCGAGTGTGGGAGACAAATTACGAGCTCATATCCAAATTTCATAAAGTCATTTTCCATCAGTAGTGTGGTTTTAATGCAGCTTGTATCCCTAACAAAAAATACTCCCTCTTTATCCAACAGAAAAGTGATTCAAGAAGCCTTCAACAACGTGCTTTTCAGTATTGCCAAATTTATTTTCCAGTTCATAGTCTTGAAAGCTCGGTGTGGGAAGAAATGGCACAAAGAGTAGCTGTTAGCATGAAGTGGAAAGATAATCACCCTCTTAATTTAGAGCATTTGATGTCTTTGAATGGGAAATGGACCATCTGAAAGTAGGCTTTCTTTGTCTGCTCTCTAATTTAATAATTATGTTCGGGGCTGTTAAAAGTTCAAAGACTCCTGAAGCTAATTCAGCCCAGTTGTAATAGAGTGCACCTTCAAAATATTTTTTCAGACTAACCAGTCTCAGCTCCCAGTGATGAACTGTGTTTTGAAAGTGCTGGGCACTTACTGATTCCTTTGCTTTTGGCTGGATTGCGGAGCACTCCTAGCTCCAGAAGTCAGACTGTAGGCAAACGCTTTGCATAATGCTTCTAGGTCTTCAGCCTCTATTTCTTGTGAGGAGAAAGAACTTTAATTTTACTTGGATTGCTTTAGTTTTTGTATTAAAATAAAAAAAATCAAAATTTAAAAGTTTAGTGCAGTCCTTTATGGAGCCATAGTCCTGGCGGGGAACCGTGTGTCTGCTTTAGCAGTTTAGAGATCAAATACTTGTGATGATCTTCCGTGAAAGGAATCTCTCCCTTGTCAGTGAGAGGTTTTTTTTTGTTGATTGGCTATAAATTCCCAAGTCTAAAGTAGTTCTAAAAGTATTTATTTTAGCACTTGGTCCTTCGGCATTATTTTGAGAGGAGGCAACAGCAAACGTACATCTCTGATGGACACCTTAAACAGAGACTTTTAAAAAATGTTTTTATTTGTTTTGCAGTATTTATCTACCTCCATGGTCATGCATTCTGTCTGTTAGAACATGTTTAGGACAGTTTTTCAGTTCCTAAAGGGCCAGACTCTGCAGGTGCCAGCCCAGAGCTGAGGACCTGCTCTGTGCCCTGCAACACGGCTGGAAAAACAAGGCACTGTCCCAGGGAGCCCAACTTCCACATCCTCACCAAAGTGTTAGTGGGAGGACACGGTACCAGTGGAGTATTTGGTTATGGTTTCAAAACCTTGGTTCCTAATCTAACCAGCAGCATTTTGAGGACATCATATTTTGTGGTGAGCCTTAAGAATTGAACAGTGTATTTTGCTGGAGGAGCAGGTGGGTGGGTGGCGGTTCTCTGTTGTTTTCACTCTTCTTCCCCATCTCCTGGGCTGTTCCTGCACCCATGGGACACCAAAAGAGAGAGGCCCAAAGGGCTAAATTCTGGAAAGTGTGCAAAGAAACCAAGGCATTTGTGTTTGATCTCTGGGGAAGAAGCAAGAGGCACTGGACAGGTAGAGAAGGAGTGGGTTGTTTTGACCAGGAAAATATTTTGAATAGTAGCATGTAGAGTAGACTTCAGAGGAGCAAGGTTGTGTTATCAAGGCAGAAGATGGGGTAGCGCATACATCAAGACACAAGAGCCTCAGTGATGGGGACAGAAAGACGGAAAAGACCAATATGCAGTTACACAAAATGGTTGAGAGACTTGACTCTGTTCCAAACAGAAAAGAAGCAGGACCCAACTTGAAGAAGTGCTTCTATGCCTTGATCCATTTTTTTTCCCCCCGGTTATTCTGGTTTTTTGAAAAACAGGTACAGCTTTACTTACAAATGTTCTGTTGAAGCAAAACCTTGCATTTCACAGGCTTTCAAAGGATAATTGAGAGAAGAAAAGGGACAGAATTGTTTTGGTGTGTTAAAAATTTAATTAAAAAAAACATATTATTTCAATGTTAAAGGTGTTTCAAAACTAGTGGTTTCACCCTGAAAATATCCATGTTCTACTTAAATAATGAAAGGAAAAATAAGAAAGATGTTTTCAGGAAAACAAACACCAGTAAAAATCAGTTCAGTTGTGTCAAAGCGTTTCAGTTCTACATGGTTGCATGTTCTGGCAGAGCATACTTTCAGCCATGTTTCCCCAGCTGGGTTTATATCGTGGCCCTGAACTGCATTAGAGTATGTTAAAACCCAAATTTGCTACCAAAAATGAGGTTTTTAAGTGCAGATGCCCATTGCCTATTTCTAGTAGGAATTTAGCCGCAGATGCAGGATGGCATGTGTTTTGGTCTGATTGTTTTTTGGTTTTCTGTTTCATTTCTCAACTGCTCAAGACAGGCGGTTTTACACATGTTTTTGCCCGTGTCTCCCCACCTACACAGATTTTCTTTCATGCTTCCTCCATTTCCATAACAAAGTTCGTCTGTCATATTCTCCCTCTGTTGGATAAGGACATCCAGATGAAAGCAGTCTCCTTTGGGCTCTCCAGGCCCATTTCTACACACTTATTCCTTCCTGTTCCCCCACGGATGCTATTTCCCATGCTCCTGGGTTCACATGTTTGGGTGTAGACAGACGGACCCAAGCTTAGAGGTGGCCAAGCCCCAGCTGGCTGAAGCCTGGAGGTGGTGGGGTCGTGTTGGCTTGCTTCTTGCACTGCATTTGTTTCAGGCGCCAGCAGCTTGCAGTGAGGCAAAAGGAAGTTCAGGGCAGCCTGTTGCTGTCTCTGTAGATGTTGCCATCATCTCAAAGGGTTTCACTGCACTTGGAAAATTACCGACTTTGCTGTGATAACATCATTGCTTGCACAGCAACCGAGGCGTTTATGTTATCTGAGCACATACTGAGTTTCTGTAGCAAAAATGTTTTGTCCCCTACTCAGAGGCTGAAGAATTTAGCTTATGTTGCTTTTAAAGGTCTAAAAGTAGATATTCCACTATATCAGACTTGGCAAATAACTAATCTGTGACTTTAACAGCTGAAAAAACTATCCAGCAAATGGAAAGTCTGGTAAATCACATAGGCTGGGCAGCAGCTGAACATGTTTAGGAGGTACAGAATTAAAAAAAAAAAAAAAATTAGTCTTTTTTAACTTTCAGTGAAGAAGTCACATAAGCCTTGATAAATTGTTCCCAGCAGTAGACCATCCTCTCACGAAAACATGCCCTTTTCATTACATCAGCCCTTTTGTCCCCGGCATTGTGCTTGTGTTTATTATCTGCCGGGGTCCCCAGGAGTTTGGTTTTATTCTTGTTTTGTTCCTTCAGGATCACAGGTCTCCAAAAAGGGCATTCAATCCCACAGGACTATTCCTGTGGCCATCGCTTATTACTGCATAGTGTTGTGCATACTACATGACGGCTGAGCTCTTTGTTGCTTATGTAGGCACAAACTGAACTATTGTTCTTGTGAATCCATCCATTTTCTCTCAGCCAGATCTGTAAGGAAATTACTGCTAAATGGAGAAAAGAACATATAGGGTCAAAAATCCCATCCAAATCTCCGTAGAAACCTATGCGATTAAAGTAGATGCCCATTTACAGTTACCCAGAGATCTGTTTTTAATTAGCTAGTCAATTAATCAAGTTCCATGGTATTTTTTTGTTTTGTTCTGTAAGTCTCATCAGCAAAACGCTGCTTGGTGCCAAGTACAGATGTTACAGAGGCCTCTTTCCTTGGTCACGACTATCATCTATATCAAAAAATATCTGATCTTCTCAGGAATATTGTTAGTTCAATATTATGCATCTTTTTAATCTCTGCTGACTGATGGTTATTATAGGCAAAGAACTGGAAAGCATTAATTGACAGCCCAGTTTGCATTGCTGTGGCCCCTTGGCTTGCTCTGGCATCACTGTGGCATTGATAGGTCTCTCAATTATTCCAGTCAATCCATTTGCTTGTTTTGAGTGCTGGCACATTTGCCCCATCTGATGTTTCATTGCCTTTCAAGACCTGGGAAAGGCATTGCTGATGCTCCAGACAATTTCTCAGGAGCTCTCTAAAAACTCCTGGATGCGACTTAGCCACAGCTACTCGCTTACTGTCCAGCTCCTTCCACAGTGGCTACTCATCTCTGAGTTACTTCTGAAAGAGCATCTGAGTGGCCCAGCTTGAATCCATTCCTGTAACACCATGCAGCTGCGTTGAGACCTGCCTTTCATCTCCGTGGCTGATTCTAGCCCACCTAGGATCAGCTTGCTACCGTAGTTAGGTTTGCTACCCTTAGCACAGCAACTCGGTGTTGCCGTGAGCTGCTAAAATACTTGCTCTTTTTAGGAAACTGCGAGGAGGGTTGTTGAGCTCCTGAGTGGTTTGGGTTGCTGGCAGAGGATGGGAAGTTGCATACCCTGCTGAGGGAAGCTGGCTTTCAGAGCCTGGTGGCTGGAAGCCAGCAGTTTACGTGTTTATCCCTTTTTTTCCTGCATCTCGGATGGCTTTCTACCCAGCTGGGAATGCTGCCTGATCGCTTGCTCTCGGGTCCTGTTTGTTCTCTCCCTGTCCTGGTTTTGTGTACTGACCTGCCTGCTGAAGGAAGGAGAAACTCCTATCTTTGCCAGTTTCTTGGAAATGTTCAGGGATGGTGTTCCCACAATCTTTGTATATTTTTCCTGAGCAAAATCTGGCCTGGATGAATCTTTTTTCTGGTCTGATGCCTGTTTCCTTTGCCCGAGTTATTTATTTGTGCATGTTGTGTCCTGGCACACATTGTCTTCCGTCTTCTCCAGTTACCTGTGCAGGTAGCAGCGATTGGCTTCAGCAGGTTTGATGTGTTGTTCGACTGGTCTCGCCAGCCTCAGCTGAGGGCTGTGAGCATACAGAGAGGCCCTTCTTTCTTTGAAACAAACAGGGGTTTTCTAATTAAATGCCTGTGTTTCTGTGCAGCTGAATGGATCCCTGGCTGCGAGGGGGAGTGTCTGCATGGAGGCACCCCACAGGAGTGGGTCCTGGCCACGTAGACCTGATTTTTTTGAGCGCGCATCATGTCTGCCTGGTGAAACTGAAGCCAAAATGTGCAGCTGTTTGCTTTCCCCTCGCGGCGAGAGCAAGGCCTCAAAGGCAAATATTTAATGAGTCAAGAGAAAGGTGGAATTTTCCTGCCTCTCTGTTAATTTAAAACAAAATTAGGACAACTGGCATGACTCCCTTTCGGAGGCTGTGATGGAGGGAAGGGGGCTTGCTGCCCCTGCGCGGCTTGGGTGTGCTTTGGTCTACATTTCCACTGAGGGCACCATGAGCCAGAGCTTCCAGCCCTGCAGCCCCATTCATGCCCCTTCAGCTGGTAAAACCACTGGTATGGCTCATGTGAGATGGATTGCTGAAGCAATCAAAGTCTTTTGCTGTAAAGCATGGGAAGAAGGGAGAGGGTCCCCGGGGTGAGGGGATAAGCAGTTAGGGGCAGGGATGGCTTAAGCCAACAGAGCTGAAGGAAAGGGACGTGGACTTGTACCCCAAAGCATCTGGAAGGAGTTGAGAGTGGAGGCTCTGGAGAACTTCAGTCCCATGTTTTACATTTATTTATGTCCCTTGAACCCTTAAATCCAGGCTGAGGGGTATCAAGAGTGAAAGGTGTTAAGTGAAGCCAGTGAAAAGTAGGTGGTGTGTAGACATAGACATGCTTGGTTACGAGGAGCCCTGTGTCCTGTCTAACGGCTTGTAACGTGTTGTGCTTTTCAGATTCCCTTCTACAAGCAGATGTGCAAGGGTATTCAGGCGGGTGAGATGTGCGAGAAGTTGGTGGGATACTCTGCAGTGTACAAAGTCTGTTTTGGAATGGCCTGTTTCTTCTTTTTGTTCTTCTTGTTCACCATCAAAATTAACAGCAGCAAAAGTTGCCGAGCATACATTCATAATGGGTGAGTATTTGTTTGATTGCTTAATTTCCACTTCTCTTTACAGGTTTGTACTGCCTGCTTTCCCGTTGAGTGTAGTACGAGGCAAAAAAAAAAAAAAA
>VUYV01000017.1:5465225-5601627 GCA_008711295.1 Anarhynchus alexandrinus | reverse complement strand
AAAAAAAAAAAAAAAAAGCCAAAACAAAACCCAGTTGATTTTACTGCTTTTGTCAGAAATAATACAGTCAAGTGAAAACTAACTGAAGTGGCAGTTAGTCATCAAAGGCTCTTTTTTCTCTTGTTGGACTTTAAATAGAGATTTCTCATGGTACTTGAGTTGAAGACCTCTAATTCCTATTACAACCAGATGATTTATTTTTTTTCCTCTCCTTTTGTCCAGATTCTGGCTCATTAAACTTATACTTCTGGCAGCAATGTGCTCAGGAGCCTTCTTCATTCCCGATCAGGACACTTTCCTCAATGGTATGTCCTTCTTGCTTTGTTACGCTGCTTTGTTCTGTACTACCTTGTGCATGGTTATAAATCCTAAAGGTCTGATCAACGTGAATATTGCCATATTTCTTCAAGTAAAGCCAGTATAGTCCAGGTACAAAAGGAATATTTGGAGCTGTATGGAGGTAACTCTGTGTGCACAGAGTACGTGGTCTTCATGTCAATGTGCAGTAAAGAGCATGGGTTTTTTCTGGCCAAGAGTGGCCCAAAAGGGTAGGTAAAAATACCACTGCGGTGCTGTCTTGCAAATTCTTTTAAGAAGCAGGGAGCTGTAATGGTGCACAAGAAATTGTTCACTCAGGAAAGCAGAGCTGCATGTTATTTTGGCTTGTGCAGGTAGCTCTGCTGTAGCGCAGCAGCGGGGGACCATGCTGCGTGGTGGAGAGGTGCCAGTGCTCACGGGGGTACGGTGACCTGCTGGGCACTGGTGGTGGCTTCCTGGAAACCTGCAGTGCTGCAAAAGAATTTGGGGTATTGTTTGCTTTCAGGCTGGTGGCGTAAATGCAGTAAGGTAAAATTAGGCTTCTTGGGGCATGTTGCCAGTGCTCTGCTGAGCACTTTGCCGTGCCTGAAGCATTTCCAGTATTGGAAGATGCTGTGGCACTGCACAGAAGTGCTGGTACTGGCCCAGTGCATAAATGCCAGCCCTGGGGGGGGGGCTTCTCAGGCCTATTGTGGGCTAGAACCAGGAATTCCGGTGAGTTTGCGCTCTTCAGTTTGCCAGGTACTTGTAAGCTCTAAAGCTGTTGAGTCTGGGCAGATGGAAAGGGATGGGATCAGTAGCACAAAGTGGTGGTTGTGTCTGCTGCCCGCTTCCACTAAGTCTTGCTTCGTTACCTGTGTTTTTAACACCGATCTCCTCTATCCGGGGTGTTTAAAAGGGAAGAGGCAGGAGTAACATGGGGGAAGAGAATACAGTGGGCAGACATACTGTGAGCACAGTGCTTTGGGAAACTAAGGTAAAAACCACTTCAGGTGAACACTGATAGGGGTAATTCAGCTTCTTGGTCTTACTAGCTGTTTGTTTGGTCCTGGTTCAGTCTGATGCCCCAGAAGTGAGGGCTCCTTATCCCTTTGCAAATTCAGGGGATGGCTGTATGTGCTTGTCCATAGTATCTAATCACTGTTTGGATTAGAAAGATGTAGCAGTGCAATGCATTGTACTCATGAGCAAGCGAGCCTGCCTGTCATCTTTGCAAGTAACTTTTTTCGTGGTGAACAGTTGTCAAGAAATGAAGTGTTTGGGGAAGAGGGGAAACAGAACTTTTTGTGGTGATTAGAGTGCTGTTTCTCAACAGCAGTCTAACCTAGTGTGGAGATACAGCATAACAAGCTTTCTATCCCCAAATTAGGTCTTGACTTTTTTGTCTAAAGCTGTATTCTGCACATCCTGCTTAACTCTCCTCCAGTCAGCCCCTGAATTTGAGATTTACAGGTGGTTTGGGTATTGCGTGGTTTTGTTTTTCCTTTTTTTCCCCTCCAATCAAGAAACTTGCACTATCTTTATTTGTTGTTTTCTTTTTTCTTTTTAAGCATTCTCACAGTTTGTTTCTTTTTTTCTCAAAAAAAAAATGCTCTTTCCATGTTTCCCATGCTTAGCAGTTTGTTAATCATGGAGGAGGAGTATTAAATGCAAGCACTATGTTTATGTGGGCTGCAGCGTTAAATCCATGCTGGCCAGGCTGACCTTACCTGTGATGGATCCATAAACTATCCCGGTGTCCTGCCTGTGGCAGTGGGAGATCCTGAGAGTCTGGCTATTTAATTACTTGCTCCACTGGTGGTCTGCTTTTTCTGACTGCCTCTCCCAAACACACGTGCATACCTTGTTCTCTGCCTATTTTTTATATACTTTTTTACATGCTAGCTTCTACTGGTTTTTGTTTTATTTGTTTGAAGAACAGCATGCATATCAAAGTGCAAACAATAAGTTTAGTAAAACCAGACAAATGGCATTTTTGCTTGCTTTCATAATGAGCTTATGGTACAGTAAAATAAAAATAAAAATCACTGCATCATCTGCTAAGGGTAACATGCCCTGGCTGTTCTGTTCTTCCACTTCACTTACACAGGCTTTTTTCAAAAGGAAAACACAGTGGTAGGATATGGCTGAACTTTGCTAGTGCACTTCCTTGGTCTTCTTCACTGAAATCAGCTGCACACCTGGAGTCATTTATAGGCTATGCCCTGCACAGCAGCACAAGCTGCACGTGCAACTAAACATTTAAATAGGTATCTGTATTTCCTCAGAGACGTCTGGTGTTGCACATAAGAGATCTGTTGTCTGAAGTATCCAAACAGCTACCCAAATATAGTATATGTAGGTCAATGGTTAAGGAGTCAAATAACCTGTCTTAAAACTAGTCAGTGAATACCAACTGTTCCCATCTCTTTGGGAGTGGCTCAGGACAACATTCATAAATGGATAAGCCCCACCTTTGTTTTTCTGTGGTACTGGAATCTGGAAGGGAAGAAATGGCCCTTTTTAGTCCTGGGTTCCAGTACCTTGCAATTTCAGGGTTTAGATTCCTGCGAAATGCCTTCACACCACCTCCCTCCTGCCAGTCACAAATAAAGGTTTCAGTATTTTCTGTCTGAATGTAGTAACTCATAGTCTCCACAAAAATTCTCTAGGTTAGGGAAACTCAGTAAATGTCCTAACAGGCTTACTTTGAAAGTGTAGCAGGTTGCAAGCTGAATTAATCACTGAGCTAATCTTGAGTTAGCTGAGCTGGCCTTTCAGCTCAAATCTCTCATCTGCTGCTACATCTGTGGGCTTGAGATATTCAAACCGCATAATGGCTTCACTGCGTAGACAATAATTCCATTTTATCTCAAGGGAAAGGCGACTGCAGTTTGACCTATTTTCTGCTTCTCTGCGTTGCAGCCTGGCGCTACGTAGGAGCAACAGGAGGTTTCCTTTTCATTGCCATTCAGCTCATCCTGCTTGTTGAGTTCGCACACAAATGGAATAAAAATTGGTATGTGTTGGGCAAGTATTTATTTGCATAAAATTGTGGTGGACTCCTGAACAATACATTTCTCGTTACAAAGAATTTAAAAGTAGCACGGGTGTAATTTCTGAAAGAAGACACTTTATGTCAATATTTAGAGCTGTTCATCTTTGTTTCATCCACTTTCTCCTTCCCCAGTGGAGATGTTTCTTCCTTGTTCACTTCTACTCTGCTGATTTATTCTTGATCTGAATTGCTTGGCTTCCAATAAGTAGTAGGGGGTTGGGATGCAAAAATCTCGTACTTTAAGTTGTTTTATATTTTATATAAAGATATACCTGCTAAGAAACAGAATGGTGCAAGAGAATAAAACTGAATTTGCAAAATGTAACATTGAAACTGAGTGCAGTGATTGTAAACTGGTAAATCCTGCTTTTTTGTGTCAGCTTAATGCACGTCAATTTCTTTTTTTTCTGTACATGAGAACTGCTACTTTCTCTTCAACTTCTTCGTTTTCATGTAAATATGCAAGATTCCATTATCAACCCACATATACCCAATTTTGGCATTGACTTAATTTCTGGCTTAAGCATGTTTGCTCTTACCTTCCTAGCTCTCAGCCTCTCATCAATTTAAAATATTTGAATTGTCCTCCCACATACACGCAGGAACTCCTGTCTCCACCTCCACCCTTTCTGTTTCTCATTTCTATCTCTACAAACCTTTGCGGTCCCCTTTTGTTCTAGTTAGCATACTGACTGCTAAGAAAGAGTTTTGGCAGAACTTTGGGCTTTGTTAGATACCTGTTTTCAGGGAGGAAGAGGTGAGATCACCTTATACCACAGGTATTTTTACTACTAATTACAGTAGGTGCTTTTCTGTGGATGAAAGATTTCCAGCAGTGGCATTTAACTTTAGCACTCTCTACGTTAGATAGTCTTTTAAAATAAGTCATGTTCCCACACAACAAAACAACAACCACCCCCCCCCCAACTTCCATACACCAAAAAACCCTTTGTGCCAAAACAACTCTTTTAGTTGCTGCTCCTAAAAAAAACCAACAGTGATCGTTGCAAGAGGTGTTTAGAAGGTGAAGAGAGGAAAACAAGATGGACCACACTTTAACTGAGGGAGACTGGTGAGATAGACCCAAATGGAGAAGAGGCTTTTTGAGCGAAAGGGTAGTAAAACTGTTGAGGTAGCACAAAGGGCAGAAGAGGGGCCGTGCCACGCGATATGCCTTTGCTGTCCATGTATGAAGAACACCGCTCATTATCTGCACCTGGGTCACTCCGAGTTCCTGCTGAGGAAATCCTTCAAGTATTGAGCTGAGATGCGCTGATGGGGCTGATCCCAGAGACTGGAAGCTCTAGGAGTCGTGCTGGGCTATAATTGTGGAAACAGCTGGGCAAGATAATACAGAAGATAAACACTAATGCTAAAGAATGTTTCTCTCTGTTTCATGGGAGGAACCTTGCAAGGGCCTGTGGTGGTGTAGTGACGTACACATGCTTCAGGAAAGTAAGCACTGCCTTTTGTGTTTGAGGATATGAACAATTCCGCTATTAGAATTTTATTTTGGGGGGAAGGGAAGACAAAGATAAGGTGCTTGTCTCTCTCTTCCCAGGACTGCAGGTGCAAACCACAAGCAGATGTGGAATGGTTTGCTTGCCCTGGTTACTCTCATCTTGTACTCCGTTGCTGTGGCAGCCCTGGTCCTCATGGCTCTTTTCTACACGCGCTCAGAGGGCTGCATGTACAACAAAGTCCTGATCGGTGTTAACGGTGGCCTGTGCCTCTTTGTGTCACTGGTGGCCATATCGCCCTGTGTCCAGAATCGTGAGTCCACTGACCTTTTCTCCTCCTGGGTTTCTGGTGCTGCTACAGTTGTGTGTGTGGAGGCATGAGCTCTGTTCTGATCAGAAAGTCTCATGATAGTTCAGAGCTGGTGCTGCTCTTGCCCCTCTCCCTTTATCTACACTATGAAGTGCTGTTGCTGGTCATCAGCTCAGCCACTAAAACTGCAAGAAGTCTGAGACATTTTGCATGTGCCATCAGGCAGCCATTACTGTAAAGAAGGCTCACATGCTGATGGCTGGTAATATGTTGTGGAGCTTACACAGCGCTTGCAGTGAGTTAATAGAGTTAATAGCTGTCAAACTCATTCAGCACTGTTTTACCATTTACTTTTGACTGCTTGTGATTTACCATCTGTAAAGTTTGGGTCTGGAGGAGTTGACAGTAATATTTCATGCTTTGGTATATTTTATGTGTTCTGTTAGTATCTTGCATACATCGAACCTGGAAATAGTAATTTGAATTACTCCAACACAAATTTTATGGGCAAATAAAACTATCATGGCAGCTTGTCAATAGCTTTTGGAAAGCTGGTGCTTTTGGTGGGAGCAGAGGGGTGATTCTTTACTTAAGTGGGAATCCTTAATGCCTTTCTAAAACAGCAAGCAGAACTAAAGGACAGACTCTTTTCTCTTTACATGCCAGTGGAAATGTATCTAAAGTGCCTCAAAGACTTACGAACAGCTTTGAAGTAAAACATAAAAGATACTCTTCTCTTCTGAAAGATACTAGCGTGCTGTTCTCTAAAGGATATAAATTTCAGTCTGTTAAAATGTCTGAAAAAATCACTTCTTTTTCTTGTAAAGGCCAGCCCCATTCTGGTTTGCTGCAGTCAGGAGTTATCAGCTGCTACGTTATGTACCTCACTTTCTCAGCACTATCCAGCAAGCCACCAGAAACTAGTAAGTTATCTAATGCTTTATGCAAATTCTTTTAGACATGCCATGTATTAAAAGCAAGAATTTAGCAAACCTGAATTAACGAATTCAGCGATATAGCAGTGCTCGGTTTGGTCTGTTCTGGCTTATGTAGAAGAAATTGCAAATACTAAAAATAAATCTGTGCTGCAGAGAGACCATGCAACTCCCACTATATGTACCTTAAATGCTTTGGTTTAGGGGACCTTAACTTACCTTGGGTGAGTTGCATCTGCTGCACCAGAGCAATTCCAGCCTGTTTCCTACAGACCAGTTTCCCAGTCCTGTAACCTGTCCTTCATATGGCAAGTGCATGTTCTTGAACATGACTAAATGTGTAACATGTTTGGTCACATGATGGGAAAGGAGTTGGAACAAATGGCACCTGGATGCCTCTGGAAGAAGCTGGTGACCAGCTGCATCCAAAAGTTTACCAGGTCCACCGCAAGTTAGTAAGTGCTGGCTATCAGAGTGGATACTAAAATCACTTCTTTTCACCTAGAACTGGTATGCTACATAGCCTTAGCTCTGGACTTGTAATGGAGCAAAAACTTTATCACTTGTCTTTCATTTTGAGAGGAAACATTCTGAGAAAGGACTTGGAGTTATGTTGCAGTTGTTTGAGATGATGCTATGCTTCAGCAGAGTTTCTGTACTCTGCTTGCTTTCTAAATATTAGTTTTGCAAGCCAGGAGTAGGGAACTCACTTGAGTTTTAAGTTCTTTATGCTACAAAAACACAGCAAGACTTTACAAGTACAACTCAAACTGCTTCCTTTTCCCAGGTAACCATCAGATTCACCTATTTGGACAGGGAGCATTCTTTTCACTTACAGAAGACTTTTCTGGTTCAAATTAGTAATGCTAGAACCCCCTTCTTTATTTTTGCTCAACTATTAGTGTTAAATAGTTGGAACAACAGTAACTAGAGGAAAATAAGTCCGTTGGCAGGAAGGAGAAGTTTTTTACAGACATGTCCCAAAAAGAAGGGGGAGAGATGGGGGAAAGAATCTCTCTCTGTCACACTTGTGAAGGCATGGGCATGCATACACAATGTATTCTAGAGCTCAGAAGGAAAAACAGACAGAACTTACCTAACGTTGACTCATTCTTCAGGGAGAGACTTTCAAATCGGCCATCTTGCAAACTGGCCACCTTGTAAACCAGGCTTGAAGAAAGTATTTATTTGAAACACCCAAAAAGCAGAGTTGCAAATGTCTTTAGAAGGAATGGGCAAACAAAAGGTAATGTCTGTTGAACCTGTGCTTGTCACCATGTGCCTTAGCTTTTTGGTGCCAGACTTAGCTAAAAGGCCTGCCAAACAACAGACTTGCCTTGCTGCAGATATGTCCCTGATGGAGGCAGGTGGGGAATTCTGCACGTCTCTGGCCAATGTGTTCATGTGTCCAAAGAAAGGCAACAAAGCGGGTGTGGGGTCTAGACCACAAGTCTTACGAGGAGCAGCTGAGGGAACTGGGGTTATTTAGTCTGGAGAAAAGGAGGATGAGGGGAGACCTTATCGCTCTCTACAGCTACCTGAAAGGAAGTTGTAGTGAGGTGGGGGTTGGTCTCTTCTCCCAAGTAACAGGCAATAGGACAAGAGGAAATGGCCTCAAGTTGCACTAGGGGAGGTTTAGGTTGGATAGTAGGAAAAATGTCTTTACCAAAAGGGTTGTCAAGCACTGGAACAGGCTGCCCAGGGAAGTGGTGGAGTCACCATCCCTGGAGGTATTTAAAAGACGTGTAGATGTGGCACTTAGGGCCATGGTTTAGTGGTGGACTTGGCAGACTTAGGTTGACGGTTGGACTTGATGATCTTAAAGGTCTTTTCCAACCTAGATGATTCTGTGATTCTGTAAAGGCCTGTTGTCCCTTCTTTTGCTCCCACCTTCGCCCTGTCCCTGCTGTTTGTGCAGCCCTGCAGGGCCACACAAAGTCCTCCCCCACCAGGTCCAGGGACTGAGTTTGAGTTTATTTTTAACCTGGGTGTAGCCTTTGCTACGTTTTGCCCTCTGCCCCTACAAACAGTTGTGCTATCCCAGGGGGGGATGCAGGGTAGCTGCTGGAAGGAAGGAGGAGATGGGAACACAGTTTGCCTTAAACAGCATTGGCTCAGAAAGCTCTTGATTTGAGATAAGGCGCAGCTGTAATCTCTTGCTTTGGGGTGATGCTGTAGGCTACTGCTCTGATTTGCTTTGACACCAAGCAGACACCAGAAGCCAGATGCATCTTGGAACATCTAGGACTGAACTGGTTTCATTTCAGGGACCTAGAAGTGGTATTCTCATAGACGTTAAGATAAAATCTTGCCTGGAAGCTGAAAGTAGTATTTGCTTAGATGTTAAGATAAAATATTGCCTTTAACTGGTGCATCTCCTTTTCCTTGGTCTTCTGTATATCAGTCTGAGAACAGGGCAGCTACACACCACCTTTTTTCACTGAGTATGCATTTCATAGTTGTCCTCAACACACCCCTGCTGTCAAAGAAATTTATGGTCTCAGATCTGTACTATCTTGGTGTTATATGGCTCTGTAGTCTTAGGTGAAGTGTTGGTAAACTTCCAACTTATTATTTCTTAGTTCACCAGACAGTCTTTTTCCTTGTTTGTCTGCTCTGGTCAAACAAAAAATTTTAGTACCCTACTAAGTTGCTTTTTTGTTTTGCCCAAAACACAGAATCTGCCAGGTCAGATTTACAGAATTTTTTTCTTTTGATCTTTTTAAAAGATAGATAGAAACCACTGAAATGTACCTACCTAGTGTCTGAAGTAATAAAAATACTTCACTGACAACCTTCAGTCTGAAGACTACTTTGAAATGCAGTGAAATGAACTTTGCTAATTGTTCTCTTTGTTTCTTTTGTTTTGTGAAGTCCTGGATGAAAACAATCAAAACATCACAATCTGTGTCCCTGAATTTAGCCAAGGCTTGCACAGAGATGAAAACCTGGTTACTGGCCTGGGTACTACCATTTTGTTCGGCTGCATTTTATATTCTTGGTAAGTCCGGGGCTTTGCAGGTACCTCACTGCAAATGCAGTGTTGCGGTCCGACTAGCGAAAGCTGAGAGCAGGCCACATGCAGACAAAGTAACGGAGAAGTAGAATGGAAGTGAGCTGGAAGGTTCATATTCTCCATAGTTTCAGAATGGTTAGAAGTTTTAGCCAAAAACGTTCAACAAGACAATATAACTCTTGAAACAAACAGATTTCATTGAAACCAAACAGAGCAATTTACATCTAGAGGTGGAGGGAAAAACTTTCCAGCTGTCCATTATCCCAAACAGTCTCAGGGTACTTTGATTCTGTGTTTACTCTTTCTGTAAGAAAAACTCTGTGCATTTATGTCCCTCTAAAAAAGCTATCTGAAATTTCTGTAGCCTGCTGGCAGAGGTTGTGACTGTTCCTTGAGGGTCTTTAAAACAAACAAAACTGTTTGGGAGGGTTTAGGATTTCCTGTGAACAAGTGATGAGCACAGTAGTGTCATCAGGATTTGCCAGTGATCTCCTGCTCTAAAAAAATCTGTTTGTGCCCATATAGTTGTGAAGCTCACCTTATATTATTGCAGCTCACATCAATAAATTAAGTCATGCTATGGGACCCAGAGGGGGGGAGCTGCTGATGACTGAAAGGTGATGTATCACTTGTTTTGGCTGTGCGGGTTGCCAGGAGACAGCACTGCCTGTCTGCTGCAGGGTTTTAAGCAGGTTCTGCTTCTGAATCAATCCACTTCAAAATTCGCATAATGAAACTCCTTCATAATTTTGAAGTGAAACCGAGAGACTTTCTGAGGAGGTACCACAGCTATTCTTCTGCTATCAAATATGCACTTGTGTTCCATTTAATTCTGATATCAAATATATGTATATCACATATCATAGATCTAGTTCATATTAGAACAGTATTTCCAGTGCTTCAGGAAGGTGTTTTGGGAATGCAGACAACCTTTACGTATGTAGCCTGCAGGGGAAGTGCACCACATAGCTGGGGAGATAAGGCGGCCTTCAAGGGGAATGTTTTGAAGTATTGCTTACCTCAGGCTCAGTGTGTACAGCAAAGCATTAACTCCCTGTGGGTAGTGGGAACTTTGCATTACACAAGCTGAAAGGGGAAGACAGGGCAAGAAATGTTTCTAATCAGAAGAAACTAGAAAGGATTCCCCCCAGACAACCACAGTCGTGCAAGGAAGTGATTTCCAGCAACTGGTACACTGACAATAGTGGTTGGTAATTTATTTTTGAAAACTGACTGCTGCCAGTGACCTGTTACTTTGCTGGCAAAGTCTTTACAGAAATACCGAGCCAAAGTTATGGCTGTGAAGTTAATATAAAAGCATTGGTTCTGCACAGCAGGGGAGATCTCTTCTGAATTGCAAATTGGAGCGCTTAGCTGTTTGCTCCTGTCTGATGGTGATGAATTCACCGCTTTTCAGGAGTGACCTACTTTTAAGCTGGTGATTCAGGCTGAGTTGGCCAGTGGCCGCCTGTCAGGCTGGTTTATACTCGTGCAGAACAAACTTTACACATGTTTAGTGCTTGATGCTATATCCAGGCAAATGCTTAGTTAGCTTAGACATGGTAGTAGACTATTTATGTTTGCTGTGATATTGAAAAATTGCCCTGTTGGGCATAGACTTATGCTGAGGGTTTTGACACTATCTTCTTTTGCTCCTAGTTTGACCTCAACAACACGTGCAAGCTCAGAGGCACTGAGGGGAATATATGCAACACCTGAAACTGAAGTGAGTCCTTGCTTCCTCCCACAGGATTTCTGTGCAGACTTCCTCATCTGCTTTTCTTGCTGTTGTTTTCATGGCTAAGTAATCTGTAATTAGGTGAAGACAAAAGCTTGTTAGTAGCATTCCTGCTACGTGCCTCTGGGTATGGACTTGTCAGAACATTTGCCCATGTTTGCCCTTCTGCAGCTCTTGCTGGTCCCATGGAGGTGCCTTTATGTACTGAAATAATTTGCTGCTTTTGCAGTTTATTTAACATCCTGCAGACTTCCTGAAAATCTTATTGTGCTCCACACAAGCTCATGTGCTCTCATTTAAAAGAAAAGTCTGCAGGGAAGCTATCAGATAAAGAAGCGTGGAGGCGTTCTCAAATGTTTTCAGTCCTGGTTGCCTTTGTTCTCATAGCAACTGACTATGATCCCAAGTTCCTATCTCTTATTTCCACGCATAAGTACTTCCTTTCTTTTTGCCTATAATTTAATCTCAGATTATATTGTCCCTGTTTCAGCAGTACAGGTTTCTTCATTCCACCTACCTATTTCTTTGGCCTTCTTATCCTGGGAAAACCCAGAAACACCAGGAAATCAGTGGGTTTTTTTGCTAAGTAACGGTTACCCCTTACTTAGGCTTGCTAGTGTCACTCCTCAGATGCATGTGTGTGTTTGGAGGATGAATCTCTGTCCCTAGCTCTCTCTACGTTGGTGTTACTTGCATCGGCAGTTCTAACTTCTATTTTTCAAGTCTTTAATCAGAGCATTTGTAAGAATCCAAACATGCAGAAGTGTCTGATGAGGCACTTGGTGTTTGCAGTAGCTGTGCGTGGGGAAGCACAACGCATTTCCCTGTGGGAGCGTGTCAGTGCGGGAGAAGCTTCCCTCTGGCAGGACACTGCGACCGGATGGGATGCCGGTGCCAGCACTGAGCAGCCAAGCGCCCGGTGACTCCTCGCACCATCCCCAGCCCTCGCAGGCGGGCAGCCTGCCAGCAGGCTCAGCATCCAGCACCGAGAGGTGGCCCAGGTGGCCTTGGGCAGATCTGGAGAGGACTGTGCCTTCCCACCCCGTGCTGAGGAGGGGCAGGCAGGGACAGGTGTGGGGGGAACCGGAGAAAAAACAGCCACCCATCATGCCCACCCGCCTTCCTCTGCCAGCATTATGCCGTCGGAGGTCTTGCCCAAAGGGCTTGGGGCTGTGGGCAGGGTGGGGGCAGCTGGCACAGTATGGACGCTGGATGCAGCCCCCTCACCGGGAAGGTCCGGCTTGTCTGCCGCAGTGCTTACCAATGGGATTATTTCCGGACCGTTTGGTTTTAGAGAGCCGTACAAGAGCTGCTGAACCTGAATATAAAGAAATGACTGGTGAAGAGCAACTAATTGCACTCTGATTGCCTTCCCTGTGGCAAAGGGCCTTTGTGTCCCGGGCAGGAGCGTGAACGTAGCTCTGCAGTTGCTTGTGGTGTACAGAGGGTCTGTCGGCGTCTGTGCTGAAGACAGCCGAGCATTACGAGGGGTTAGTGGTGTGTGTGCCAGCGTTGCTAATTGCATCACTCTGTGTGTGCAAGGACTTAATTGCACTGATTAGAAAGTTTGAGGGAACCCAGCACTTGCTTCAGAATGAGAGTGTGGCCCAAGGGGAGCTCAGGCTGGCGCTGTAGGTGAGGCTTGGCACAGCAGTAGAAAGAAATACGGAATAAGGGTTTTATTTAAACTCTCAGCCTGTCTATTAAAAAAGAATGAGCTTTTTTGGCTTTTCATGAATTTATGAACTCAGTAAGTACTTGTAATCATGGATATGCAGGGTAAAAACTGCCATTTGATGTTTCCATTGGACATTTTACCTTAAAGGCTTACTGTCTGATTTTTGAGGGTGTTAGGAAAACTTGCAACTGACACCTGCTGATCAAGGAGACAGGCTAGAACACAAAGTATAGAATTACAAGGGTAAATATTTATTCATGCTCATGAGGTGTTCCAGCCAAATTGGGGCACCCAGAATGTGGTTTTACACAGGGTCCCTGTACACCTCAACCATTCAGGTATATCATGGTTTGACTAACACCCACACCACCATTTAGTAGTCATAGTAAAACTTTACAAAGCAACTATATTTTTGAGGCATTCTTGCTTCTTGTCTATTGATCCAGACGTCCCTGGAGTCCGTCTTGCGATAGTTACTTATCTATGATACTGGGAGGGTTTCAAAGATAGGTTAGAGAGGCTAGGATGCTGGCATTATCTTCGTTACCCGTGGTTACCTTTTGTCCTTCATGGACAGCTCGAAGCTTCCAAGAAGAGAAGTCCTTATTTCCAGGGCTGGGCTGTCCTTTAGTTTGTTTTACTTAAGCATGAACAATACCAAAGTCTCCAGTAAAACTCCACTACCTCATTACATTGCAGTGTATTCTGTGAACTAATGTATGTTAATACAGGTAATACACTCTCATACTATAAACACTGATTGATATAATAGTTAGGGAAGGGAATTTTCCTAACAGGGTTCATTGTCAGCCAAAATAAATCCCAGAGTAGGATTTTATCGGAACAAATAATGTTGGTGAGGCACTACAGAAAGTGCTGACTTGTACTGTGGTCTGGTGCAGAAAATGCACTTACGTGTTTATTGGATGGTCAGCACCCTTTACTCATTTATATTACCACTCAACACAAGAAGTGTCAATTTCAGCTTTCCTTTTTCCATGAGTTAAAAAAATAATAATCTTCATTTAAATAAAGCAATAAAACCAGCTTTCTGCTTTTACTTATTCTGCTTGTACTCATTCTGGCTCCATTTCAGCAAATTCTTTCAAAGATAAGTACACTTGTGACTTAGGATTGTGCAGTTGTGATTTCCAACCCATGCAGCAGGGTTTTAAAAGTTCCGTATGCTTTCATTTCAGTAGAGAAATGTTTTATTTAAAAAGCACTTAGATGCAAGTCTGAAGAGGTAAGGTCCTTCTCAACGCAATTTTGTCCTAAGTGTTTGCACCAGTGTTTGACCTTGAGTTACATAAAATGGATACAGCAATTCTTTAAGAATGGTTAATTCGCTCCAAACCTTACTGAGTAGCTTTTTCCAAAGCGTAGAAACTGCTGTTGTGAACTACTTGGCAAATCCTAATTTGAGTTGTGTGCTGGTTGGAAATACAAACCAGACTTCCCTAAATTAGTGTCTGTAACGTAGACATAACAGACCTTCTTTCACCAACTGTTCTGCTTCTTTGCTGTAGCACAGACTCTTACCCTTCCTGTTGTCTGTTCCACAGGTAGCTCGCTGCTGCTTTTGCTGCCTGCCCGACGGAGACGGTAATGACATTTCACTGCACAATTTACCTCACTTGTGGCTTTCACACCACAGCCAAGAGAGTTAGGACACAGCTGCAGATGGGGAGCTGCTTGTAGCTGCATTCTGTAGCATATCCAACTGAAGCAGCTGAAGTGCTCAAAGTTAGGCTGGGGAAGGAAGCAAGAGATGTAACAATACCATTTTAAAACAACAGGCTAGTTAATAATTCCTTAAAGGACGTTTCCTTACTGTGGCATACAAAGAGTAATCTCTGCTCTTGGCATGCTTGTGGGTGTGGCTAACTGCTGGATTTTTGGCTCAGCAGCTCTGCAGGGACTGCAGTTCAGGAGTGAGTTAGGAAGGGAGCGTCCTGTTTGCAGACCTGGTACAATCAGGGTTATCAGCTTGGACTTCCCAGAAGAATATCATACAAGTAGAGCAATCTAAATGTCCCAAATGCTCAAAAACTAGCCAGTAGACCAGGAAGCTGATACAAGCAAGGATTTCAGTGGCAGTCCAATTTCTGTACTAAAGGTTTAGGCCCATGCATTGAGGGCAAGGGAATATTCAAGTGTTGCTCTGTATCACGCTTTCCTAAATCACACCGTAAATGTTTTGCTGTGTTCTTCATGAAGCCAGATGTTGTTTTCAGTTCTCATTACATTTGAAAAAGCTTTCTTGTTTCCTGTGTCTCACAGCTGATTCTAAAGAGCACATTGAAAAAAGGGGAGGCCAGACTGTGATTTATGATGAGAAGAAAGGCACGGTGTACAGTTATGCCTACTTCCACTTCGTTTTCTTCTTGGCTTCGCTCTACGTGATGATGACAGTAACTCATTGGTTCCAGTAAGTATATTTCTTTAAAGCTGAGAAATTAATGTCTGTCTGCATTGAGGCGGGGAGATGTGAACAGGAACTTCTGCCCTTAGTGTGTCTCCTCTTCTTTACTTAAGAAGCTGGAAGAGACATTTCAAGTCTTTCCCAGGTGATGATTGAGTAAGTCCTTGCTCTGTAAGGGGCTGCTCTCCCCTGTGTTGTGTCTGGGTTAACCTAGTAGAAGTTTGTGACCCACTTCCAAAACCAGAGGATACTGCAGTCTGAGATATGAATAGTGAGCTTATTGCTGCCTTTTTTTTTTTTCTTCCCTTAACAGTTATGAAAGTGCTCAGATTGAAAAATTCTTCACTGGAACCTGGTCTATCTTCTGGATTAAGATGGTCTCCTGTTGGGTTTGTGTCTGTCTGTACTTATGGACTCTTATTGCTCCACTCTGTTGCCCAACCAGAGAGTTTTCAGTGTGAACACTCAGAAGGTCCTTCTGTGTTTTTCTTTTTTATTTTTTTCCCCCCTGTTACAAATAAAATACAACAGTCATTTTGCAATGAGGAAACACCTGTTGCCCACTTATCATAATGTACCAGTTAGTAACATTTTAGTCAGACTAAACAAATGATCAAAGATTTTTTTACCTTTTTTAATTGTCATGAACAAGCACTGCCCAAGGGAACAAATCTGTTCCAAAACTTTGTAACGCTGATGAGTGGAGTGTAGGAAACACAGTTGTTGCATGAACTGGAATAAGTGAAATACTTTTCAAATAACTGACAATCTTTCTCTGGCTTCATTGGCAAGAAAAGAAAAAATCATGGTGCAGATGTATCTTCTTCCTTCCTGTGAATGTTGGATATCATCTAGCAAATATGCATTCCTTTTTATACTCTTTTATTAACTGTGTCTTTTACAGTTTGCAGTGATGATTTGGACTGCTGTTTTGTACAGCATATAATTCTTGTAAGTAGTATCCAGATAATTTTTTCCAAAAACATAACTAAATACTTCTGTAGAAATAGAGAATATGTAAGAATTTGACTGCCAAAGCATCTACTAAAAATTGTTTATCTAAATATTAAATATATTAAATTATTGTATACCTAGATTGAGAAAGGAATGTACCAATGATAATAGAGTATTTATTCTATTATAACTTTAAAAGGCACCTGAATATTTTATGCAATTCAGATCTGGTCCAGTTGTTAACAGAAGGGGAGTTCTACACAAAAATTCTTAAACGCTGAATTTTGTCCAACGTTGCTTTGCCAGCTCACTTAAACTGCAGGTTGTGTGTACTGCATGGGGATTTAAGATACGGTACATTCTTTGTTCAGAGTATTTGCTGTTGAGAAAATGCTTATTACAGGAGCACTGCCAGTTGCTGTTAAATTTAAAAGTGGAGTGCTCATTTACTTTTCTGCCCTGCTGTTTCAACTTGTGTCTAAAGATCTCCCAGGATTTTCAGTTCTATTTCCATTACTAATTTTATAGTATTTTAAATGCAGTGATGGTCAGAAAAGGGCTATAGTGCGTCACCTTCCTTTTCTGTCTGTGTGTTGGTTGGAAAGTATTCTTTCTAACTGCGATATTTTTATACTCCTCTGTTGATGTTTTGCTGTTGGGATGGGAGTTAGCCAACCAATCCATTAATGGAGACTAAACTTCTTTTGGAGAACTCCTATTCCAAGCAGTGGGGTAAGCAGTCAGAAAAACAAAACCAGAAGACACAAATGTAACAGCAGCTGCCTTAGTAAAAATGACTGATGTGACAATATTAAACTGTACCATGTCTCTTTTATTTGCTTTAAGCAGATGATTTGGTGGCAGAACAACAGCTCAGATGCCCTAAGTGCTGAATAAGGTTGAACCCACTATAGTTATCTACATCCCAGTGGGATGAATTAATAACTTATGATAGTCCCAGTGGTTTTGTCTTCTCTATATATATATACACATACAATGTGAAATATGTAGGATATTAACAAAATCACTTGATTTAGCAGTTCTTTTTTTGAAATAGGGTTGAGCCTTAAATCTTCACCCAATGCTTTCTGCAAAACAAAAGCACAACATAGAGGCCAATGAGATGGCCAAAGTATCTGCATGCCTTATTTGTTCTGTTGCAATAATTGATGGTTAATGCATACCTGGTGAGTAATTCTAATATAACAGATCTCAGTTCTGCTCTTGGTTTCGTTAACATTTTTAGCTGCCTTGTTGCTATGTTATCCTAGGGCTTCTGTCCTGCTTGGAGCTTGCTAGGGGTGCAATCTTCCCAACCCCATGCACTCTTACCTCAAACAAAACCTACAGGTCTGTAGTCCTGTATACTTCTACCACCTACCCCAGTGATTAGGAGCCTCAAAATACATCTGTCATGAGATGTGAGGGAAGGAGGAGTCTGTCCAGAGATGACTGTCTTGCCGCTCTTCTCCTTGTTTGGGCCTAGGGGAAAAAAAGCAGTTGAAGCTTAGCTTTGACATTCAGTTAAAAAAGCAACAAATAGCTCTGGAGAGGGAGGCAGGTTTTTTCCTTTCCTTTTGCTTCTGCTGGGGGGTTCTGATCTTGCCAAGAGCTCTGCTAGCATGGAGGCCTGTCAGTATGCCTCTGCCTGCATTTGGAGTCCAGCCATGCAGATCCTTCTGCAGCAAAGAAAGGCCTTTGTTAATGCATTCGCAATCTAGAAGCCTTTATCTGTCCCATCTCCAAGATAAGAGCTTATGGGCTGCGCAATGATGACTAACAGTTGTCCCACCTAACTCATAGCAGCTATTCTGACAAACAATATTGATCCAGTGCTAGAGCTGTGAGCTGCAGTTGAGATAGTCCAGGCTCTTGCTCGCCTCTCGGCGAATGCTGTTCCCTTAAGTACAGAGGCTCACAGGAGTTGCTTTCTAGTGCCATATGTGTTGTACTATGAGAAACCAAGCATGTTTTTTTTTAAATTAGTAATGTTTTTTTATAACAGAACAATCTGGGAAAAGAGCTCTACAGAAGAAGGCATGGACTATGTCAAGTTATAAGGCAGGGAATGGTAACTGTTCTCTGGTTTGATAGCAGGCATCCCAGTCCCAAATGTGGATAAGCATAGAATCATAGAACACCAGGTTGGAAGGGATCTGAAGGATCATCTGGTCCAACCTGTCTTGGCAAAAGCACGGCCTAGACAAGATGGCCCAGCACCCTGTCCAGCTGAATCTTAAAAGTCTCCAATGTTGGGGAATCAACCACTTCCCTGGGGAGATTATTCCAATGGCTGATTGTTCTCATTATGAAAAATCTTCCTTTTGTGTCCAATCGGAATCTCCCCAAGAGTGACTTGTACCCATTACCCCTTGTATTTTCCATGTGACTCCTTGTAAAAAGGGAGTCTCCATCTTCTCTGTAGCCACCTTTTAAATACTGGAACCTGGAGATGAGGTCTCCCCTAAGCCTCCTTTTCTCAAGGCTGAACAAAGCCAGTTCTCTCAGCCTTTCCTCACATGGCAGGCTTCCCAGTCCTTTGATCACCTTTGTGGCCCTTCTCTGGACCCTCTTCAGCCTGTCCACATCTTTTTTGCATAGCGGGGACCAAAACTAAACACAGTACTCCAGGCGTGGCCTGACAAGCACTGAGTAGAGTGGGATAATGACTTCTTTATCTCTGCTGGTGATGCCCTTGTTAATGCAGCCCAGCATCCTGTTGGCTTTCTTTGCCGCAGCAGCACACTGTTCACTCATATGGAGCTTGTTGTCCATGAGGACGCTCAGGTCCCTTTCTGCAGAGCTGCTCCCCAGTTGAGTGGATCCCAGTCTGCGCTGCACTCCTGGATTATGTTTTTCCAGGTGCCAGACCTTACACTTGTCCTTGTTGAACTTCATAAGGTTCTTGTTTGCCCACTCTTCCAGCCTAGTCAGGTGTTCCTGCAGGGTGGTTCCCCCTTCAGAAGCGTCCACTTCCTCACTCAGTTTGGTGTCATGAGCAAACTTCATCAGGATACACTTGATCCCATCATCCAGATCGCTTATGAAAAAGTTAAACAGTGTTGGGCCGGATATCGATCCCTGGGGGACCTCACTTGTGACAAGCCAGTTTGAAAAGGAGCTATTTACCACTACCCCCTGGGTGCAGCCTGTCTGCCAGTTCCCCACCCACAGACCACTTGTCTAGACCGTAACACACCAGTTTCTCTAGGAGGAGGCTGTGGGGAGCCATGTTGAAAGCCTTGGACAGATCCAGGTAGACAATGTTTGCTGCTCTTCCTGCATCAAGCGAGCAGGTTACTTTGTTGTAGAAGGTGATGAGGTTTGTCAAGCACGATTTGCCCTTGGTGAATCCGTGCTGGCTTTTCCCAGTCCCGTGCTTCATATGACTTGTGATAGCCCCCAGGAGGATTCGTTCCATAATTCTCCCAGGGACTGAAGTAAGACTGATGGGCCTATAGTTTCCTGGATCCTCCTTTAAGCCCTTCTTGTAGATGGGGGTGACATTAACCTTCTTCCAGCCTTCTGGGACATTCCCTGATCTCCATGACTTCTCAAAGATTATGGAGAGGGGCCTTACAGCAACATCAGCCAGGTCTCTTAACACCTTCGGGTGCGTAGTGTCAGGGCCCATCAACTTGTAGGGGGCAAGCTCCTGTAATAGTTCACATACCAACTCTTCGTTCACTGACAGTGGGTCTGTGTTTGCATCAACCTAGATTGCTGTTCCCAAGGCCTGGGGCCCAACAGCACTGGTAAAGGCAGAGGTGAAGAAAGTGTTGAGAACCTCTGCCTTTTCAGCATTGTTGGTGATTAATTCACCTTTCCTGTTTAACAGTGGGCCAGTATTTTCCTTCTGTTTCTGCCTGTTGTTTACATACCTGAAGAACCATTTCTTGCAGTGCTTGACATCTCTGGCCGATTTCAGTTTGAGGTGAGCTTTTGCTTTTCTAACTGCATGTCTGCATATCCTGGCAATGCCCTTGTGGTTCTCAACACGTATTCATCTGTTTTTCCATCTCTGATATGCTTCTCTTTTGGTTTTGAACAGGCTCAGAAGCTCGTAGTTAAGCCAAGGGGGTCTCTTGCTCCACCTACTTCCCTTACTGTTTTTGTGCTTCCAGGAGAGCATTGTTGAAAAACTCCCAGCACTCGCAAGCTCCTTTAGCCTCCATGGAAGCTTCCCATGGAATCCCTCCCAGCTGAGCTCTGAGTGAGCTGAAGTTTGCTCTTCTAAAATCTAAAGCCTTTGTCTTTGTACTAACCTTCAGTGTGCTCAGCAGGATCCCAAACGCCACAATATTGTGATCACTACAGCCAAGGCGATCGCTAACCGAGATATTACAAAGCAGGTTTTCTTGGTTTGGGAGTAGCAAGTCCAGCAGTGCCTCATTCCTGGTTAGCAAATCTAATATTTGTATGACGAAGCAGTCCTCTACACATTCCGGGAACTTGATGGATGATACGTGAGCTACTATATTGTTCTTCCAACAAATGTCTGGGTAGTTGAAGTCACCCATAAGAACCAGGTTCTGTTGATCCAAAGCTTGCTTAAGTGACCCAGATATTGCTTCGTTGGCCTTTTCGTCTTGGTCTGGAGGTCAGTAGCAGATGCTTACTGCAAGATCCCCCTTGGAGATAAGCCCTCTTGTCTTGACCCAGCTGCATTCAGTAGGGCTTCCACAATCACCTAGTTGGCTTCTATACATTCAAGGTTATCCTTAACATAGAGCACAGTGACTCCTTCTCTTCTTCCCTGCCTATCTTTACAAAACAGCCTATAGCCATCCATTGTGATCTTCCAGTCATGTGAGTTTTCCCACCATGTTTCAGTTATTCCTATGATATCATAACTTTCTGACTGGGTGTGGAGCTCCAGTTCCTCCTGTTTGTTACCCAGGCTGCGCGCGTTGGTATACATTGACTTGACATGGTTGGTCTTCTGGTTCTCGTCTTGAGAGGCAGCTAAGGAACATTTGTCGCTGCTCTGGTTGGTCTGGCTTATTCCCCGGTTGGTTGCAATGGTGTGAGCGTTGCCACTTCGGACCCTGCCCCCCGAGTCCTTTAGTTTAAATTTTGCCTCACCAAGCTGGCCAGCCTGCTGCCAAAGATTCTGTTGCCTCTTCTAGACAGATGGATCCCATCCGTCCCTAGCAGGCTATAGTCATCGAAGAATGTCCCGTTGTCATAAAAGTCAAAACCCTCACAATGGCACCAGCCACAAAGCCAGAAGTCAATTTGCATTATACATCTATTTCTGGCTGCACCCTTTCTTCTAACTGATCTTAATATTTATCTTGGCTAAGGGATGTTCTTACTTGTTTACGAAAACACTTATTTTATGTAGGCAATATCTGCCTGCATAAGGACTTCCCGTGCCTCCTTGTGCTCATTTTTTTTATAGTTTGTATTTATGGAAATAGGTTTTGCACAGAGGAAACAGGGTTGTAAAAGGAAAGTCCACAATGAGGCAGGAGTCCATTCTTCTTACACAGCGCTCGCCTCACTGAGTTGCTCCTTCACCCTTCCCTTCCACCAACTACTGACCTTTAAGCATCTAGATCTGTGGGTATACATAGGGTGAGAATGGGGCAGTGCCTGACTACACTGCTTTGTCTGCATCTGAGCAAACTTTGTGGGAAAATACCCCAAAAATAACTTTGAGGACCTATGTGTCCATGCTATGGCCCTCGATCCAGCTATGGATCTCTAGGTCTTTCTAAGGAATCAGTAACTGGTGGCACCTGGGTGTGCAAAGCCTCGAGTTCCTCAGTGAGGCAGGGCTTCCCGCTGGCCAGGCAAATGTTACAGCCTTAGCATTTGCTATAAAATCTGTACTGTGAACTTCCACGTGCAACTACTTAGCAAAATCCTCGGCTAAGGTCTAGGATTCAAATGCCCAGTTCATAGATTCCAAACAGTTCAGGCAAATGAGCTTCTAAAACCTTTTAAGAAGTGCCTTTATACCCATTGCTGTGATAGCTAATAGTTCAGGTGGCACTGGAACTGGAAAACCTGAACTGAGCGTGTGACTGGGTGATGCTGCCTTATACACTACACCGGTGTGTACAAGACACAGTCAGATCTGTGGTGCACGCGGAAGACCAAATAATCTGTGCTTGACAAACCTCTGGGGGTGAGACTGATTCGGATATTACTGTGCAGTGGAAGGTGAACTGGGAAAACTCACAAATAGCCTGATGCTTTTGTAAATAAATGAGTAGTTGTTGCTTACATTTACATTTAAAGTGTAAAGGCTTAACTTTCTGTCCCCATACCTGAAAGTGCAGGTAACGGGTTAGCTGTGCGGTGTCTATCCTGCCTTGTGCCACAATTGTTCATTGAATTTGTTCCCAGACATAAGCGAGCGGTGCAGCATTTCTGGCTCCTACTATTTTTGGGCTGTGTGATACGAGGAAGCTGTTGTTCTCTAGTCTTCCTGTCTTTGTAACAAGTCCTCTGCTAAGTTTCCTCTAGTTAAACTTGAATTCGAACTAATGCTATCGTTTAATGGATTCTTGGAGGAAGAGACCATGTTAGCAGAAGTTAGTTCTGCTGGGAAGATGAAACAATTCTATTGGCATTTTCCTGCTTTTTCAAATTTTAAGACAGGTTATTTGGAACCTCGCTGCTGCACTGCTGTCTAAGACTGGAACAATTTTTGTTTTTCTCATGAAGGCAACCAAGAGCCGCAATCGTGAATGGTTTTTGTTTGGGGTAAAATTAATAGGATGGGCTCGGATAGCAAGTCTCTGAATCCAAATAGCTGGACTAACAAATGAGACCATAAAACCTTATGAAGAATGTGTGGAAAGCAGATGGATATGCTTGTTAGCTGTTTACCACCTAGTTCCTCAAAGCGTGCAGACAGCCCTTGCAGCTGGATGCCAACTAAGGAACTCCACTGTGATCACACATCAGAGTTATTACCTGTTTGTGATACTCTTAGCTTTTCAAGCATTTCCATGAGGTTCAAAAAGCTCGTCCTTGCCCAGCTAATTCGGTAAATCCTGGCTGGGCTGGGCCACTTTCGTCTGAAACGGGTAATTCAGTGTTGCTAATGTAGGTGTAGTCCAGAGAGAAGAGGGCTGATCCCCTCACAGAATCATAAACACTGCATGTCTATTTATTTATTTATTTTGTGTTTTAGCACCTTTTTACAAATCTAGAAGCGCTTTGAGATTATAAGCTATGCACATATAACTGCTTCATCAGCCACTGGTGCAGCTGTTTCTGGGATAGAACGTTGCTATTAATGAAGCAACCGTTGCACTTGCGAAAAAGCTGATTTTCAACAGTTTTTACCAATGCATCAGGAAAATTTGGGAACTCAAGGTAGTGCTGCTTGAACTTTGGCTAGCAGCCCACAGTGTCATGGGCATCTCTGAACAGATTGGTAACAAAATAATCCACTGACTGGTTTTAAAACATGCTATAAAGAATTCATGCTATAAACTGTTAGGCTTTTCTCCTAAATAAATTGGTGAAGCAAAATACCACAAGGCTATACCTGTGTGGCTAGATGAGCGAGGTTATCTGCAGCTAAAATTTTGCTCTCGTCTTTCCTTCTGGGCTTTAGAAGCAATGCCTTTTGCTTGCAGGCTGCATCTCCTCGTCTTATTTGCCTTTTTCTCCTTGGATTTGTTTTTTAAAGGCGTTGTAAACCTGCTTCACTCACATTCTGCTTCCTGTCAAGTGGGATGTCTTTGGTGCTAGAAACTAGCAAAGACTTCTTTGCCAGGTCTTGTCGATCCTTACCTTCTTATAGCAGGACAACCTGCAGTGTTGAAGCAAGGATCATAATTTCTTACATGTATCAGTTTTCCGCTGTGAAAACTGCTTCTTTGTTTTCTGGAGTGGCCTACAAGTTCTTGTGGGAGGAAAACACATAATCAGCGCCGTGACATTTTACTTTGTGTTTTCAATTTTGTAAACAGTAGTTTGAACTGAGTGTTTCACATGACTGTACAAGGGAACGCCAGGGGTCAAGCGCTTAGAAAGCTTTGGCTTTCCGTACTGGTAACAGGATACGTAGCTTGGGAACTGGTACGTCTCTGCGTTTTCAACATCCTGACAGCAGAATGCCTGAGTGCCCCAGGATGGGGATGCAGACACACAGCCCAGGGTTTGAAGTAGAAACTTCGGGAGACTGGCATGACGGCTGCTTTCTAATGCCCAAAGAAACTCAATAGGTTTCAAGTGGGTCTTAAATCCAGTTTTGTTTCAGTTTGGGTTGTTTGGGTTTTTTTTTCTCAAACCTGGTTTTGACTCATTCCACACCTGTTCAATAATGATATTTTTTTTTAAAGTTGGAATTTATTTCAGATATAAGCCACGTTGGCTTCCCCCCGATTGCCAGTGCCTGGTAGCTCCCAGGGCCGTGGCGTACAGCCGTTTGCACAAACTTCTTCAGAGCCAGAGTCATCAGCTTTGAAACTGCTCCAGCAGCTTAAAGCTTCCAGGGCTTTTGCTCGCCAGAGCTGCGGGGTGCAGCACTGCAGCCGCGCTTTTGCCAAAGAAGCCTCAGTGTGAAGCCAAGAAGAATTTTGGAAATCTATGGGGATATAATGTCTTGTTACTCATACTGTAGCTCTATTTTTCCTCTTACTGATAGATGTCCAGGTGCTTAGGTGTCGTTGGGCATCCATGCAAACTTAAAGAGGGGAGAATTAACTTTCAGAGAAAATTGTTCAACTTGTCATATACAAGCTGAGAAAATACATATGGGTTCACTGTCAGCTTTTTGTTTACCACCCATGAGTGGTGTTCAGTCTCGTATATGCCATGTTTGAAAACTGGATACGAAGTAGTCAAAATGTAAACACTTTTTCTTAATGGTGAGGGGTTTTTAATTAGTCTTTTCCAAGGTTCTTAATATCTCAAGGGAGCTTTTTGGTGTGTATGTGTGGTTTTATTTTATTAAGCTGTAGCCCAGTGAAGTGGAGGTTTGCTAGGTTATTTAACATTTTTTTGCAAGTGTTGTGATCTGTAGTAACTGTAACGCTGACTTTTAAGGATTGGTAAAGATTTCAGAATTGTAAGATCTTAATTATAAAATAGGTAACAGCTTTGCCTTTTTTAAAGCATGTTAATGGTTTTTATGGACACTTCCTTTTGTATACTGAGTGAATGTATTGTTATAGATTTAATGTTTAATGGACCAATAAAGTTTTTCTTACATTTAAAATGAATTGTTGTGATATATAAAAGTTGAAAGTCGACTCATTCTAGAAGAAAGTTTAAAAATGTATGAGCTAAGCAGTTACTGAGCCAGTAAATTGGTTGATCTTTTTTGTTCACTACATTTGGATGTTGTTTAACCTAAAAAAATGTTGGCCTATGGAATATTACATGGCTTTGCTGTCCATGTTATTTTTGTACTCCCCCAGAGCATGATCTCAGAAGATGGCAGGTTGCACAGATTTGTCCGTGGCGTCTGCTCTGTACAGTCCAGCTCTCTGAGATGTGTCAGATGCCTCTGACAGTGCAAAGTATTTTCCAGGCCAAGTATAGCACTGCAGCCCGTGCAGTTGTTTGAAACAAGGATCTCCATTTTTATTTATTTTTTTCCATCATTTTCCCAGATGATGGAGTAGGCAGCTGCTGAACTTGACACCTGGATCAGCACCAGGGAAGGTGCTGTGTCTCCTTGGGCCCTGGTCCCTTGCTTCTCACCATCCACGTTTGGGCTGTTGTGGAGTCCTGTTTCAGCCTCTGCCAGCTGCAGCCTGCCCGCTGGTGCTGGTTGCACCCGTGCCATAGCACTGACCAGACCCACACCGGGACACAGGTTCCTTGTGGTTATGAGAAACTGCTGACTGAGTTTCAAAGGGTTGAATGGTGGCTGCTATTCTCCGTGCAGCTCTGGTTGCAGGTAGCTGGGAGGCTTTGCCTTTTGACTGAAGTGTAAGGCAGAGACCAGTTCCCGAGTGGTGCTGAGGGTCTGCAAGAGCCAACTGCCTTCACTCAGCAGCCTCCCACCAGTCTGCCCACCCCTGCCTTCACCCCACCCTGCAGCATCCTGGTGGGATGTTCTCTTCCGGTATGTCAAACCAAGAGGTGGTCAAACCGTGAGATGAGTGGGTTCACCGTGAGCTGTGTGAAGAACCATCTGGATGGCAGTGCTCAAAGTGTTGTAGAGAAGAGGGCTGCATCTTGCTCGTGACCAGTCACCATCAGTGCTCCTCAGGGCTCAATTCTAGGGCTGGTTCTGTTCAATACATTTATCAACAATCTGGATGCAGGAGCTGAATGCACCGTTAGCAAGTTTGCTGATGATATCAAACTGGGAGGTGCTGTTGACTCCCTGGAGGGACAAAAGGCCTTGCAGAGGCATCTAGATAGATTGGAGCATTGGGCAGTGATTAATGGGATGAAATTTAACAAGTCATAGAATCATAGAATGTTTTAGGTTGGAAAGGACCTTGAAGATCTTTGAGTTCCAACCCCCCTGCCATAGGCAGGGACACCTCCCACTGGACCAGGTTGCCCAAGGCCACGTCCAGCCTGGCCTTGAACACCTCCAGGGATGGGGCCTCAACAACCTCTCTGGGCAACCTGTGCCAGTGCCTCACAACCCTTAAAGTAAACAATTTCTTCCTAATGTTTACTCTATACCTGCCCTCTTCCAGTTTGAAGCCATTCCCCCTTGTCCTATCACTACATGCCCTAGTAAAAAGTCCTTCCCCAGCTCTCCTGTAGGCCCCCTTTAGGTACTGGAAGGCTGCAATAAGATCTCCCCGGAGCCTTCTCTTCTCCAGGCTGAACAGCCCCAACCAAGTCAAATGTGTCCAGAGGATGGCAACAAAGCTGGTGAAAGGGCTGGAAGGCATGTCCTATGAGGAGTGGCTGAGGACTTTGAGCTTGTCTAGTTTGGAGAAAAGGAGGCTGAGGGGTGACCTCGTTGCTCTCTACAGCTTCCTGAGGAGGGGAAGTGGAGAAGGAGGTGCTGAGCTCTTCTCCTGGGATGCAGTGATAGGATGCATGGGAATGGTTCAAAGCTGCGCCAGGGGAGGTTTAGGCTGGACATGAGGAAGCATTTCTTTACCGAGAGGGTGGTCAAACACTGGAACAGGTTTCCTAGAGAGGTGATCAATGCCCCAAACCTGTCAGTGTTTCAGAGGCATTTGGACAATGGCCTTAACAACATGCTTTAATTTTTGGTCAGCGCTGAAGGGGTCAGGCAGTTGGAATAGATGATTGTTGTAGGTCCCTTCCAACTGAAACACTCTATTCTGTTCTACTTTAGGGAAAGGAAGAATTTAAAGTGTGTTTGTTGTGGTGTTTTTAGCACACAGGAAAGAGTTAACCTTTGGCGAGACTTTAGACCCTGGTGTGCAGGAGCCTTAGGACTCTAAACTCCAAAATAGTTGCAGCTGCTGCTCCAGCTGAGTGCAGCGCAGCTGCGCAGGAGGTGGGGGCAAGAGAGAACTACACGCTCAGTTTTAAAGATGTGGGATTGCAGCGTTGTCATGTGCCAGAGGCCACACATGGAGCTACGTCTGCATTGCACAATAGTACAGAAAGAGGTGGTGGTGCAAGAGGAACTTGCTTAAACACATATACAGGGACTGCACAGTCTCTGATGGAAATATGAGGGGCAGGAGGTTTCCCAAGCCTGAACTATGACCCTGCGGCTTGTCTTTGTCTGCAACAGCTGGACTTTGGTGTTCCCGAACTTGCAGGCTACCCGGCAGTTGGTGTGTCAGCACAACAGGCGTAGTGAGCTCCAGCATCCCACTGCAAGGTCCCAACAGCACCCTCTGAAGCAAAAGAAAAGTTCTGACTGTCTGGGCTGTGACTGATTTCTGTGGCTACCAGTTGAGCAAGCCAGTGCGTTTTCTGTTGGGGGAGGTTAGAAGCTCACAGCTTCATGCTGTTGCCTTTGACAGCACAAGAACCGGAACCTGTATCTCATCTTTCAGCCTCCAGTGATTAATGGCCTTGGTGTAGGCTGGAAGAGAGCCTGGAAATGGGCAGGCTTGAAGGTGGCAAACTGGTATGGCAAATGGTCAGGGTGCTCCCTCCCAGTTGCTGTAGCAGGAGGAGAGCCTCCAGCCACAGGCTGGGTGGGGATTCAGAGGCTGGCAGGGGTTCGGAGGCTGTCTGCGGTCATGTTTTCTGATGGAGCTGAGGTGTGCTGTCCTGCTTTGACCAGCACAGGACCTGCAGGCAGGTCAGGGTGGGCCAGGCTTGTTGCATCCACTGTGAGGGACCCCTTGTGCAAAACGCATGCGTGGCAGGCCAGGTGTACCCCGGCTGTGACACGCACTGTGAGCGTAGTACAAGGAACTGTCTTCTGCCCAGATTGCGCCCAAACCGTTCAGAGAGGATTTCTGCCTGGAGAAGGGGCTCCGTCCAGCTAAATGCAAGTCCATGGTAAGGAAGAGGTAAATTTGCTTAATTGTCTGTGTTCTTGTTCATAAATGAATGATACTGCAGCTACAGCCTATGTTCAGTTAGAAGGATGTTTTTTCCTCAGCTTTCAAGCACAATTTGACAATACCGTCTGTGTTGCTCCGAAGTAACTAGCCTTTCAATCCTCTGTTGAAAACCTGGTGAGTGAGGTTGGGTTTGGTGAAGCCAAAGGAGGACCATTCATGATGAAGTGCAGCGCCAGAGGACCGCTCCTGTGCCATGGTCTTTGCTGTGGGACTCTGGGATGCCTTGCGGGACAGGCCCCAGGGCTGCACTACTCCCGGAAGCGTTGACAATGGTGGACAAGCCCGTGGGGAAACCTCTTTCCGTAGCCCAAGCCTCTGATATAGCACCATATAGTTTAAGGGTATTTTGATTGCACTGAGAACAGGAAACTTGGGGTTTTTTTGTTCTAATGCTCTCACCTGATGATTTAACTCAGCATTTCTGCTGTATTCTTGTGCTGGGAAAGAGCCATGGCTGTTCATTTTCTCAGGGCTACTTCTGATTTTTAAAACCCTCACTGTATTCCCCCTCTGTGTATTTCCTCCCTCCTCCTTCCCCCAGGCTGAAGTACTGTTTCCTATTGTCCTTTTCAAAGTAATTATCCTACAGGCTGCAGTATCCTTCTCTTCAGCTGTCCTTGGAGCTTGTCCTCCCTTCCTTTCCTCGCTCCGCTTTCAAAAAGAATGCAGCAGAAATGTACACAGTATCCAACACCTTTCTATACTTTGAATTATAAAGTGCATTGTGATACAATATTTTTTGGCTTTTTGTTTTCCAGTTCTTTCCTAACGGTTACTAATGCTTAATTCAGTGTTTTGGGTTTTTAACTTGGTGACTTACTTTCATAAAATTGCAGAACCTGCTAAGAGAGCTCAGCTCTGAGTGGGGACAGCAGGTCAAAGTCTGGCTTTGTGTATGTGAAAGTTAGGATTATTTTCTCTCTGTAGGTGATTCTGCATTTATCTACATACGTCTTTTTTTTGTTTTAGTCACATGCAAGTCATAAGATGTGGCTCCAAGGCCCTGCAGTCAGCCTTTTTGCTTTTACAGGATGTGATATTGTTACTCATAGTTTTCTGGGAGTGGGAGGGCAGGGAGCTCTAACAGAGTTCTTGGAGGAGGTCTGCCAAAGGTAACGAAGTCTCCAAAGGAATTAGCTGCTCTGAAGGAGATGAAACCTTTTCCTTGCAGGACTGGAAAGGCATTAAGAAGGCCCTGGCTTGGCTAGACAGCTTCCAACCGCTTCATGCCCAGATGCAACCTGTTGTTTCTGACACATGGCAGACGACAGACAAAATTGCGCTTTCTTCCCCACTCTGTTTAATACTGAGTCCAGAATGGCAATGGATTGAAACTTTTCCTGAGAATGTGTTAAGCAAGTGTCACTCCATTACATGCTGCTCCCTAGATTTTAGGGCAGATTTGAAAACAAGTGAAGCCCCAGTCTATTTTGTCTCCTTTTTATTTTCACTTTTATACAAAAAAAAAAAAAAGTCACATCAATGAGAACAAGCTGCGGTGTGCACGCTTACAACAACAATCGTATAAGGATTTAAAATATATTGTTTGCAATAGCAATGTTAGTTTGCCTTTCCTTCTTAAATATCCCCAATATCTCCAACGCCAAATTGCTGAGCTTGAAATTCTTGGAAGTCCTCTGGGATGGTATCTGAAAACAGGAAAATATGCAAAAGTTTAGTCTCTCTGACAAAATCAAGGAGCACTTAAATTAATGAATTACCCACCTACCTTTTTTTTTTTTTTCAGCTAACATGCCTTGTCTTTTGTTTACACTTTAAGAATGAACTGGGAATGTCTTCAGTTTTAGCTACACAGCCCCGAAAAGCATAGAGAGGCTAACAAGACAGACCTACAGTGTCAGCCCATAACGGAGTACTATCAATCTTCAAATTACGTTTCCAACCAAGAGCTTTGTGGCTTCCACGCTTATGTTTTTATTTATAAATACTGACCAGGAGGGCAGAAAAAGTGGTTGTCTTCCTCTGCACCCCAGACACGTTTGTAGCGTCAGCGTCTCTATTTCTCACATATTCTAATTCAACTTCCCTGTGATGGTTTTGTATGCCACAAGAAGGGACAGAAACATTAACCCAAGGACCAACAGCAACTGGCAGAAAAACTTCAGAATTGGCAAAGGGAGCTGGAGATGGGTCAATGTCGTAAGAGTAACTACAGTTCTATTTGTCTGAAGCGTTGAGTTTGCAGTGTGCCTTTGCCAGATCCCAGAACGTTTTATCTGGAGAGCCACAGAGCTAACCACAGAGCTAAAGCTGCAGCCAGAGATGAAGCCACAGCAACGATGCTCAACTGTGTGACCTCAACTTGGCTCTGATTAGGTCCACCCTGGTGCAGGGCAGGTAACTCTAAACTCAAAAAAAGGAAGTAACTATATAAATACACACAGTATAGAGAAAAAAAGGGTAAAAGTCCTTTGCTTTTTGTCAATCACTTCTTTTTTTAAGGCTTGAAAATTCTTTTTAAGCTTTTTCTGCAAATGTAGAAACTTGTCTGAAATTAAAACAGGGATACCTGGGGACTCCAGACACTTCTTTGAGTGGGTTTCATTGACTTACTGCAGCATCTGCAGCAAAGCCACTGCCTGCTCACTGACAGGAAAGTATCTGTGACTTCAGTGGCAGCTTTGAAACATGCTTTCTGGGAAACCACATACTGTCTGAGACTCTTATAAAGTCATTTTAAATTGTGAGCACCACTGTCCAGAAGCTCCCCTGTTTAACCATGACCTGCAAGCACCAGCCTAGGTGTACCAAGTGCCCAAGAAACAGGGTCTGTCACCAGAGCAAGCCATAGAGCCAGGGTCTGGCTGTGCAGCGGCTGTGTCCACTGCAGACCTGGGCTGGGCTTCTTGGATCCACAGAAAGCAGACAAGGAAACTATTCCCACTTGGCTGCTAACTTAGTTTCCTAAGGCTGCCTTGGTCAGGTAGGGGTTGATGCTGAGAGGAAGGGGAGCAGCCCCTCCAACCCCACTTCAAGCTAGCTGACCTGTTGCCAGGGCAGAAATACCCTAACACGATTAGCTTCTGCGTGAGTGACCAAGGTTTGAGTTACTCTATATAGTGGGAGATCAGGGCTAAGCTGCGAGGCTCTGGCCCCAAGAGGAGCAAGCCAGCATGCTCCCACAGCGTCTGAGGATTCCTCCATGGGAGGAATGGCATCTTATGATCTTGTCCTACCACAGACAGGAGCAACCAGCAAGTACACAAGTGAAGCTGACACCTGGTGACTGATCCCACTGGCTCTCCAGATTTATTTCACCTTGTATTCAGAGCTCGAGGCATCCTACATACATGATGGCCTCAGTATATTGTGCGTGTACAACTCTCACGGTCGGTTGGTTTTAAATAACGTTTCTAATTCTCTGATGACAGCTATACTACTTAGTTGGCACAGTCTCTGCAGCAGAGTGACTGCTCTGGGAGGAGCGGCTGTGAGGTGTTAGCTCCCGTCTGGCTGGGCTGCAGTGTGCTGCTGGTGTCAGGGGAGGCGTTTCACAGCTGTGAATAACTTGTAAATGAAAAGCAAAGGAAAGGATGCAAAATGGCTTAATCCAACAGCCGCACGCACTACCGGTTCCTCGTGGTCACTTGCCAGTTGTTAGCTAAAATGACATTAGAGCAACATTACCATTGCAGCGATATTTCAGGTTGGACCAAATAATGTTTTCCTGAGAGAAGCAGAAAACTCCAAGCCGTCCTCCACGCATCGTGGTGTCTATAGTCACACCAGAGTCTGCCACTAGGTCAGAGCCTTCATAAAATCTCGCCCTTAATGAAAGCAAACAGAAGCTCTGTTAGGTCTTTTCTGGGACTGCAACATTCATAAAATTTCATTATCCATGGTGACTCTAGCCTTGGACATACTACGCTCCCATCTAGCCCAGGGGACAGAAAGATATCTCCTCTGTGGGCTGGGAACTGGACCAATGCTGCATGCTGGACAGATCTGGACAGGGAGGCTGTTTTGGTGGTGGTTGGTTGTTTTTTTACGCATACTACAAAAGCCTTGGAATTTTTCTCCCAGTAGTCAGTCAAGCTGAGAGCTTTAACCCTTGAAAATTTCCATAGTCGATAGTTACAGGAGAAAGGGAGAACCAGACTAGATCGGTTGAAGAAGGCCAGATGGATATTGTCTCACACAGTTTGAAGCTAAACTTTTTTTTTCTTTTAAATAGGCAAAGTTTCAAATAAACCATTTGGAATCTTAAACTTGACTGTGAGATTTCTTTAAAAATGTGGATATGATTAATTCCAGGAACAGTTTTGATGACTTGGCATCTTCTTATTGTTAGAAAACCTATCAGCAAATTCCCAAATAGCTCTGGGAACAGCTGCACCCTGCCAGCTCCCCAGCGTGTGCCTGGTACCGAGGGCTTGAGCGGGACCATGCTGGAGCCAGCTGAGCTCTTGCAGCGCTGTCTACGTCAAGTCCTCAGCCTCCGGGGTACTGGGTAAACGACATAGAGGATGATGAGCCTGGAGGGCTCTGTTTTGGAAGAGGACACTGCTGGTCTGACATGCAAAAAAATAGCGAGCTGTGAAGGGAAAGAAAGTTCCCGTGTCTTTTCATAAAATAAGAAAGAAAAAAAAAAAAACGATTCCTGTTATGTTCCTGAATTTATTTCCTGACTTGCTGAGGCAGTTCAAAAGCATCTGTACAATGAATAGAACTTGTTGTCTTTCAAATTTCCGTGGGAGAGGCTGGCTCAAGTGACTTTCCTAGGCTTCCCTGAAGCCTCAGAAAACCTCTGCTAGACACATTATGGTTGGTGGCATCTGGCCGAAACAGACCACAGCGAGAAGTGGACAGAGAGTTGGCAGAGGTTCGCTTTAGGCCTGGCTGCCTTTAGTTTTTGCAGGATTTTGTGACACTGACTTTGCTACCTTTCCCAGTTGCAGGGGGCATTAATTAGGCTGGCTAGAGAGACTGCAACCACAGGCAGATGTTTGCTCACAAAGCAGCTTCACGAACAGCTAGGTCTAAAGAAAAGTTGCCACCCAAGATCTCTTCACTACTGCCCTGTGGCTGGGACACAATAATTGACAGTATAAATGTTCTTAATCCATTTTAGCATGAAGTCAAACATGCTCACTCCAATTACCACTGAGGATGATGCTCTGCAGCAGAAAAGTGGAATAATTATACCATCAAGTTACTGCACCTTAACTTCAGGGTGGTGATTTTTTGAAGAACAACTGACTGACTTACCTGTATTTTCTGTTCTATTGTAAGGTTGCAAAACCTGAGCTGATGATGCCAGAGCAGTTTATTTTTTGCATTTTAACATCAGCCTTGATCTGCAAGTATAATTCCTGCTGATCTGGATGTTGCAGAGTGAAATGTTTCCTCCTGAATGGTGAATTTTTTAAATTTTTTTTTTTCAAATAACAAACTAAGAATAGATAACAGGCATTACGTAGCTTTGACAAACTTTCTGAATATATGCTACGTAATCTCATATCTGTCCCATCAGGATAATCACTGATCAAAGTTAGCATCACAACCTTTAAGTGGGCAAGTTTTATTAATTCTGTTATCCCAAAATATGTAAATGAACTGTCACAATTCCAACAGAAATATTCCAAAAGATCAAAATTAAGAAATTTTGAAATGCATTAGTTTTCAGATCAGTGGCCAGTAGTACCTTGGAAAACAAGGTTTTAAAAGCCAGAAAAGGGCTTATCAGGGTAGGGCACAGTTACAACAGCCAGATAGTAGAAGACTTCAGTTACAAACAGGCTGAGCTTGGAATTGTCTTTCCTAGGAAAAGAATTGCAGGCTGAATTTCAAAAGTCTAACTTGTTACAAGGCTGCATCAGTGCGAAGACCAGACATACTATAAATTCTCAGGTTGTCATCTGAATTAGGTCCTGTGAAACAACAGTTTAGGCAGACATTATCTATCCTTTCCTCTCTTACCTGATATAACCGATCTGGGGTCTGTGCTGCAAGAACCAGCGGTAGGAGACTTTGTCTTTCCACCCTACATTTCGGGGGTCCTTCCACAGCAGCCTGACCTGATCATTGGTGTCCCCTGTGTGCCAGAGGGAGTTGCGGAGGTGCTCGCCAGGGCCTGTCTTGGATTTCACAGCCTGCAGAAACACCATTTTTCAATGCTGAGCACAGAGAAATGTCACTTTAAGGAGCTCTAAGTCTTTCTGTAGCAGGCAGCAGGTCTGCGGAAGCACCTCCCCTCCTGCTCACAAGCCCCTAACTTCTCCTGTATAACCGCAGCCACTGCTTGCAGGGAAAGAAAAGCAACCTGGACCAAGGAGAAGGAGGCAATTTGACCAGTTAGTCAGTGCACAATGAGAGCAGAGACTAAACGCTCCAGCTGGTGAGCAGAGGCAAGACTGGAGATGAAGTTCATTAAAAAATGGTGCTATTAACAGGGCTGTGTGGCAACCACCTGGCTTAGCCATTCTGACACTGGGAGAGAACAGCAGTTGGGCAGCAGGGCCGACATGCAGTACGATGACTTGGCCAAAGCACAGCATGATGGCTTAGCCCACAGCAGTCAGGTGGCTGGGCAGCATGGCCAACACATGGCAGGATGGCATAGCCAGGCTGTGGGGACCACTGCGTCCTCAGCTAGGAGCCACAAGAAGTACCTTTAGCTGAATGCCGGGCTCTGCAACAGCTCTGAAGGGAGTCGCTTGCCAGTACGTCTGTTCGGTCTGTTTCCACATTACCACGTAAAAGCTAGAGCTGTCTTGATAACCAAAAATAAAGCCAGCGTAGTCGTCATCTGTCACCGTGTTCACATGAAAAGTGCCCTCGAAGTCAACACCGTTAAACGCTGTGTAACCTGAGGATACACGCAGGTTAAAAACAAGTCTGCAGAAAATGCTGTAAGTTTTCTGCTGTACAACTTGAATCTTGGAAGAGGGTACATACCAACGGCAAGGCCAGGATCGCTGTTCATAGTCTGCACAATTTCCATGCCCTGTAAGAGTAAATTCATGGTGGTTAGCGTGCATGATGAGCTGGGTCGGCTAAGCCTGGCAGCCTCTCGAGCCCTCCCTCTAGCACCCCCCCCATCCGTCTCCTCCGTTTGTTCACAACATGTCTGTAACACTTGTAGCTCTGAATTAAAATGAAAACTATAGTCAAATACTAATGTTTCATCTGCTTGTGTGCCCTGGGTCAGGAAGGGTCTTTCTTTTCCCATTGCAGAATTGGCCATACTGATACTCTGATACTTTCTTTCCGTACACCAGTCGTCCTGTGGAAATCACTGAACCTGGCCAGGATTGGAAATGGGATTGGCGGGGGGAGAACAAGCCAGGAAAGAGGGCCAGGGAGGGAAAAGAGCTTTTCCTAGGCTTAGCTCATACAGTTTGATCGTGGAGTTCAGGATTAAACTGACCCAGGACTGGGTTAAGGAAGGTGTATATATCTCAGCTGGCTTGGCAAAGATTTTGGCAGTCAGAGTTAATTTCACATTCCTTGTGACTCAGAACATAGTAGCCTTCTGAAGGCTAAAATTCATTAGTGTAAATAACAGCTATTCAACTCCATCTAGGTGTAAATGCTCTGCTATACAGCAGGTCAGACTTTCAAATTCTGGGAAGGATTCATGAAACTGTTTGCTACAGAAGTATTTCAATAGGGTGACACAAAAGTCTTCTGTTCGCCTTCTCGGCAGCAGTGAAATCCACCCAGAACAAGCCGATCAGCCTGCAGTTATTTTAGATTATTAGGAGCATCAAGCTTCAAGTTATTATATGCTAAAAGAAAGTTCCTTCATTATAACTCCTGTAAAAGAGTCAACCAACCAACAGCTTCCACTTTTCACTTGTTTGCCAGAGGTCCGGCAATTGCAGTGACATTTTTACTGTGTTTTCTTAAATGATCTTTCTCAGACAGGTAAGCAAGACCAGATGTATTTTTACCTGGTTCAGAACCACCCAGTTGGGATCAATCTGCGCATCCCCCTCTGGGTCCAGCACCACCGTCTGATAGGCCCTGAAGTCTGTCAAGGTGATCTCTGCGTTCTCAGGGCACACATCGATCCGATCAATCACTGTATCCTGGTCAAAGTCAGACTCGCAGATATCCCCAACTCCATCACCTGAATGCATCAGAGAAGTGAAAGCAGATTTATGGTGCAACAAGTCTGTCCGAGCCAGTGGATCAGGGTGTCCAAGAAGCAGGTGGAGTCTCAGCCCCTATGGCTGCAGTGCCTGGGGAGGGGACCTGAGGACCTCTGCCTTGGCCAGGGGTCCCTGTGTGTTGGGGTCCCTCCTGGGGTGAATGTATGTGCATGTGGTGACTGTGTCGGATCCTGAGCACATGTACAATGCTTGGGGGAGGATGTAGTGCCTCAGCACCGACATGGCTCCTGAAGGCTCATCTTACCATTGTCATCTTCCTGCCCTGGGTTGGGGACCAGCCTGCAGTTGTCAGGGCCTGGGGGCAAGAGGTCAGGAATGCCATCGTTATCATCGTCATCATCACACTCATCACCCAACCCGTCTTTATCCGTGTCCAGCTGGGAACTGTTAATGACGGTGGGGCAATTGTCTGTGCTGTCCTGGTGCCCATCGCCATCGCTGTGAGCACAGAGACAAAAAGAAATGGCACATCAGCATCAGCTCCTGCCCCTGCACAGGGGATGGCACAGGTACCCGAGTGGGAGATGCACTGGAGGCACCCCTGGAGCTGGAAACAGACTGGAAGGGGCATCTGGTGTCACTCAGGTGGATGAAGAGCGAGGAGACAAGGAACGAACAGAGACTGTATGATAAGATGGCAGGAAGATGAAGACTAATCCTGGAGCTATAAAAATACTCAGATAAGGAAAAAAAAAAGAAGCCTTATATGGAGTGGGAAAAGATGCCAGAGCCCAAACGACATCCACTCCTAAAGGGTGTGTAAGGCGCATCCAACAAATGCGGTGTCACCAATCAAAACGCACCCAGCAGACAGCAAGACCTCAACAGCTAGTGTCCCTTGTCACAGGTGTTGTCCACAAGTGTCTTGGTGCTCATGATCATGCAGGCATGAGTGTGAAAGAAAATTTATGGGAGACTCTGCATGACCACTTGAAATCAGACTTGATTAAAAACAAGCACCACTTTCATGCTCCTGAATAGCAAGTTTTGTTACATTACGGTCCTGCAGGGGAGCCATGCCGTAAGAAAGGGAAGAAAAAGTCTTTAGTTCCCAAACACCCCTCCAGCCCATGGCTGCATCAGCTGGTTACAGTAAAGAGCCACCAGGAACGGGGACACAGACTATAGAAAAGGGTTTGGGAAGTTATGGGGTGGCTGCATTGTTTCTCCATGCCAATAGTTAAATGTATTTGTGCAAAAAAAAAAAATGGCCTGGAGTCAGGTTTTTTTTTGTACACACACTATAAACAAAATGGTTTCTGTCGATAAGCAGGCATGTTTCCCTCAGTAGCTTTTTGCCTAGCACAGGCAGAGCAGAAGTGACATACAGCCAACTTAAGGCAGTGCTGCAGCTTATAGCTATGCATACTCCCACCTACCTCTCCCTGCTTAAGAAAGGTGCTTTAATTTTAGGTCAGAGCAGCTAATGTCTGCACATTCTTGAGATAAAATGCAACGAGGACCCTGCACATGTATCTATTGCAAGGTTAACCTCAGGCAGAGCTACAGCGTTTCTACCAGGAAATGCTTCATGCACATTAGTTAGGTTTGAGGAAAAAAAGAAAACGTGCTTTTTAAAAACAGGAAAAACCAAGGCTGCATGTACTTAAAAGTAAAACAGCTGGGGGCCCAGCTGGGGGCCTTGGCAGCTTCTGGTCTAGACTGGGAATGTTCCCTACGGAGAGGGGGAAGTCGGCTCCCCGCGTTTATCGTCCCAGATAGCAGCACCCATCAATGGCACTGGGGTGAGACCTTGCAGCCATCCGTGGTTGGTGAAATGCTGTGCCAGCACAGAATTTATCACTTCCCTTTTCTCTTGCTTTAAGTGAGGAGCACAGGGGAGGACTAGACACCCCCAAAGCTGGTTATGCAGAAGCTGCTTCCAGGCAGGCGTTAGCAGTTTGTCATGGGACATGCTCCCCTGAACATTCAGGGCGTGTAAAAGCCACAGAGGAGCCTTGCCACTCAAGGGGTTTATCTGCAAATGTTTTACACTTGATAATAAAATTCTGTTTCTGAAACACTAGGTTCTTATGGAAAAACATACAGCCCTTAACTGCAAAATTTCTGCTAAACAAAAAAAAGACAGAAAAGAGGAATGAAAGATGAAGAAAAGAAAAAAGATGTTACCTTACTAAGAATCTCTGAGCAGCACTCTGGGTTTTACAGCCAGAGAACTGCTCTGAATGCCACTTCCACAGGAGCTCATAGAAAGCCTGCGTGAACATGGGGCTAAAGGTGAGGGGCTCTGTAACTGCACTGCTACAGGGAAGTGAACCAACAAGGCTCATAAATCATAACATTGTTTTTGAAGCAACAGCTCCTTGAGGAGGTATTGGAATTACATCCAGGCTAGTCTGGGGATTACAGCTCTCTAGGAATCAGTACCATGCTTCAGGTCAAGGCTAGCCTCTCCCACTTCCTTGCTGCTGTTACAAGCCGCAACACAGCATACCTGTCCTGATTGGTATCGCAGGAATCTCCAACCAGGTCATTGTCAATATCCGACTGCAAAAGGAAACAGAGAGAGTTCCAGTATCAGCTGCTGAGAACATTTATTAAAATGGTGGTATTAAACCAAAGCACAACCAAATCAAATACATTTAAAATAAAAGCATGGAAAAACATTTGTTTCACAAAACATATTTTCTTGTTTGAATCATCCATCTAACCAAAAAGTCAGTTTTATTAAAGAAAAAAAACCAAACAGACAATGAATAAACAGGGTTAAACTTGATTAGAGCAGTTCAAGCAAGATGAGTAGTTCAAGCAAGATTCCTCTACTACTGGAAATAAGTATCACTTATTCCTAACCAAGGTGATTTTTAAGCAACTTTAAAAATCTACCATGTTTCTCTAAAGATTCCAGCATTTTTTCTTAGTCACAAGGGGCTTAATCAGAATTCAAAACATATGAAAATACTCACTGACTTCTCACCTAGGAGCAATGAAAGTTTTGCTAAATAAAGACACCAGGATTTTGTCCTGATTAAAGAAATATCAAGTGTAACTAAATCACGCCATTGTGTGAAGTCTGCTGTTGGATTCCGTGAGACTGGAGCACGCCCACATTTCAGAGCATGACAGCAGAACACGCTGCCAGGGCAGAGGTTTTAACAACATACCAAGTTATGAGAATACACCTGGTCGCTCCCCTTTCCCATGTCAGGAGAGTTTGAAGCTCCATAAAACTTTCCTGAATACCTGCTGTGAAAACACATGGGCTGCCTCATTCTCTTGCATCTTTTTGGACCTCAGCAGTCCCTCTCCCTAAACAAGGATATTATTTCCTTCTGCCTGCTAACCTGGTTTGGGTTGCTGATTGTAGGGCAGCTGTCACAGGCATCACCAACACCATCATTATCCTCATCCTCCTGGTCTTGGTTGGGGATCCTCTGACAATTATCCAAAAGGTTCTTAATACCTAGCAAAAAGTAGATTGGATGTTAGTTAAAAAAAATTCCTGTATATTTTATTGAACAACGTAAACATCAAGAACAATGAAGACACTATTCCTTTTCAGCAACTACTTAATCTTGCAATGACATTATAAGCCTGCAGAGCAAACCTTTCTTACGTGTGCACCCATTCATTTAACAGAAGTTGGAAATACCTTGCTAAAGAACAGCTTTCAACCCCATCACACACACTTCATTTATTACACACAATTCATTCTATCCTGTTCCTGTATCATGGCTTACAGGATGGGATGTTTCATCTTTGTTACTACATTTGAAGGGTTGTGATTTTTTCCACTTCTTTCAAACCTGCTACAGCAATGAAAATAATACATTATGTAGCTCTTGGGCATCTGGGACAGGCAGCAGCTGTGTACTCTGGGACGTTTGCAGCTTTAAGGAATTACTGAATGACCAATAACATTAACTTATACATGAAACGTGGCTGGGTTTATCTGTTGCAGTGTTCAGTGCTTCCAATGGAGGCTAAAATATATATATCTTAATCTAAATGAAAAGGATTCCAAACACACGTTTCAGGAAGAAAGATGATGTGTTACATGACATTTAGCAGCTGGTGACAGGAAATCTCGTAACACACGGCATGTTCTGAGCAAGTTTCAAGAACATCACAGAAGCTGGAAGTGAAGAATTACCAACCATCTCCATCCATGTCATCATCACAAGCATCTCCTTTCCCATCACCATCCGTGTCCCTCTGGTCATTATTCAGGACATTGCGGCAATTGTCACAAGCATCTCCAAAGATATCCTGGTCACCGTTTCTCTGGTTAACATTGGGAGCCAAGACACAGTTATCCTGCAAGAGACACAGATCCAAATCAGACATGGACCAGGCCCCAAATCTTTAATTTTTAGTTTAGTGGATTTATATAACTCTTGTATTTATTTTTTACTTTCACAAAAAGTGATTACTGTGAGCAGTTTGACATTTTATGTGAATATTAGCTCTGGATCTGATTTCACTGGCTCCCTCAAAGCTCTGCTTTGAACCACTCCGTGGGAACCCTAAACACAAACACCCAGTATCATAAGGCTTTATTTATAATGCTGACTTCTGATTCTCATTTTGGATGAGTCCATGGTGAGTAACCTGTTTTGGTGCCCTGGTTTCCTTGCGTGGTCCTTCTCAAAAGCTACAGTTCAGAGACCCTGACAGGGTTTGAATGCTTTCCATGAAAGGCGGTTGCCCCCTTTTGGTAGAGACTCAAACCAAAGCTGAAACACTTGGAAAAACGGGATTTTTTGATGCAAAAAGGTACAAGTCGTATTTTTCTTGTCAATCAAGCTACTATTGATTCTCTAAGACCACCAAGAGGCATATGGAGATTTTATTTCAAAGTGTTGTAAACTTTCCTCTCTTGTCTGACACACCCATGACCTCTTGTGTGCACGGAGGCAGAACACAGCTTAGCAACAATACAGAAGTTAGTTGATTTAAAAGGTGCTGAACCTGCATATAGATTTACAGTTGAAGGAGAATTTAACATCTTTCCTTACAGAACATTAATAAAACCAGTTGCTTCAAGCTACCAGACTTTAGGATTGGCTTCTGTGGCAAAACAGCCTGAGACAGACCTTCTGTGATTGCTAGTTTGTCCTAGCTCCACAAGGACTAGGGACTCCACTCCACTCTGTACTCTGGACAGAGTGTTCTTGTTGTCTTCCTGGGAAGTGCATTAAGCAATACAACAGAAGGATCTTAATGTAGAGCAACAGTGGGCATGTGAGGATATGGGGTGAACGCAAGAGAGCTTTTACGGTCTGAATTTATTCTCTGATATATTCTGCAGTAGAGTACCCACATGGAAACCTCTTTTACTTTGAGAACATGATTCAAAGCTTTTTCAAGTTATTGGCAAAACATCCATTAATTTCTGTGGGTTTTGGATCCCTCATGGAATGTGATGTCAGGTCAACCTGCTCTTTAAAAAAGGAAGACGTTAATGCAGGTAATGTTCCTGAAGGCCATGCTATGGGAGAGCATGACAGAAGGACACAAATTCTTTATACAAAAAGCTCTAGAATTCAATGCTAAAATATAATAAGTGGAACATATACTGGTGGCATTTAAGGTTGGGTGAGACAGCCTGGGTTTTTTAGGTCTTATAACAGCGACCATTATATAAAAGAAAAAGACAAGATTTATAGAGCTGCTGACACTGATGGGTATGTGATAATCTCTGGAAATAGTAGTGAGCCAGATTTCAAAAATCACTGCCTGTTTCAGTAAAGTGAAATCCTTTTGCTTGCACAGACCCCTGCACCCTGATCTATGCACAGCACCTGCTCATTGGGAATGCCATCTCCATCCGCATCATCATCACAAGCATCTCCAATCCCATCACCATCGGCATCTTCTTGTCCAGAGTTTGGGACAAATCTGCAATTGTCCTAGACAAAAAATGAGACAAGTCTGGTGTTCTATGGGTAAACTGGAAGCCTTCATAATTTTAATGACTTTTTCTGTTATTGTTTTAATTTATCAATTGATCAAATCAAATACAATTTATCCAGAGGAATTCAGTAACTTGGAAAAAGATTAATACATCTAGTCATGTTTCTTCCACTCTTCATCCCCTCATGCTCTGAATTATTATAGGATTAAGAAAGAATTTCTTACCTTTCTGCAGTTGTCAGCAGAGCATAAGAGTTCTTCGTTAGGGTAGCCATCAATGTCAACATCTTTTCCGCAAATATAACCATCACCAGCCCAGCCAATGCCACACTATCAATAAAACACTATGGTAGTACTACCAAAAGGTTAAGGAGTCACTGTAGCAATATTCAAGAGGGAAACCCCACATCCCCAACATACAGAAGACATGGACAGACACTGAAGTAAAATGAGGTATACCTTCAGCATCTCTCAATGTCAAAAGAAAGTCTTTGCTTCAAGCTGTCTATATCTAAGCACAGCTAAGAGCTAAGACTTGATGTTAAATCAAATGTATGCCTGCAACACCTAATGTTTTCAGTAGGAGCTACAGATTTCTTTTAGACACTGGTCAGGAATCAATTTTTATTCCTCACCTGCAGGTGGAGAAAAAGAAAAGAGGGGAACTAGGCACAATATGCACCTAGCATCTCAGCAAGGGGCCCGTGGTTAGATGGGATGACTGTGTTTTGTTCAGTATTTCTAGAACACATCTGCAACTAGAGCAAGTTTTAAGGGAAAACTGCGCTGACAGTTGCTAAGTTTGCATCAGCAAAGCAAGTGCACCTGCCCACAAGCTTCCCCTAGCCAATTAAATCAGTACTGTTTCAAACAAATGCCTAATTTGTATTGTAACTGAAGGTACAGGTATAGAACTGTACACCAAAATCTGGCCCCCACTTAAAATGAGGACTTGCCTAACACAAGTATCTAGGCATCTTCCCATTACAGCACAGGCTCAAAATATCCTAGATTCTTCTTTGAAATAGATATGTACTTAAAAATGAGAGCACAGCAAGTGCCAGCAGAAGCATGCACTGTATCCAACTTTGGGACACAGGATTAGGCTCTTGCTTTCCCCTGCAAGCTGTTAAAACTAAGTAATATACTTCAGTTAGACTCTTACAAAGAAATTTCATATGCCACTTGGTGCTCCTCTGCTCCCAGGGCTGGAAAGCACAGTACAGCCTACCTGTGCCTAGAATCTGTGGTGTCACTTGGGAAAATACCATTTCTATCAGCAGGCAAATACAGACACATCGGGCACGCAGAGAGGATCTCCACTCACAGCTATGTAGCTGTGAGAGAGCCAGGAGAGGAATTTTCCCTTGTGATGTTTTCTGTAGAGTGACACTTGACAGCACTTTCTGAGGAGACTATAGAAAGTCTATAAAAGCCATTCCCAAAAGATCTAATTACACAGACACAGTAAATACGGTACACAAGTATGGCTGCCTTACAGACATGCTGCAAGAAGAAAACAATTGCAAGATAGACTCAGCCTGGTTATTTTTGTAGCTGGTCTGGGCCAGTGTGCCACAATCTGGTTAAAACACCCAACTGTATAAAATAACTGCAAAGACTTTCTCATTTCCAGCCTGAAAAAGGTTATTTTTCACTGCACAAATGGATGAATTTACGAACTTACAATACATGTCACCTCTCCTCGTCTCTCCTCAATACAACGGGCATGGACACTGCATGGATTGAGGGCTCGATTTCTGCAGCTCCTCTCAGCTTGGCATCCCCTGACTTGGTCTCCTGTATATCCTGGTTTGCACTGGCCGCAGTGGTAAGACCCCTGTAAAAACAAAGAGTTACTAGCCAGCCTTTTAACAGGACTAATTTTTCTTTTAAAGCAAGCGTGTGAGCAAGGTTCATGTCATGCTGCTTATGCTATGCAAGTGTAGTTTTTCATCCATTGAGGCTTCTTGCACTGTGAACAAACTTCATTTTCTACATGAAATTCAGGGTCGGCTCCTACAGCGCATGCAGGAAAACACGCTCAACTCTCTCCTGTTTAGACCAGACTTCTCTTAAGCCAGAGAAAAGTCATGTAGCAGCAAAAGCTTCTTCATGATGCCTCGTCCCTGCCAGCAACACTCTGAGCTGCTTCCAGGTGGCCCAAACTTTGTGTAAAATTCTAAGCAGCACCTGTTTAATCAAATTGGATGCTCCTATTTCAGTGTAAAGCAGACCCACCAGTTTATCTAAACTCAACTGGGCACAGCTTTTAATCAAAGAGAGACAAGAAAGTTCATTGTGTCTTTGCCCTATTTTTTTTTAACTTAGATGTTTTTAAGCCAATTTGAGCTAAATCGTGTTCTTCAGAAAACAGTTCAGGAGTTGAAGACACAGTCATCCTCGTTTACACTGCAATAAGAACATCTGTGTAACCTTTTGCAGTGGTTTACCTAGATGCATACACATATATTTTATATTTGTGCCACTATCTTTTGTAAACAAACCCAAAGGAGCTAAGCCAAGGAATCTCAGTTTGTGCTGGGACAATCACCATATGAGATACAAATGGGTAAGTGCCGATAAGAAGGGGTCTTCTTTAGGCATCTAATGTGAATTATGTCTCTGTTTCACATACTTGTAGATTTGTAACTTACAACATAAGTATTAATTGAATACAATTTTTTTTTCAATATAGAGAATAATTATTTTTGACATGTCAAGGAACAGAAACAGACAAACTTGTGCATCCACTCCTTTGTGAAACTGAGGTGCTTCACACAACTTCACTCTTCCCATGCAAAGCCCGTTGGAGGAACTGTCAAGATTGTTCCAGTCCACCATGACAGAGAAATACATTTACTGCCCAGCTGAGCATTATTTTTGTACTCTGTTCCTAGCGTCGTTCTAAACTCTGTGCTGCCTGCATACTTGCAAGCTTAAGATGAAGATATATACAGATGACTGAAAAGTAAAATAATCACTGAGCCATGCAAATAGTATGGCCTATATAAAACATACTGGCCCGTGCACTTTCTCCTAATGGATGACAGGGTAATATCTTCTGGAGTCTGCTGAATTTGCTCAGTATATTCTGTCCTATATCAATCCCTGGCATGCATTAAAATAGCCTTTAAGGCAGCACTTCCAGACCAAAATGTTTCTGAAGGGAGACAGGAGTAAAAAAACCCACACTGCTCTGGTGTTGACAGATGGCAGGCCACTTGTTGCCCTCTGCAAATAGGGCCTGATGGCCTCCTCAAGAGGACTAGTCATGTCTAGTCATGCAGTAAGATACAACATGTGACAGAAATGTTCTAGATATAAAAAATAAATAAAAAAAGAGAGAAACATATTGAGCTGTGAAAGCAGTCCTAGAAAAACAAGGTTATTCACAAGGAAAGCACACCACTTGGAACACTACTGGTAGCATCAACAATAACCTAGCTGCAAAAAGGACCACCTTTACACCTGCAGGATACTTTTAACCCATCTCTTGTTATGGAGAAAGCCTGCTCTGTGCAGGTAGCTATAGCAGAGCAGTATTTGACATGGGCATAAGTGGCACATACAGGACCATCAGGTGATGAAAGGTAGGTCCTGCTTGACCAACCTGATCTCCTTCTATGACAAGGTGACCTGCTTAATGGATGAGGGAAAGGCTGTCTATGTTGTTTACTTGGACTTCAGTAAAGCCTTTGACACTGTTTCCCACAGCATTCTCCTGGAGAAACTGGCTGCTTATGGCTTGGATGGGTGTACACTTTGCTGGGTAAAATCTGGCTGGATGGCCGGGCCCAAAGAGTTGTGGTGAACGGAGTTAAATCCAGTTGGCAGCTGGTCACAAGTGGTGTTCCCCAGGGCTCAGTATTAGGGCCAGTTCTGTTTAATATCTTTATCAATGATCTGGACGAGGGGATCGAGTGCACCCTCAGGAAGTTTGTGGGTGACGCCAAGTTGGGCCTGAGTGTTGATATGCTTGAGGGTAGGAAGGCTCTACAGAGGGATCTGGACAGGTTGGGTCAATGGGCTGAGGCCAATGGTATGAGGTTCAACAAGGCCAAGTGCCGGGTCCTGCACTTGGGTCACAATAACCCCATGCAACGCTACAGGCTTGGGGAAAAGTGGCTGGAAAGCTGCCCAGAGGGAAAGGACCTGGGGGTATTGGTCAACAGCCAGCTGAATATGAGCCAGCAGTGTGCCAAGGTGGCCAAGGAAGCCAACAGCACCCTGGCTTGTATCAGAAATAGCGTGGCCAGCAGGACTAGGGAAATGATCATCCCCCTGTACCGGCACTGGTGAGGCCACACCTCAAGTACTGTGTTCAGTTTTGGGCCCCTCACTACAAGACAGACACTAAGATGTTGCAGGCTGTCCAAAGAAGGGCAGCGCAGCTGGTGAAGGGTCTAGAGAGCAAGTCTTCTGAGGAACGGCTGAGGGAACTGGAGTTGTTTAGCCTGAAGAAAAGGAGGCTGAGGGGAGACCTTATCACTCTCTACAACTACTTGAAAGGAGGTTGTAGCAAGGTGGGGGTCAGTCTCTTCTCCCAAGTAGCAAGTGGCAGGGCACAAGGAAACAACCTCAAGTTGCGCCAGGTGGGGGTTAGATTGGATATTGGGAAGAATTTCTCCACTGAAACGGTTATCAAGCATCAGCACAGGCTGCCCAGGGAAGTGGTTGATTCACCATCCCTGGAGGTCTTTAAAAGATGTGTAGATGTGGCACTTAGGGATGCAGTTTAGTGGTGGACTTGGCATTGTTGGGTTTATGGTTCGACTCGATGATCTTAAGGGTCTTTACCAACCTAAATGATTCTGTGATTCCAAGTGAAAGGTCCAACTTGCTTCATGGCATTAAAATGGTTGCATGCCCCTTCTAGTGGATCCTAACATCTTTCAAACCATTTTTACTTCAGCTGTTCTTGCTATCCTGGATTTAATATCTACAGGTATTAAAAGCATTGTACCAATTGCACCTCTCCTCTCTGAGGGATATCTGGTACTGTATAAATACCCTTATGAAGTGAAGGCATTGCTCCTATAAAAAGGAGTACCCAGGGGAACAGCTTGCTGCAGCAGTTCCCAGGTGGGAAAAGATGAGGGAAAGCAAAGATTTAATCTTTCAAAGGAGGTTCTTTGCAATAACATACTCATAAACAAACATAACTGGATGGTGTGGAGAGAAGAGTTCCTGCCATCCCTCAGGGAAAGTGATAAAGATACAGCTCAGATGGACATACTAATCACAAATGAAGTATTGATTTTTTTTTATTATTATTAGTCAGGAAAAGAGGAAAGGATTCTTTGGTTTAGATGAAGCCAAGAAACAAATTATCTTATTCAGCTCTTCAATCACAGCCACAAACCTAATACTTGCCTCATGGAATTTTAAAACAATCAATTTTTTAAAGCCACAAATGAAAAGGTGCTTACCAAAGTGTTTATGCAATGGGAATTTGGAACGCAGAGTCCAAGTCCACCATTCTGGCATTCATCAATATCTAAGCAGACCTAGCAATAAAACAAACCAACATGTAATAAAAACAATGCCAATTAGAGATCCAAGTCTGAAGAAAAGCCACCAAAGTTTAAGTCTAGAAGAGTCATAGCCTCTCCTGAAACTGTTCTCAGAATGGTACAGACATACCCATAGGCTAATTTTCCAATGGACCTCCACACACCTATCAACCCTGAAGAGACACTGTGATACAGAAAATGTCAACCTTAGTATAGGCTTCCGGTTTGCCCACAAGAGTTTAGACAAGAACTATGTTCCCCTTGTAGGGTTCTACAGGAACATGCGAAAAATGACAGTAAAATAGGCTTTTCTGTCATACTCTTCCTCGTTCAAAGCCAGTTTACAGAAATCAACAGAGCCCACTTTAAAATTGATCAGAGATAACTTATAAAGACAATGACATTTTTTCTTGTCTCCATATTGGTCCCAAGTATTAGACTGTTAATACTCCCATTAAAGCCAAGCAAACACAACTCAGATTTTCTAATTGAAACACCCTGAGGTCTGCCTAACTACACAAGGCAATTATGGAATGGCTGATGTATAAATAAAATGCAATACAGATGCATTGACATAAACCAGCATCTTGCAAGGGTGGTTGCTGCAAGAATGCCGCCACTCACCTGCTTATTGGTCTTGGCGTAGCTGAGTCCTACCCCTTGCACTGTTTGTCCTGTATAGCCTGGGGGACAGGTCTCACATCGGAAACCTGGAGCAGTATTCACACATCGCACTCCAGGGAAACAAGGGTTGTAACGACACTGCAAAGAAAAAAATGAACCGAGCACATGTTCGTGCTTCAGTAACATCCAGACTCTGACTATGTGGACAGATCCCTCAGTCAAAGGCAGCGCTACATGTAATGTCTGTATGTCTTCTGTTCAGAGCAGGCTTACAGAGGAAACAGTCTCGCAGGTATTTCTGACCCAGTACGTCTTCAGCTATCTCAGTAATTTAAGAAACATTTGCAACATTCCATTATAGCCTGTTGTTGATGCCCTAAGATCTGATCCCCAGTCCTTCCTTTTGCTGGCCAGGTTCAGCTCTCTCAGAGACTGGGAGCCCCCTGGAAGGGTCCCGACCACAATATCAGGAAAGGTGCATAACTCCAGCCCACTGCATGGTCCTGCAGTTTTGTTTTGTAACACGGAAGTGGCAGCAGCATTTTCTCTCATTTATATATATTTGGGCAAATCTCATAGCCAGAAGTGACCCAAACACGAGCCAGATGAGCAAGGATGTGTCAGTGGCACTCGCACATTTCTAGACCAGAGACCCACAGACAACCCTCAGCACTTCTCCCAAAATACCACATGCCCACAACATCATCCTTGGCCTGAAGGCACCATTCGCTTCATTGCCTCATGTGGTTTTAGAGAATGACTGTAACTCATTTCACTGGCCTTGTGGGTGCCAGTTTGGGAACCACATCCCGTATTGCTGCCTCTCCAACATCAACGCTAGCCATCATGCTGTATATGGCTCAAAGACAACAATAAATAAGAAACATGAGAAAGAAATATAGAAGAGTTTTAAAAATATGCCTTTTTTCCCCCCGCCATTGCTAACAGAAAAACATCTGCAAGATGGAGGGCGAACAAGCCAGAAGATATCCACCTACAACAAACATGCAACTTGTAACCAAACACACACACAAGGGAGCAAGAAAAGGTATGTTTAATATCAAAGCATGTTTGATGGAGAGATTTGTTAGAAGTAGGTCCACAACTAGCATAGGGATAATGTAAAACCTAGGACAGACATTTTCTGCTCCTTATTTGCTGTGGATTTTTTATTGAAGGCAGCAGAGGGCACTCAAATTACACTGTACACAGAGCAGAGCTGCAGCTCCCAAGATATTGGGCATCAGCGTATGAAAGTAATGTCTTCAAGCTGGTAATGAATAAGGGAGCATATTGCAGAGATGCTAACAGCCTCAGAAAAGACGATGGCACCTCTTAGTGAGGAAGCTTCTAGATTGTCTTTATCAGAATTTGTACATGAACTTCTTTTTAAATGCCAGTTATTAGGAAGTACCGAAATAGCTTATTCAGTAGAAAGGTGCTCTCCCAGAAGAGATTCCTAAAGAGATTTTGGGGAAAAAAAAAAAAAAAAATTACTTTTCTTCTTAGTCCCAGCTAACTCAGGAAAACAAATAATATGACACCCACCCTCTTATTAGACAATGAAAAGCTACTGCCATTTATTATCTCCTTTTTCCCCCTGAGTAACCATAAGTGAAAATCCAGCTGTTAAACAAGATATATACTGGTGAACAAAACTGCACCAGACTAGGTGGCATTTTAGTAGCAATGTCCACATAAAGACCTCATACAAGCAAGCCTGCACCTCTACGACACCATTTTGACAAAATTTCCTTGCTGTTTCTAATGTGAGATCAGGTCTGCCATGTGGAGCAGTGACAGGAACATGAAGGCACATCAATCTCCAGTGGCAGAGCTTGACTGCTCAGAGAAAACCACGTTAATGTCAGGTCACTGCAGACCAGTCTCAGTTTGTTTTCCCACCACTGCTGTGATGGGTAGAGTTGCTCTGACCCTGAAAACGGCAGGGAGGAGATTATTGCCATGCTCTGCCTCAGTCTGGGTATGGCTCAGGAGGTGGAACCCATCTGCACTGGTGGGGTCCACCTAGGCTGGCTTGAGTCTCTCACCATGGTTGTCTGTGGCATGAAACTCGCACCACAGCTGTCTCAGCTTCACCTCTTTTGTTCACAGTTTAGAGCTTCATCTCCATTTTTTGCGCCTTCTGTCACAGCAGACACAGTCCATATCATGTGAGGCAAAACAAAAGACACCGCCTACAACTCAGGAAACTGCCACACTCAACCTACTTTCCCCAGTGTTTTTAACCGACAGATATAAGTTGGGCACACTGCATCCTTTCTGCTGATGGCCTACAGGAGGGAGTAAACCAAAAGTGCAGTCAAAGCACATCTCCTGTTGGCTAGGAAGGAGAAAATAGGAATTGCTTTTGGTGTTTTACATCATTAGGTAGGTACATTGGTAGTACTGTGTTACCCACAGGCACAGTTAGAGACCCAATTCTCCTGGTTCCCTGGTCTACTACATCCAGATGCTTTTTCACAAAAATCACTAGAGAGTAATGGCAAAAGTCATCACACAGAAAAAATGCAGTGAAGCTGTAAGTGGTTTTGTTGTTTGTGTTCTTTGTAAGTGCCACATTCCAGTTAACACAGGTTTTATTTAATCATTTAAGACACTGTAAATTTATTAACTCAGTCCTCAATACAAGCAAGCTCTGAATTTCTAACATATAGCACAAGAAAAAAATAATAGATTGAAGTCAACATTACCATCTTTCACCAAAACCATAAAGAAGCAAAAGGAACAATAACAATAAATGTTTATTTTCTTTCATAGACTTTAAAGGTAAGGCCGAAAACATGGCTCCAGTTTGGGTTGAAGAGAAGAGTTTGGTCTCCAAGGCTGGTTCAGGAGCGCTACAATTTAAAGATACAAAGCCCATATTGACAAGAAGTGCTTCTGCAGTTCTGCCTATAACAGAAGGTGCTGCATCTTCTTGTGGAATAGAAACAACTACATGAAAAGCTTGTTTCGGGGTGTTGGTTTGGTTTGTTTTTGTTTTTTTTTCCCAAACATTACACTCCTTTAAGTGACTTCTCAACTCACCAGGGTATTTCAAGTTTGCACACATATAATCTCCATAAAGTTGCAGCAACAGCAAAATAGGAAGGTAGAATCAAATCAGAATGAATTAATATTCACTTTGCAAGCAGTCAGCAACTGCTGAAGACAGCAAGTATCAGCAACCCATTGATATGCATGAAACAGTTGCTTTTCAGCTCTTTTTTTTTTTTTTCCTTTTATTTTTATTATTAATTCAGTGAAAGTCACTGCTTTACCTCATCGATATCTGAGCAGGTAACTCCATTTCCCGTGAGCCCTTCAGGGCAGGGGCCGCACTGAAATCCCTCTGCTGTCTCCACGCACCTCACTCCCCTGAAGCAGGAATTAACTTCGCATTTGGGTTTACTGCGCCTAGGAAGCTGGGTCGGAAAATTCACAGTTCCCAGACCTTTAATGCAGAAAGAACAACAGTTTCAGCGGTTGAAAGAAACATCCATCATGGCTTTCAGCTGGCAAGCGCTCTGAAGAGATCCCCCAAGACGCGGCGCAGCGGGGGCTTCGTGTTTCTGCACTGCACCGCTACCAGCTGCGCTGCGGCTGAAGAGACTTCACGCTGGGAATGGCCCAGCAGCTTGCTGTGTCCCCAGACAGGGGAAATTAAGGCTATTTTGTCAGGTCCACGTGCTTCTCCTGGCTACACATGGGATCCCTCCTGCTAGGCTAGCCCCAGCACAGGTCTGCTGCTGGCCAGGGGAGGAAGCTCTGAAAGCCAGTGACCTCAGATGGCCCAAAGCACTCAAGTGGGATGGTACAACACATTTCTCCGGCTAAAGCGGCAACACTACCTCTTCATAAGAAAAACAGTGCCCTGGTTTCACAAGAGCATATTGGACAGTCTACAAATAAGGGGAATAAAGAAGCAGCAACTGGCGTCCCACAAACATGCAGCCGGACATGCGAGCACACTGGCTTAGGTGCAGAGACCCGCCCTGAGGAAAAGTGAGGTTTTCTGAGACTCTGGCAGGTGCTGAACCTTGGTACAGCTGCACGCAGGATTTAAAGACTTTTTCTTTGGCACTTACACAAAGAGATTAACCTGGCTGGAGCTCAACTGGAGTTTTGACGAGGCTGACAGACTGGGAGAAGAAATCAACTAAAAGGCCCGATGCATTTAAGGCCTTTTGCCCAACCGCTGAGGGAGTACTTTGGTTTTTATACCACGTGCACGTGTTTCCTGACTGTCAGCTGTGTAGGAGGGCCATGCAGTGACATTTAGGAAAGCATTTATTTCTTCCATTTAGTGAACAGATGGAGACCACCTTTGGGGTCTTCCTGCTGTTAACCAGTGTCTGCCCACTCAGAATCAGACGACTTTCAGGTGGACAGCATAGGATCCTCCTTAGACTAACAATACCAGCTAGAGCAGAACACGATTCCTCCCTCATCCTTCTACTAAGATTGTTCATGAGACATCTGGCAGGCAATGTCTCCCTCCCCAGGAACACGTGGCACAGCTTTGTGGCAAAGCAAGAACTGACAGTACAGGGTGAGTGGTACTGCTTGGTTTAGTGGGATTTTATCCCCCAGTAGGTGATTGTCAGGTCTATGGAAACTGAAAGCTTTTTCTCTAATGACAATCTATTTTAAATTTGTGTCCAATACATCTAGAACTTTGGACACAGTATTTTTAAAAAAGTACTTCTTAGAAACCACATAAAGTTGATAAAATAAATACTAGTTTTAAAACAACCGTACATGTCATCTCGTTGCCTTTTACAGGCAATAACAGGAATACTTACCACATGCTTGGCACTCAGCTATGGTATTTCTCAGAAAAGTTGTTTCTTTGACCTTGAGGTTACAGAAAATAAACATTATTTGGATACAGACAGCTCCAGTTTGCACCTGGCTGCCAGAAGAACCATTATCATTTTTCCCCAAGATGCCACTCAAACCATGCAACATAGGTACACTATCTTGAAATGACATGCTCTCTGTACTCCATAAAATTAAGGACAGTGATGCTGTTGTACTTCAGTTCAGCCTTCATCAACAGGACCTTTAAGAATGACATGCTTAACTAAAGGCATGTGCCACCAGCAATTCCAGTTCTGACACCCACCAGCAGGTGGAATAAATGCAATTTCAGTTCTGTGCAACGGAACTACCTCTATGACAGTGGGCTAGGATGGCTACTCCAGTTCCTCTCCACTTAAAACACTAGATTTTCTGGATCTGAATAAGCAGTCCCCCTATACTCTCACGCTCAATGATCCCCCATAGTGAGCACAGGGTAACAGAACCTACATGGTTATTTCTTCACCATGTCATGCCTCTGAGGCAATGAACTCTACATGGGAATTTACTGCTTATGTGAATTCTGCCCTGACTCTCAAAAGTGGCAAGCTCGGGATACTTCACACTGAAGTCTTTATAACAGTACCTGTTGTCTGAGCAGGTCTTTCACATCCCCGAGTATTTGGTTCATCTGCATCATCTGACCCATCAGCTGCCTATTAAAATCACCTGTAGGGAAACAACAATGGAAAAGACTGCACAATACACATAAGTCTCCTTTGTTTGCTGCGATAATTTTGGAGATGCAAGATGGAAACACTGTGAAGAGCCAATGAGGACAGACATTACTATTACTTAAGCCCCATAGGAATTGTTAGAGCAAACACAGTATCTAGTTCCAATTTTTGTAGACTGATTTGCGTAAACTCAAGGCTTTTCTGGACTGAACTCCACTGTATACCACAGAAAGAGGCAAAGCAGACACCTCTCTGCAGAGAGAGAAGAAAGCAGTCTGTGATTTTTCTATCATTATTTCAGTGTCAAGGCTCTCTAGTAAGACCTAACAACACCGGCAACTAATGCCGCCAGTTCCCCCCATGCCCGAGACCAGCAACCCTAACTGAAACCTTAGGATTTTAAGACTGGATTTTTGTGATAAGCCATTTGGGACAGGAGGGCAAGGCAGGGACATGAAGTATCTGTGCATACAACGGGAAGTCACCATCCATAAGTTTATTTCATGTCACCACAACTGATTCCTGCTCACTTTTGAGAGTGAAGTTACCCAGCTTTCTGAGTAAGCCCACCATGCAGCTCCAACCATGCGCCAAGAGTGCCTGCTCTGACCAAAACAGTGCTTTTAATATGTGCAACAGTCATTTTGGCTTTTCTTCCAAAAGGCAGCTTATCCCACTGCACACAAGTTTCATGGCTGCATTTGCTTCTGGGGGATGCAGAGTTTGGATGGACTCACTAAACATCTACTCAACATGCTATGAACTCACACCTAAAGCCAGTTCTCTATACCAAGTAACAAATTAAAAGGCCTCTAAGACAAGACCAAAAGTTACATCTGTGATGAGCCATAGGGAAGGACCAGAACCGACCCACGGTCCTCACATAAGACTCTTATCCATTAAATGAAACATTAGTTTTGACCCAGTGACAGAGAAGCAGAGACCATGTTTTGCACAGTAGTTTGCAGTAGTTTCTGCTTGTAGCTCACTTCTAAGTTTGCAGCTCTCTCCAGCAGCTATTTGTTTACTTCTCAAAGTCTGTATGTCAAAACAAATTTCACAAATATATGCTCTTTTACCTTCCAAGCAAGCAGGCTATTTTGATATTATGCCCAATGGCTTCAGGGAGGTTTATTCATGTGTTACTTTTGCAAGTATTGAAAGCTTATATGAAAAATGCTTTCCTTCATGTTTACCTCATTGTTTTGTACTTCAAAGCATGTCTAACTGTTTCCAAACATTCTAGTGAGAATCATCCAACTCCTCATATACTATGTTTTCTTCATTTCAGATTTTTCTCATCAAAATACTGAACAAGTTTAAAGACGTGGGAGCCACCTGTTCCAGAACCTGCCTCTGTTCTAGTCCCAACCTTGTCTTATTTTCATTTGTGAGAAAGGCGACAGGACTTAGTATCACAGGTATTTCAGAATCCCATAGTGGAACTTGGCACACAGGCTGTTGGGACAGATGCTGGTGTCTGTTCTTGTTTTGCTTGTTGTTTTTTTTTAAACAAAGAATGGTTTAGGCATTATTGATTGAGATCTGCAAAAAATTCTTAAGATTTCAGCTGCTGTTTGTTGGCTGGCATCTAAATCAAAACCAGATCTACTCTGTACAGTTAAGTTTTGCAGACTGTGAAACTTTAAGGTGGAATAAACAGTTTAAACTGCCATGAACTACATGTCCTGTTCGCAAATTTAGACAGCAGAGCATAAACAGATGACTTCCCATAGTTCCTTTTCTTTTTTTCTCTTCCATTTAAAGCCAAGTCCAACGGTAGGCCCCACCTGCAGCAGAATCACTGGTGACCCCTGGTAAGAACACAGAGAGGCCTTTCAGGGCAACAGTATATTGTGGGGTGGCTTTTCCCAGGAGTAAGCAGGGTAAGCAAAAGGTACAGCCTGAAGCTACACAGTTATCTGGTCCTACCATGTAGTCTGTCTCATCTATACTCCACCTACTGAGACAACTCCCTAGTTCAGCTAGTGCCTAGCCCTACGCTCTGAATCAGTAACAACCCAAGTAACAGAATGGCTTTCACAGCAATAATTAAATTCAGAGACAGATCTGAAGAATTACTGTCTGACAGGGAAGTGAAGTCCCTTGACGTGCTTATTCTCTGTAAGCCTGAGGTCATGTCAGAGAGCTACCATGTTTTTCTCTTCCCAGGACCTTGCAGTATAGAATAACAGCATGATTTGGGTTGGAAGAGACCTTTCAAGATCATCTAGTCCAAGCCCCTTGCCCTGTGGCAGGGACATTTTTCATAAGGACAGGTTGCTCAAAGCCCCATCCAACATGACTTTTAACGCTTCCAATGATGGAGCATCCACAACTTCTCTGGGCAACATGTTCCAGTACAGGGCCTTAGATTTAGAGCAGACAATCAGCTTCATGGCACAGCTTATTGGCCCAGTCAGGGCTACGCAAAAACACTAGCTTGTGTAACTGCAGGCCACCATGAAATGCCTCATAGATACTTCTTCTAGCTCTCTTGGGAGCAATACTGGCTTAAGCACTCCACTTGTCCCCACCCAGCAAAGTCAGAGTCCTGAAGTGTCATTCAAAGACATTGTGGTTACTTGGCCAGAGATCCAGCCATGATTAAAGTATGGGTGAGGGTTGACAAGAGAAGAGTTTCCTGTCAGGCTATAATCCTCCACCAAGAAAGCTTCGTATACAAGTTGCACATGGAATTACGAAGAAGTAGGTTCAAAGTAAACAGAGGGAAATATCTCCTCAGACATATGATGGATTCCTTGCCAGGAGACATTCTTGATCACACATTCAAAATTGCCTGGACAGATTCATGGAAGGAAACATATATTGAGTACAAAACATGAAAACTCCACCTCTGAGTCAAGAGCTCTGTATACCATGAACTGCTGTAGAACAGGAAAGTATTCAGGGAAACCCGCACAACTATCTTACACTCTTGCCCTCGGGTCTGTGTTACCATACTGTCTATAACAGTAGCTAGGCTAAAAGAACCTTTGATCTGGTGCAACATAGCTTTTTGTTTGGTTGGTTTTTTGTTTGTTTGTTTGTTTGTTTTTTTCCTTAAACACTCTGTCAGGCTCAGGAACCCTACATGAACCAGATGACCTCCAAAGATCCCTTCTGACCTGAATGATTTTGTGGTGATGATTACATGCAGCAGACTAATTCCATGTACCAAACCCAGTGCATCTTGCACTGTATTTTCCTACTCATACAGGAAGATCCAAATACACATGTTCAACCTGCACCTGACCATCATATTCTCATCTACACTGCTTAGGTATCTCAGCCTCACAGACTGAATACAGAGGCAATGCTGCTGTCACAGCAGTGAGCAATGACCAGGCACACAGTCAAAGCCATGTACAGTTATTTAGACCCAAAGCTCTCCCAAGGATTTTCCAATCTGTAATATGTAAGCACATGCTTTTACCAAGATATATTGGTCTCACACCCCTATACAGCAAAGCATTTGCGTTCCAGCTTCTTCTGGCTAAACACAAAATTGTGGTTTTCTGATATATTGCTCCTCTAAAAGGCCATCATGAAGCATATATAAAGTGCAAGGCAGCTGAGTTAATATTGCTGTTGGAACATTTGCACCTTTTCCTTTGGTGAACTTGACTATGTAGACTTTGAATATGTTCATGTGAGTTGTTTTTTATTACTAATATGATACTAATTCCACCAGAAGGTTATAAGCAACTGAATTTGGGAGGCTCAGCCAGGCAGAGGCAGCCAGGGAGAGAAAACACCTCTCTGTATTACTACCGTTTATATTATTGATTAATGAGCAAAATGTTACAAATCAGAAAGATGCAAGTCTGCAATCTGGAAACCTTGCTCACAGAGCTGTTTTTCCAGGAGGAAACACTGAATTACCCCTCTCTTGTATATATAAATGCCTGTTGATTTAGGGAAAAAAAATACCTTTGATGATAAAATTATGTATTTTTTTTTTCAGTAAGGCAGACTGAGAGGGACTAAGAAGGGGTACAGATGGGGTAGTCTAGCCCAGGTTTGCTGTGTCAATAGGTTAGAGAGCACGCTCGCCCACCACAGGGCATTGCACCCAGCCCCTGGGGACCTGCAGGAATCCCAGTAGCCCCAGATCCTTCCTTTCCTCCCTGTTCCCAGCTCAGTCTCCACAATGCTCAGCACAGGCAGGAAAGGAATTAGGTTTGGAGCAGATTTCCAGTCCAGTAGGTGACAAAAGCCTTGGCTAACTTGCAGCAGGACTAGTGGCTGCCTTGCAATGGCTTTTCCCACGCAGACCCGCAGCCTCTGTAGCTGTAGCACCAACACGCTCTGCACCCTCCTGTGTCCTTCTTTGTGCCTTGTCCCTCCCCGCTCTGGGACACTCCAGTGATCAACAATAGATTAATACTGGCCATGTGGATAAGTACAATGATAGGTCTTGGTACTGTGTCCATCTACCTATGTTCATAAAGATGGTAGCAGTGTATCACATCTAGGAATATTTCCTGTCTGCAACTTGATTACTTAAGGTATTATTAAGCTGACACAAACAGACCATGATCATAAAAGTTTGTCTTCCAAATTAGGCTAAAAAGACTCTTTTAATAATCACAGATTCCTCCTTCTCTAGGACAACTCACTACTTTATCACCAGCTGGAGCGACTGTTTTCTCTCCAAACTGAGCTATTTCTAAAATATTTACAGGAAATTACCATGGCTGTAATTCAGTCAAACAATTGTTATTACTTGTCTACAGAGCTTCTCCACATTTTTAATATTCATCACATTAGCTTCTTTGCACTGGTATCCTACGGAACAATTTTAACTCCTGGTTGCAGGCCTTACCAGTGTACTGAGAAACAGGTTCAATTTGTTGAAGAAAACAATCCTGCAGGTTCCCCACTTGGGCAAGTGTTCCTCCAGTTACCAGCTTCAGCTCATCTAGCGTATCCTGGACTCACAAAACAAAAAAAAAAAGAAAAAAAAAGAGCTCTCAGTTCAGGTAACAACAATGCTAAAAATGTGAAATATCAGAAATATCAGACACAGTAAATTAATTTTTTAGAGAGGTTGTCCATTTCCTAAGTATGCAGGGCTCCTACACCATCTCCTTCAGGACCACCCATGACCATCTGAACTGTAATAAAATCCCTAATCTTTGCCTTGCAGATTTTCACATAGCTGTGGTTTTATTTTGAACTTTTTTTTACTATTCCAATTCATATGATCTCACATACCAGAAAGTTCACATATTTTTATATCTGTGGCATATAAGTGATTTTTTTGTTGTTGTTGTTGAACTGAATCCAAAGCAGCTTTTCCCCTCCCCCAAACAGGTTTACGTTCATGTCAGGAATGTGGGCACCTTAGTGATTCTCCATATTAACAGGCTTATTTTCAAGCCTGCAAAGAAACAAAGCAAGGGGGCAATCTTGGGATGCATATTTTGCATATTAATGATGATGATGGAAGATGCTTGTGGAAGATACTGTTTGCCTTGGACTGCTGATCTGTCAACCCCTGGTTGGCAGAGGAAAAAAGCTACTGTAGTCAAACAGATGGGGGTTTGACTCTCGCACCACATGAGCCCCCCCTTCTTTTGTCTTTTTAGTCCATGTGGCTTATCAAGAAGAGGAAAGCCACGTACACAGCCAAGGGTTGCTCATACCAAAGAGCTGTAAGAAGCTGACGAAGAGCTGCCCTTACTGCATCAGCTAAGTCCTTGCAAAAAGTCCAGTCCCCAAGAAACAACTAGACTGAAGTGAGGGAGACAGTAATTAATTTTTTTTTTTACTAGGATAAAAACTGTGTTTAGAACAAATAGCATAACTATTACTGGGTTCAGTTAAGCTAAGATTTCACCTGTTCCATAGGGAACTTCTATTTCCATTTATTTCACAAGTTAATACTCAAGTATTAGCAAAGCACCGTTGTACAGAGCTTGGCTGCTGCGAGGGCTGAGGTCTGGATTCAGTCAGAGATCCAGAAAACCCCTGGTGATCCCTCTAAGTGCTCAGCCTGCTCCCAGTTTTCCTGCTCACCTGTGGCTTCTCCTGGAAAGTGCGTAACTCTACAGCCGCCGACCTCTGAGACAGCGCTGAAAATGCTTTGGGCAGGTCCTGAATGGCCCCTACTTGCAGGCAGTCCAGATACAGCTCTATTGTGCTCGACCCCTCCTGCAGCCCACTCAGCCACAAGATGACAGCGTGGGGTTTCCCGTCAGCCAGCTGGACGTTGCTAAAGATCACAGAATTCAGCCTCCCATCGCTCTTCAGATAGCGCAGCACCACTAGTACAAAATAGACAGAAGGACTATCAGAGGGTAGCAGATAACCCAAGGCTGATCAAGGATGATCCTGTGGAAATCTGCAATTGCTGTGGTATTTTTCCACATGTCAGCTTTTGTAAATGCATCCCATATGCAGAGATATATATGGTAATAATAAATGGGACATTGACTCTCAGAGCAGGATTACCAGGACTCTTGAGTGACTCCCAATTTGCAAAGCATTGCTGCCTGCAGTGTTTTTTCCACTGCTTTGTTCAGGCCTCTTTAACATCACCTTACAGGGCATAACATGCTAAAATACAAGTGGTAAAGGTAAAGGGTGAGGCTGACAGCCTGCAGCCAGCACTTTGGCAAGTACGTATCTGACAGCCCTAGAAATACTCTGTAGCAGAACTGTACAAATAAAAAAAAAAAAAAAATCAGTTTCAGTGATGCATATTGCATTGAGTGAAGCCATCTGACAGTGTATCCAAATGCATTATTAAAGAAACCAAAGGAAGCATGATTCCAAGCCAATAACCTGCATTTCTCTGTAACAAATAGTAAGTAAAACCAAAATATAATGCAGAAAAGACATATTCCACCCCTAAGATGACTAAGTCCCCTCTCAACTCTTTTTTAAGGCATTAGTGAATGACCTACTTGATAAAATGAGAATTTGTTGTGTGAATTATGAAGTAAAACGCACCATCAAAAAAACAGAACAGCAGACAAACAAAACTCTTACATGCTGCGTAATATTGAAAAAATGTCTCTGTCCTAAGGAAATTGGATCTGTAAGCTAGGATCTGCAAGCTAAATCTCTTAGATCAGCTAGCTAGTTGTCCCCACAAAATCTCTTCCTGGCTCTCTGAATGCATATCTGCAGGAGCAATGAGCTGAGTGCATCTAGACAGCATATAACTACTCTACAATGTTAGATAGACCTTGTTTCAAAGATCCCACTGATCACCAGCCTGCATGTCCCTTATTTTCTCATGATAACAGTTATGTGCACTGAGGAGTCAAGCTGCACAGATGCTGGGTACCTAAACGGTTAAGTGTTGGCTCCTGTGCACATCTGCTTGAAGTTCACTGAAGAAACACCTACATTAGCATGAGGTCAACTAAAGATTGTGTCTATAGTGGACAGGAGAGATAATAACACCTACTGAACTCATCCCATTTCTATTAATTTAACAAACTATCTTCCCATCTCCCCACTACTAGTGTACCCTCTTTGATGCTGCGATACCTATTTGTCATTGACCTTCTCAGTTACTGGGTACACGTTCCCTACTATTTTTCTATTTGCTCGGTCTCATGATTAAAAGAATCCAGATTTACAGCAGCATGAATAGGGCAGAGTACGTCTCCATCTTTAAAGTCTACACGAGTGCTAAAGTCTCAGCAGCTGCGATCAATATCAGGAATGTTTTCACTGCTGTCTATGTCAAAACACTGCCAGAGCTGAGATTTCCGCAAAGGTGCATGAGGTCACCAGCAACTTGCTAAAAGGTAGCATTTCTTGGCAAACTCGGAGATCTGGCAAGACAGAGTATGTTGCAGGCATTTTACTTATGTGAATATTATGCACGCCTGGTTATATGAAAGCAAGCTCCTTGGATCTGGGCCCTGCATTCAGAGTGACCAAACGCAGCAGTAAGCTAGAGAAAGAAAGAGGAGATGGTGGCAGGGCCCAGAATGGACCCTGCCAGAATAGTATTAGGACAAGGAGCAGTCTGGCTTGGAAGCAGGATCAAGTATTCCTTCCTCAGCCAAAGCCAAATATCCATCTGGTAAACTAGAGTAGGCTTTTGAAGGGAGACTTTGCTGGACCACAGCCTTTGCCTCCATAAGATTTAACTCATCCAAGCCCCTGCATTATGTGCTTGCTGCTAGGATATTCTGCACTGACATTCATGAGAGTAAGCTGCTCACCTGTACTATTTAAGAAACAGATTTTCAATGAAACTTCTAATCCTGCAGGTAAATAGGAACTGCTTCACAGAATTATTAAGTTACATCACTTCTATGCACTTACTGCTGTTTGTTCCATAAAGGAATAGTTCAAAAAGGGTAAGAAACCCATGGATGCTATTTGCCTCTGAAAAGTACATTGGTCTAACCAGAACAAGTTAAGCAGGTGCCCAGTAATTCAGATCTATGCTTTAAAAACATTTAGGTGTTATGAACATTTTACTATCAGGAATACCACAACAGAACCAGAACATGAGCAAATCATTTGGAACACAGCTCTCAAAGGTGGCACTTTAAAGGATAACTAAGGCCTGCTGTGGGCTACTTAGATCAGATTTGGGTGCACGAGTGGAAATACCATGCAGAGGAAGCACTATGCACATTCGCACCCTTCCAAAACTTTTGCTAAGATGCCAATGTTGGCTCACCACTTAAGTGATGATCTCCAGTCTTGAAAGGATCACAGACAGCCCCCACACTCCATACTTTCAGCTCATGTGACGATCTCCTGGATGCAGTTTAACATACTGTATGAAGTAGCCATATGGGACACTTGACACTTCCAGGGAAATCACACGTGAAAACACTGCCTACTACTCGCACACTGCCATACGCCTTCAACAAGGTGCACTTGAACAAGGAGGCAGAGAGATCTCCATGGAACAGCTGTGCTGCAAAAAGCCTCCCTCTGTTCGATTAGTCCTTTACAACAGGTAGATTAGAGATGTCCCCCATCTACTCAACACTGGTCACTGACAGGACAAGTTTCTTCATGCTGCCTATCTATATGCCTCCATCCTGTCACAGATACTTCTCAAATACAACGCTAACATACCGAGGACAAAACCAAAAGAAGCCATGTAACCTTCCACCAGAAAGCCTCTTAAGCCTGTTAGTTGAAGTGTATCAGGAATTATCAGGCATGCAGGTATTCTTGAAAATCAAGAAAAGAGTTTGATGTGTTCAAAATTGTATGTATATAGACATATTTGTGTGTATACATATGCATTCCTATATATATGTATAACATTTATACACATAGTTGTGTGCATGTGAGAGGGACAGATGGAGTATGTGTGATCTATCTTTTATTTAGCAATTAGGTAAGTCAATGTTAGGAACTGTACGACACTTACTGATAAGGCTATGTGACCACATCTTACCCACCCCCAACACACACACGGCACAAAAGTTCTTATTCCCCAACCTCAGAAGGATTTTGGTAGACCTGATAAAACTACCGATGTTTTATCTAACTCATTCCCCTACATTTCCCAAGCAAAAGGTGTGCTTTTCTTCAGCATATAGAATAATTTTCCTATGTGTAAACTGATATTTCTCAGTAGAGTTTGTCAGTATATTGGACTCAGCTGCCCGATTACATCATTTGCAGCAGCAAATTATCATAGCAGTGGTGAAGTCAATGGAGTAACAATAATTTACATCATTCAATAATTTTTTGCTGAACCTTAAAATTGCAATATATCCTAGATTTGGCCTAGAGATAGATGAAAGCTCTCCATTTCTAAAAGTCTGCTGAAGTTCCGATGGTGACTCCTAATTAACTAATTTCAATAAACTGAGAACAAACACTTCAATTGACCCAAAAGATCCTGTAAGTGCCAGGAATGTTTGTCTTGCATAGTCACATCTAACCTCCGGGGTCAGCAGAACAAGAACCTGCCTTTCATATGCATGAGGCAGCATGTGCGTGTGTCCCTCACATTCCTGAGTAATAAGAACCAGTGATTGTCCCAAGGGGAAAAGGAAAAAAAAAAGAAAAAAAAAAAGAGAGAAAAACAAATTGACTCCTTTCTCCATGCTCCATTTTTTTTCCTCCTTTTTCAGCATTGCTCAGAGTGGAGATACCAGCTGATTGTCAGGCCAGCTTCTCCTGGCCAGCAGACAGCAGCATCCAGTGAGAGGAAGGAAAGAGAAGGGGAATGAGAGGGGATGTTACCAACGTTTTTGCTTTGTGAGGGGGGGTCCTAAGTGGTGACAGCAGGCAACAGGAATGACTCAAGCACAGAGGTTAATCACACAGTTTCAAACGTCCATCTGTGACATGCCAATAACTATGAATCCAACACTAGTTTTACCCTACATACTCCAAACAACTCACCTTTATTCATCCGTCCCATTACCGTAAATTCAAAATACTTGCTGTTGTCAGCTGACAAATACAGGCCAAATATGGTGGCTGTGCTCTTTGGCTGCAGTTTGAATGTTGAGAGCAAGTACACATCATTCAGCGTAGGATCACCAAGTGCTTGTTGCAAGAAGTTCGTTACCACTCTCTTGTTGGAATAGGGAAGAAGATCAAAAACTGAAAAATAAGTGAGTTTCAACAGCAATTTAAATACAATAATGAGCAAAGAAGAATGTAGTTTGAAGCCACCCACTGAAGATTGTAGAGTCCTTGCTATTTCAAAAGAGATACTTTAAAATTAACCTAATTAACCTAATTGTCCTACCTAAAATAAATAATATGAAAAGAAAAATTAAAAATATGAAGGTCATCTTTAAAGATCATCTAGTCCAACTCCCCTGGCACTGGCAGGGACATCTTAAGCAACCTTATCTAGTGAAAGGTGTCCCTGCCCATGGCAGGGGGGTTGGACTAGATGATCTTCAAAGGTCCCTTCCAACCAAAACTATTCTATGATTTTATCAAAATATATAGATTTTGTTGCAACTGGTTATCTTTTAGCAACTTTTTCTTAAAAGGAATTATTGATAAGGTACCAACATAGAAAATACCTAGTCTTCAAATTGAGGTACTCAAATATTTTTAGGTAGGTCTCCAAAACTCTTCTTTTCTGAGGATGCACCTCAACAGAAAGCTTTTTAACCTATTTCTGCTTTCATAAATTCAGATTCTTGTGTTCACATTTCAATTAGACTGAGGATCCAGCACCAAAATTTTCAGACAGATTTCCAGTGTACTTGTCCTAAGAAACATTTTGATGGCATTTGCAGGGCACCAATTAAAATGCTAAAAAGCCAGGTAAGCAATATGATATTCATAACCTCCTTCTCACTTCACTGACTTCTCAGAAGATATATTACATAAATAAGACTCATCTTTCCCTTCTGGCACCCCGAACGACCGGCCTGACAAAAAAAAAAACCAAAAAAACAACACCCTGAAGGCATAGTGAAAGCTGTTTTGTACAATGCATCAGCAAAGAATCTAACATTATACTTGTATGGGTGTCAGCTACCTGCCTTATGGCACTGAAACAACAAACTGGGGTTTTCTTCAATGTTCCTAAATCCATGATGTCTCCAATTGCAGTAAACTATTCCACTAGGTTTCTTGATAATCTCCTATTTCAACCCACTGCTATTAAAGCAGTATATATATTATACCCTTCCAATAAAGTCTGATGAATGACTATGCACAAGTGTTATTTAAATATAAGGAAATATTTAGCCATTGTATACCACTGCCACTCCATAGGCCTGTGATAGCTGGGGCACTTTCCTCTCACGCCAGCACAATACTGTAGACCTGCCACCGGAGAAGAGCCTGAACACCAGGCAGACAGCAAAGGCACACGACAGCACATTGCACCGTACCTTGATTCCAGCCCACGGCTGTACCCTTAAGTTTAGTTTCCCGGGCCAAAAAAACAGTGGACCTTTGCAGATAAGTCTTTTCTACCCAGCACGACCTCAAAGTTGTTGTCGTTGACTAAGGGCCATCCTACCGATCCAGTGTTTCCATAAGCTACAAGCAGGAGGAGACTGAAGACTGCTCAGTGGGCAACCATGCGGGCACACAGACCTACCCACAGCCATGTGGGAAACCCTGCTCCCTTATATCAGAGCCTGGGTTTGTGCTGCTTCTGTTGCTCATTCTAGAGCATCTGTTCATGTAGACACTAAACTCATTTCCAAAAATGAGAAATTAAGAGATTTTCCCTTCATCTCATGAAACCATTGAAATACAGATCATCACTTAGGTCTACACTTGTATTAGGTCCAAAGATCCCATAACTCTACTGAGAGTTTTCAGGACACGATACAAAAAAAAAATCAGGCCTTTGATCTGCAAGTACTTGTAATACTGTTGCAAACAACTAAGAAACACATATCTGAGATGGACCTGGTTAAAAGACTTTTCTTTCGTTCAGTTCAGATTTACAGCATCCCAGGACAACCACTGCTCTCAGCAGTGACCCAGACAGCAGAGGCAAAAGGCTGGATGTTTTATCATGTTTAATGCACAGAGAACAAAGCCATTGCCAAAGTGAGAGACTGAAATGCAACTCACTACTCTGCACAATGGCATTTTACAGGTAATAATCATTCATAAAACACAGCTGTGTCTTCTCAGCCGGGGCATCGCACATACATTTTGTCCAGCTCTTCTAGGTCTATTGGCTGATTTTATATCCATTCCTGTGAGACTAATTAATCTCTGCTAGAGCCAAACACTTAAAAATACAGAGAAATATTATAAAAGTAATGACTAAGTACCGGCAAATGTCTGTCTAACCTTACAGAAAACATTTATTGAAGTTTTTGAAATTCGCACATTTAAATGAATACTCAAATTGATTTGGTAGTTGCATTCCATAAAGCACATTTCCTCAACTGGATCCTTCAGTGACCATGTTATTGAACCGTCTCTTGGGATAGCTTCACTGACCAGCACGTACACACAGTACGTGACCAGATCTTTCCTTTAGCGTAAATTACACACATGGTAGCAAAAGTGGCTAGCAGAAGAGCAATGGGGTTATGAAAACTCATTTCACATTCTTAGTGGAGTTGGCAGAGAGAGACAGTTCTTAGACCTTACATAGACAATTACTTGTTTGAAAGGAACAAGAAAAAAAGACCCATAAGGATTTCAGATTTCATTTTTAGAAGAATCTCATCTTTTTGTTCCTCTCCCTGGAAAGGCAGACTTGAAAACCCGTGGATAAAAAAGGACTGCCGAAGCTGAAAGGCACAAGCAGCTGGTTTCAATCTGTGCAGTGATAGTGAGGACTCAGGCATGCCTCCGAGCACCAGCCCATGTGTACGGACCCACCGGGCTAAACCGAGCCCACTTGTGAGACGGACCAGGAATTCCCTCCCCTGCCTCCTTTCCGTGGTTTTGATAAGGGAGCTGCTCACCCTCCTATGAAAATGCCAACAAGGGATCAGCTACACCTTGAGACAGTGGCAGAGATCTGCCCAAAAAAATCAAGGCTGGCTCTTTAGATGGGAGCTAGAAGATGTGACGGGAAGCCCTAAGAGGAGGAGGCACAGAGGAATGAATTTAGTGGCACAGCAGAGGATGGAGCTCAAAATAAAAAAACCAACATTTCTTCCCCTTAATTCTGCTGCTATGTCACACCAGGTTTTTGAGTCTCTCCAACATTTTTCTCCAGTCACAGTTAACCATAATAACCATAAAAGTAAACACTGCTCCACTGCTGTTCAGCGCTTTTCAAGATAATTAATGATGGCTTAGACACCTGGAGTGAAACCTTACCCCCTCTGCAATGATTTCTGAGTGACTGTAAGAAGGTGAAAATTCCACATCTTGAGAGTGGGATTTTTCACTGGTCACTGCCCCTAACAAGCTAGAAGTCTGCCTCTGTTTTTTAAAATATGGCAATATCCTCTACTTCTCAATATGAGAATTTTTTTAATGTTTTTACATCAAGAAGGACTTTAATAAAGCCTTCTGGAAATGCAGCTAAATTAATCTGATTGGCTGCCTTTTAGATGTGTTTCACTTAACTAAGGAATAACCGATTAAAGTGTCAAACATCATTTGGTAAGACAATGGAGGGAGTTAAAAACACAGAGAGAACCAGGAGCAGCTTTAAGACTCCTGGAGTGGCACCAAGTTACACTAACTGCTGCACTCAGTGGCTGAGCTGGTTCCAGTCATAAGCTGCTGCTGCTGGAGAGCAATACCACTCACTTTATGCATGCTCTAAAAGAAAGCAGGTCCTGACTTACTACGTGCATAATATTGCCAAAGTAACGCTGGATTTAGAAGATACACGTTTCCCTGTGCACTTTGTGAAGTAAAGTTTTCCCGACCAGTGTTCATAGCTTAGCAGTTCACTTCTCATTTATGAGAACTTGCAACTCAAGAAAGTGCTCCTCAGACGTTCATCACACCTACTAGCACCCCTGTAAAACCGGGCCCTTTTTCGCTGATTTCGGGGGGAGGGAGCTGATGGAGCAGCTACGCCGCGACCTCCTCCGGTTCCCAACGCGGGTCCGGCGGGGCAGCCCGCCGGGTGGGGGTTCCCGCGGGGCCGGGGCAGCTCCCCACCTCCCCATCACCCCCGACGGCTGCGGCTCCCCTCGCACCTGCGGAGCCGGCGACTCCCCAGCCCCGCTCCCCTGCCAGCCCGGGGCTGCCGGCGGAGGGGACGGGGCGCTGCAAACCCGAAGCCGTCGTGAATGAAAGAGGGGAAAGAAAAGTTTGCGAGACCAAGGGATGTTGAGGGGAGGACGGACGGGGGGACACCCTTACCTCGGNGACGGCGGCAGGCGGCAGGCTATTGGCCGGGGCTGCCCCGGCCCCTGGAGGCGGGCGGGGGCCGCGCCGTGTCGTCGGGGGGCCGCGGTGGGGCATGGCCTGGGGGTGGGCGAGAAGGGAGCGAACCGTCGGGGGCCCGAGCCGGGAAGGACCGGCGTCGGTGGGGGTGTCTGAGCCCGGGCGGAGCCGGAGATGTCGCCGAGCTCCAGCGAAACCTGCACCTGTCGGGATCCCGGCTGGAGCCTGCCCCGTGTGAGGGGCCCTGGAAACTGAAACGTGTTTAGTGGCGTTGAATTAAAAGCGGTATGGGGATGCTCTGCTGTGTGGGCTTGGGCTTGGCAGGAATTTAACTCGTCCGCTTTCTCTAACTGAGAAGTGTCGCCAAAAGGGCTCGTGCAGATTGCAGACTGGGGCAAGTTGGGTTTTTAGAAGACCCTGACTGGTGAAGCGAGGAACATATCATCTGCTCCTCCATTTCATTTAGAGAGCTTGGCAGCATTGGAAGGGCTCAAACTGATCAGATTAAGGCTACTGAAAAAGGTTGCTTGTCTTAACAAACCCCCAAACGTGATGGCTTAACCAAAGTCAATTTTAAACAAAAATTCTGCTTTCAGCTACATCAATTTTCAGTGTTCTGTGTGTCCCCAGCATGTCATTATCCCATTGTTCCTCCTTTACCCCAGAAAATTCCAGCCTCTGTGTTGCTGATGTTAAGAACGCATAGGAGAAAGGGAGCAAGCGAGCAAGCCCCTTTGGGGCTGAGCAGCTGTGTCACCAGTTTTCTCTGTGCCCTCGTGAAACCACCCACCAGGCCACCCCCCTGCCCTGTGCTTTCTGCTCGCAAATGAAGGGTCTGCCACGGGACCCTGTGGCAGTAGAAGACCTACAAGGCGCTACTCCCACTAAGGAGCTGACAGCACATGGTGGACTTCCCAAGCTGCTGCATGGCGCTCTTTGTCCTGTGCCTCTCTGTGTGCCTCAGCCCTGCAGATGAACGGCTGTCACATCAGAAGAAACCTGGCTGGCCCCCTCGCAGCTTGCTACCCAGCACGCAGTTGGAATAGCTGGAGCTGTCTGATATTATTTACATCACAAAAAGAAGGGCAACAATAGGAGGGAAATTTTATGTTAGGTGAGCAAAGTAGCGTTGATTAATGTTCAGTCATATCAGCCTTGGTGTATTCAGCTAACGAGCACGGCAGAGAACAGCCCTTGGGGGGCTCATTGTGTGCAAGGCAAGACACAGCACGCTGCAGGGCTGGGGTGGCGGAGCGTGCTGCGAAGGGTCTGCCTGAGCGGCTCCACCACGGCACAATGCACAGCAGTGGGCTCCTCTCCAACGCAGGCCCGGTGGGATTTTCAAATACCTTCAGCTGGCCTATATTCATATGCCCTTTAGTTGCCCTCCCCACATGGCATATACCCTATAAGACACCCTTAGCTTATTTGTGTTGCAGTGTTGACCCCCTCCTTTAGTTGTTCATTTCTTCCGCTGCCCATCGCCAGGCTGGAGGGTGCTCCCCCATATCCAGTGTGTCCCTGTGGAGTGCTACTCCTCCTCCTCACCCTGCTGCTCTTCCATATATGTCTCCGCAGAACAAGAAATGCCTCGGCTTCACTCTCACCATCCCTGCCCCTGCAGTGGAAGTGGCAGGATGATGCGGTGGTGTCAGCGGGCTGGCAGAGAGCTGTACAGTGGAGTGAGAAAAACAGAGCAGCAGGTGCAGAGTGCTATGGAGCAGGGAGAAAGAGGGAGGCTGAAAGGGGGTAGAGCAGGAGGCAAGGATGTGGAACAAAAAATGGAAGAAGGAAGGAATTATGGTGCCACAAGCTCCCTGGAAAGAAGTCTCAGTCATGATTAATTCCCAGCCTAAAGGACAGAGACAGCACAGATGCTGCAGAGGCTAATACGCGGATCTAGAGCAGCACTGATGTTGCTCTACTATCTATTAAGGAGAAACCCTTCATCACCAAAGAGCATTCTTTGGAAACATAGACTTAAATGCCTGACACAAAAACATTATGAAGGTCTACAAAATCATCACAGTGACATATTAAATTATTCAGTGACTATAGCAGACAAAAAAAAAGGGGGATAAAAGGATAGTAAAGTTCTGCTTTCACCTATCTAAGAGAACACCTTCAATTATTTGCAACCATTTATTATGTAATTTATTTGAATTTATCAAAACATACAAATTGTTTACTTGAAAAACTCCCTTATCTGTCAAAAATATTTATTAAATCATTTTAACTTATCATTTTTCTTTTCTGATTTAACTACAGAGGAGTCTCTTGAGCTGATGCTGATAGACCCTACAGGAGGAGGATCTTGTTTGTAGCATCATATACTCGTTAGTGTTAGATTTGTGATGGCCACATTCAGTTCTTGCTCTACATCTGCTCATTCTGCATGCTTATTCACCAAGAATGCATGTGAAAGCAACATTTGGCAAACAGAGCATGCTGCACAATGCAGTGTAACAGAAGGGAACCCGTTCACAATGTATATAAACAGAAGCTGAAGTCCGTGTTTAGATGAACTTAGCCAGTACACATAAAGGTCACTGTGATTTTTCCAGTTTTCATTTCTATGCTGAATTTTATTATTGGAGTATGTTACAAACTGAAGAGGATTTTGTGCTCAAACACAACCTTCTTTAAGGGATTTTCACAAAGTATAATGTTTATCTGCTGTCTGGAAGGGGCTATTTGACCTTCTAATCATAATTTTCAATTAAAAAAAAAATGGAATACTAGTTATTGCCTTTTTACTCTTGTGTATTCTCCAAAGTACAAACTCTGGCTTAACTTACTGGAGGTTAATATCTTGGATAAGAATCAAAACATGATTATTGGACTTTGTGTTTTCAAGAAATTTTCCTAACAGTAACACTTTGTAAGGAAGTTTCTTACAGAAATATATGACTGTAACTTTTTATATAGGATCTGCAAGTAAACCTTGACTATTAAAATATTTTTCCTGCTTGCTTTACATAAATCAATAAAATTCTAAGCATACAGAATAGAGAGAAGCTTTCAACATTATAGATTTTGCTTTATAGAAGTGTCCGTGACTTGTTTGAATTCCAAGTAAAGGGGTAGGGGAAGTAGAAAGGAATCCCTGCTGCTTAGTTCAGCTTTCATATTTTGCTCCTAATATGCATCAGGAGACTCACTGTTTTTATGGAATTATATGGATGATTAAAAAATTGGGATTCATGGGCAATTAAGATATGTAAGTCTTACGCAAGTGATGTATCAGCTCTAAACCTTATCCTTCCATATTTATGTCAATGCTTCTAGGTTTGATCCTGCCACACGTTCATAAAAAATGTGTAGAACATAAGGTTTCAAACACGGGTTTCAGAAGAGGTTTTGCTTTTTCAGAAGCACAAATTGAAGCCCCACTTTTTCCAGTCAAGGCATATATCCATTCTCAATGCACCTATTTACTTTTCATTTAAACTAATAGGAATTCCACCCAGGCAACCAAGAGGAAAAAGTTCCTGAAGAGCTTTTGGATGGGGGAGGGATGATGCAGATTGCCCTTTTTTCCATCTTTGCTCTGCGCACAGAAATGAATTGGGCCCTAAGGCAATGCAAAGAAAGTTTACTCTCTTATTTACCTCCTAAGCCTTCTTGCAGCCTTCCTTAAGAAAAGCCACAAGCTGGCTCATCCTCCTTATAGAAACAGATGTTTGGGATGACAGCTGTTAGGAGCCACCCTTGCCTCCAGAGCTTATATGTCTCAGCGAGGCGATCCCACGGTGAACTTAGCTGGTCCCTGTAGGGAGGAAAAGAGAAGAAAGGTGCCCTTAAGAATACGTACCTCTTTACAGGGAGAAATGTAATGTAGCCATTAAAAATAATATTAACACTTTTTTTGCTACTGTTAACGTTGCCAGTGGTGTGTTTTTCTGAGGAAAAAAAAAACGGATACATGTTTCTTCCTCCATGTTCCTCATAAACTGGAGCAGAATGATCTTATATCGGTGCCGTAGATTTTTATCATGGCACTTTCTGCCACAAATTTCATGCAGATCTGAAACCACGTATCGGGTGTGGGGGTGGGGGGAGGGTGGAGGGAGGACAGATGAAGCTTTGCCCTTGCTCGTCTCATCTCTTTATGCATAGAAAACCTGAATAAGGGTGGTCAGTACAGGGTTGGGTTTTNAAAACCCAAAACCAAACAAAAAAAAACCCACACCCCCCCAAAAAAAAAACCCACAGCGAAGGGGTTATCATTATAACCTGGTCAAAATCGGTACCATATGATCAGAGTTCCTAATTTTTAAAGCCAAATTGCTGACGACCGCTCCCCGCCTTTGGTCGAGAGCCGCACTTGTGGCTCCCGTGGGAAGCCGCGACCTCGCGTGTCACAGCAGGGCCGGAGCGTGTAAAACGGCGGCGCTTCGGGGCCGGCGGCCTTTCCTCACCGGGGCAACGGCTTCGGGCCCCTTTCCCCTCACCGACCCCCCTCCAGCGGCCTCGCTCCCGGGCAGCCTCGGCGGGGAGCAGCAGCAGGGCATGACACCCTCCGGCAAGGCCCACCCTCCGCCTCCCGGTGAGGCGGGCCCCGGGGGACGGCGGCGGCGGCGGCCCCTCAGGGGCGCTGCGCCTCCCGCCCGCCTCCTCCCTTCCCCCGGGGCGGCCGGGGGGGGGCGCTCGGGCGCCGCCATGCGAGGGCAGCAGCGCCGCGCTTGGCGGGGACGGCGGACAAGATGGCGGCTCCCATGGAGCTGAGCTGCTGGGGAGGCGACTGGGGGCTGCCCTCCCTGCACCCGGAGTCTCTAACCGTCATGGTAACGGACGGCGGCCGCCACCCGCCCCGGGAGGGAGGGAAGGAGGGCGGGCGGGCGCCGCAGGGTTTGCCCGCCGCCGACGCGGCTGTCCGCGGGGCTCTTCCCCGCGGCAGAGGCGGCGGCGAGGGGCGCGCCCGCCCTTTGTGGCCCTGAGGCCNTGCGGAGGGCGCCGTGCCTTTCCCCGGGCCGCCTGGGCGGGCGGCGTGTCCTCGAAACGCATTAGGGCACTGAAGACCGACTAAAAGCAAATGCGCCGGGAGGCGCATTTGCTTTTAGTCGGTCTTCAGTGCCCGAAGCTGTTGAAAACAACTCTTAAAATCTTACGCTTTTCTTTCACATAGTGACTGTATTCCTCCTCTCCCCCCCCCCCCCCCCCCCCCCATCTTTATTGCAGGCTTACGCCAAGTTTTCTGGTGCTCCCCTGACCGTGAATACTCTAAGTAGCTCTTGGAGAGCTCCGAAAGGTACCATCTTCGCGGTTTTTTTAGTTCTTTTAATCGTAGCCGTGTTATGAACCGTTTCTGCGCTATTGCCGAGTTTGCTGTGGTTCTGTGTTTGTGAGCGTAACCCGCCCCAGCGAAGGCTGCCTGCTTGATGAACGACTTTACAGGATCACGTGTGGTGAATCTGTGGGAATAAAGTAGTGGAAGATGTGAATAAAGTGCCTCTGAAGGACGCTTTATTAAAACGTGCATGGGTGAAGCAGCAGGCAGTCAACAAAACTGCGATGCCAAGCACCTACCTGTTTCTGTCAGGCAGCCTAAACTGAGGGTGTAGCGAAAGCAGATCTTTAAGCTTTTTGTGCTTTGCGTATTTGTAATGATAGTAACTAGACTTGTGTATAGATATAGTGTTCTTTAATTGTATGTAATTTAATGGGCTGGTACAATCTGAAGTGGAACGTGAGCCTCAAAGAGTATAACTTGGACCAGCTGAGATGTTTAATACTGTGCTGAGTTAAAGAGGTTGACTAACAACCTAGTTGCCAGAGAGGTTGAAGACAAGGTATCAGAGAGGACTTTTTTGTGTTGGATACTTCTACTCCTTGCTTATCTGTTTGCTCAGCTTTTAAGTTACTGTCTTGGTGTATTCCAGAGAGGTAGAATCACTGCAGGGTTAAAGTACTCTGTCATTTACACTTAACACATCATCGGTTTGGGCATTACTGTATCCATGCAGAAGTTGCACCTTTGACTCTTGCTTTTCAGTATATTGTTTTCTATTAGCAGAAAATACCAAGAACTAGCTGGGCGTACTTGCTAAAACTTCAGTGTCTTTCTTCATAGCCAAAATACATAAAATCCACACAAAAAAAAATTTCCAAATAATAAGTGTTGCTGATAATTGATACTTTAATAGTATTTAGCAGCACAGTCATGTTAGGCTCATTGTGGCAATTATGTTGTGAATGTGCTATAAGATAACCCTTGTTACAGAGATTTTACACTCTACAGTCTTTGATCTAGCAATCTGATCAGTAAAGGCTGAGTGGTAAGCTTCTGGCAGAAGGGGAGTACTTTGTCCTGGAATAGCTCATGGTTGCGCCGTGGTAGCTTGGGCAGTATTTGTAGCAAGGCTAGAGAAAACAGGTGGTTAAAATGGATTTGAAGGGGAAGGGCAGGGAAAAAATGGAGTAGAAGGAAGTAGAGGCCCAGAGGTGAATGAGTTGAGAGGGCAGTTGGACTGGGTTGGAATTTTTGTCTTAAGGTGAACATCTGAAATCCAGACATATAGCCTTGTGTCAGAAATCTAGCAGAAGACATTGGCTTCTGGTTTGATGTGGGCCCTTTTTTATGTATTGTTATTAGTGAAGGCCACAATATGTTAAATGCATTCACGACCTTGGTGGAACTCCCCTGTTATGTAAAGCCTAGTTTATACATACATGTATGGAAGATCAGAGCATCCTATGGAGAAAAGGGAAGTAGATGAAGTGACTGATTGCTTTTCAGTTATGTTAGAACTCATCCATATAAATTGTTGACTATATTATTTATGCCTTCCAGGAGATGTACCAGTCCTGATATCAGAAGACATTGTTATTTCTCAGCCAGCAAAAATACTAAACTTCTTAAGAAAGCAGGTAGGTCTCTTTCAAAAGATTTGTGTTCTCTGCTTTGTAGTGACTCTGCATGTCCCCTGTGTATGCTGATAGAGCCTTCCAAAAACCTGGAACTCAGTTCAGACCCAGTGCTTTCCTATTTTTCATACATGCATGAGAACTGGGAAATGCTGGATAGCAGATTGCTGTGTGGATGTTTGATTGTTAGTTATGTGAAAGATTTAAAAATAGGCATGACAAAACTGTTCATTAAATAGGGCAACAAACTGGCCTTAATTGAGCAGTTTCTCACTGAGCACCCTGCTCTTAATTATAATGCTTTTAATGTCATTATGGCTTTGCAGACCTTGGATATTATGGCTTGGGACGTGTGGTTTTACCTGCTTAAGTGGGTAATCATCTCCCAGTGCTCTTTCTTTTGAAGGATAATACATACAGCATTGTTGTTGGTCTATGTAGTTTTTCTATAGCTTGTAGTGTAAAAACGTCTGCAGGCAGTTCTTGATGCCCATCATGTTATTGTGTAGTCAACTCTTGCTTGCCTTTTGCAGATCTCAATGTTTTATTCACAAAGAATAAAGCTATGCGATTTCTTCTTTTCTCAAGGTATAAAGATGTCTAATAAAGCATGGCATCATCTTTTTACTTCTGAAATGGTCCTCTAGCCCACTATTCTGCCTTTACATTAGAAATTCAGTTCCTGCCTAGTCAAGAAGATTATCTGATGAATGCCATGTTAGTGAAACTTTAAGTCTATGGGGGGAGAAAAACAACCTGAAAACTGCGCATTTGAGATGGCATTTTAGGCAGTTCTTTTAAAATTCAGAAGTTTCATAGCCATTTGAATACCAAAGATTCCTTAACGTTGGAAAAAAACCCTCTTTGAGTTAAAACATAACAATAATATGCTTGCTTTTCAGATACCTAAGGGTCAGCACTGACCATTTGTTTCTAAATTAGTGAAGCAAATCTCCTCTCCCCCCAAAAAAACTTATCAACCCTTTTAATGTACCTTAAAAGGATCCAGTGTCAGAATTAGAAGCTCAGTCAGCTGTAACTGCATTAATTTAGCTGTGCATTCAGTCCCTTATATTGTTAGCATCCAATTTCTAAACTTGTAGAATGGTAATTAAAAGCAAAAGATGGGAATGCTTGCCTTTTTTTATGCTTACACCAGCTTAAGTGCCAGATGCTTCTTCAAAAATAAAGATGGGGACTTGCCAGAGGTTTGCTACATCCTGGAGTACTGAAAAATTCCCTCTGTATCACTGGACAGTTGTTTGGAAAGCAATGGGAAGGAGAAACTAGGGTTATTTCAGGAAGGGGTGGAGGGGCAAAAATCTAAGAGGGGAAAAGGGAGATGCAAGGAGGTTTGACATAGTTGGCCTGAAGAAGTGAAGAAATTGTACTGACTGTGTACTCTCTGTCCCGAAAAACGTTATATTTACTAACTTCATACCTGTTAAGTTCGAAGCAACTTTGGGTTGCGTTGATCATCTTTCCAAAAAGTTCTGTGTTACACTATTTGTAGTATGTGTTTTTTTTTTCAATTTGTAGAAGTATAATGCTGATTATGAATTGTCTGCAAAACAAGGAGCTGATACACTGGCATATATTGCACTGCTTGAAGAGAAGCTACTTCCTGCTCTGGTAAGCATTGAGACATGCTTCATAATGGTCAGAATTTTTGCAATTGAATGCTACAAGAGGTGCCGAATGAGAGAGACTTTAAAGTATCTTAGCCATAGTCCTGGCTTGAATGTGTTTGCGTTGTTAGTCCAATTTTGGAAATTCTGCCTGGCAACTTTTGAAAAGAAAAGAAGTGTGTGTTCGTGGGGCGTGAAGTAATAATAATGAATTTATGAAAGATATTTTAAAAGGGCACCTGTGAATGTTTTTTCTTTTAGATACTTTTTGGGAAACAGTTTCCTGAAAACAGCTTATTGTAGTCATTTTTTGTTTCATTTGATTCTTTTGAAAAAGCTTTGAGTAAAATGTGGTATGTCTGATACGGGGTGCACAACTCTGGAAGCCTTTTGAACTGTTCAGTTAGAACTTTTGAGAAATTAAAATACCCATCAGTATTTTAATTTTTCAGTTCTAAATAACACATAGCTACATGCCCTCACCAATTTACTGTAAGTACATTAGAGCAATAAAAATCCCCGGACATTGCATCTCTTGAATGACTTTGGCTTCAGTTTGTACAGGAAAAAATATTCTGACCAGATGATGTCATAGGCTATCCTCTTCAGCTGACCCACAAGGTTTTGCATTCATTGTTTCACAATATATTTTATTTTCAGGTTCATGTAAAATTTCAGAAAACATTCTAGGAAGTTCAAACCTGATCCTGTACATCTGCAACTTTTTTTGTAACGTGTTTTCTATGTACAATGTGTGTGTATGTGTGTGTGTGTATATATACACACATACATAAAAGTAGGTGTGTATGTAATTTTATGCACATGTATATAGGTCTGTGTAATATCTTTGTTAGTTTTCTTTAGGTGGAAGGTAACTGTTGCCTTAATTATATATTTCTACACTCAAAGGATTAGTATAATCCTTTTTGGAGCCTGATTGCCTTAAATTACAATAATTCCTGGTGCTTCTACTTCTGGTGTCCCCCAGGGGTCAATACTTGGTCCAATTTTGTTTAATATATTCATTAATGACCTGGATGAGGGGACAGAGTGTATCCTCAGCAAGTTCGCTGATGATACCAAACTGGGAGGGGTGGCTGACTCTCCAGAGGGCCGTGCTGCCATCCAGCGTGACCTGGACAGGCTGGAGAGCTGGGCAGAGAAGAACCTAATGAGGTTCAACAAAAGCAAGTGCAGGGTCCTGCACCTGGGGAGGAAGAATGCTGGGCACCAGTATAGGTTAGGGGTGGACCTGCTGGGAAGTAGCTCTGAGGAGAAGGATTTGGGAGTCCTGGTAGATAACAAATTGTCAATGAGCCGTCAATGAGCCCGCAATGTGCCCTTGTCGCCAAAAAGGCCAATGGAATCCTGGGCTGCATAGGGAAGAGTGTGTCCAGTAGGTCGAGGGAGGTCATTCTCCCCCTCTACTCGGCACTGGTGAGGCCACAACTGGAATACTGTGTCCAGTTCTGGGCTCCCCAGTTCAAGAGGGACAGGGAACTGCTGGAGAGAGTCCAGCGAAGGGCAACCAAGATGATTGAGGGATTGGAGCATCTCCCTTATGAGGAAAGGCTGAGAGAGCTGGGACTCTTTAGCCTAGAGAAGAGAAGGCTGAGGGGAGACCTTATTACTGCTTATAAATATCTAAAGGGTGGGTTGAAGGAGGATGGAGCCAGACTCTTTTCAGTGGTTCCCAATGACAGGACGAGGGGCAATGGGCATAAGTTGGAACATAGGAAGTTCCGTTCCAACACACGGAAAAACTTCTTTACAGTTAGGGTGACAGAGCACTGGAACAGGCTGCCCAGGGAGGTTGTGGAGTCCCCTTCTCTGGAGATTTTCAAGACCCGCCTGGATGCAGTCCTGAGTAATGTGCTCTAGGCAATCCTGCTTTAGCAGGGGAGTTGGACTAGATGATCTCTAGAGGTCCCTTCCAACTCTGAAAATTCTGTGATTCTGTGATTCTGTGATTCTCTGACAGAGATCTTACACATCAAACTTTTAAGAGATGTCTACTATTCTTGCTCAAATTCTAGTCTTATTTTTCCTTGTGTTGATACAGCTGCATACTTTCTGGGTTGAGGCTGAAAATTACTGCAGTGTGACAAAGCCATGGTTTTCCTCAAGGATTGCCTTCCCACTAAGTTTGTATCTGCCTGGAAAGATGTCCAGGGAAGCACTGAACAGGATCTTGCTGACCAGGGGAGGGCCTCCACTCTACAGTCTCACTGAAGTGGAAGCACAGGTATGTGTTATGTAGTAAAGAATTTGTAAGTTGGTGCTGTCAAAGACAAGAACTGAAACAGCCTAGCACAGTGTCAAATGATGAATGATGCTGCGCGTACTAACCTTGCTACACTTAAGGCTCTTAGACAGTTTTGTGTCTCATCAGATATACAGGGATGCCAAGGAGTGCCTAAATCTTCTGTCGAAGAGATTGGGGACATCTCAGTTTTTCTTTGGAGATACGTGAGTGTGATTTTTATTTTTATTTTTTAATTACTAATGAAACAGGTACCACATGACTCTGTGAACACTTAAACTTTTTTTTTTTTTTTTTTTTTAAATCTGCCAGAATGTTAAAAGTGCTGCACAGTAGTTTCATGTCTAATGCTCTGCTTTTCAGATAAACCTGAATGAGCAAACAGGGCACAAACAAGATCCTTGGACTAAGGCAATGTGGTGTCTCCCTTATCATGCATTTTTTTCCGCAGAGAGGCAAATGCTGTCCACAGCTGCTAAGAAAATGTGGGGTGTTTGATGAATTAGTGGAGCACTAGAGAATGCTTTTCTAGCCACTAAATGTCACCTCCTTTGCTTGTATGTAGAAAAAAAGCTTTTAGCCTGAGGTGTTACCACTGCCTTCGTGGGAGGAGAGGGTAGGTCCAGGAACACTCCTCTTCCTGTGCTACGTGCACAGAGCAGGAAGCAGATACTGCCAACAACATAGTGCCAACAGGTCCTAAAAAGGATGATCTGTTTCTCAGCCACTGAAGTCGGACCACTTCATAAGAGAAAATCTTGGTCCCCTGGCATACAGCTTGGCTTTTGTGGTGCCAGAAATGTGGTTTAGAGTGGCTTGTTTATCAGTGTATGTGACAGCACGACTAGATTTTAATGCTGAAGTTACTGTTTCAGCTTACCAGCATGTCTCTAGTTTAGTGGTGCTGAAATTAGTAGATAGTCTGTACAAAGCATTTACCATATTGATATGAAAAGATGGAATGCCAGAAGAGCTGACTGTTCTGTCCTGGGTTGTGTTTGACGTACACAGAAGATGGTTACGTTGTAGAGGTCTTAATGTCTTACTTTAGTCTCTTTGTTTTTTTGTTTTGTTTTGTCACTCTTTTCAGGCCTACCACCTTGGATGCCTTTGTGTTTGGTTTCCTTGCACCAATTTATAAAGTGTGCTTCCCCAGAGTACAATTACAAGAGCACTTGAAACAGCTTCCCAATCTGTGTCGATTCTGTGATGATATTTTAACTTGCTACTTCAGGTTAACTGTCTCAGGTAAGCTGTATTTCTTTTCCCCTTTTTGTCGTGTATAGTCTTGTTTGGATTAGGACTCCAGGATTCCATCCGTGAACCAAGGCAGAATTAGATTTTCTGTAGTTTATGCTAGAGATTCTGTGGGGAAATGAAGTAGAGACACTTCCAAAGTTGTGCAGAAAGGACTGAAAATTAAAGGCCAGGGTTGATACTCAGTTTTAGACTCTAAAGCATTGGCAAAATGCACCTGTACCTATGATATGGCTTGTGCTTAGCACTTCTGTTTTTCTCACATGGAATGGCTTTTCCACTTAAATTCTTCTTAGGATAAAAATACTGCATGAACTTTCTCTCCAGTGTGGGTTTATTTTTTAAGGATTTAAAAGCTTTTGTAAATACCTTTTCACTCTTCATCTTTCTACCTTCACTCTCCAGGCCATTCTCCGGCTGGACAGGATACAGCAGATGCTAATCTGCAGAAACTCACACAGCTTGTAAATAAGGAGTCCAACTTGATTGAAAAGGTTACTTTTGCTTCAGTCTCTAATTTTCCTGCTTCATTGTGGTTACTTGTTCACAGATATTCTTGCATGGCAACTGCAACTGTACAATGGACGTTTTATTTTAATTGCTTCTTTTCTAGTGAGTTCCTTTGTGTAGAGAGGCATGAAGAATATTATGTTATTTGAAAGGAATAATTAATGAAGCCTTGTACTTAAAAAGTATTTTTATTACAATTCAAAGAACATTGTCTTGCAAGTGTGCATACCAACAAAAGAAGGGTGTCTTTCCACAAGCGTACATTCCAGCAAAGGAAGAGACAGATGTATTGATCAAAACTCAGAAACGGTCCTGCAAGTTAAGATTGATCGCCAGCTCTCCTCGCTCCCGGCTGAATGCTGTAGTCACTAACCTACAGTCGCTTCTTCTCCTGCTTGTTCTACATCTACCTTTTATTTCTTTATATTCTTTGTTTCTAAGGCTGTCACTCAGCACCTATCAAAAGCTATACAACTTATGTGAAAAATACCTGTGAAGAATTAGTCTTCTGATGCAGACAGAACACTTTAACTAGAAGGATAGAAGGCATTTCTTCCTGAAAAAGATCAGTGTATGAAATAGATCATTAATGCTACAGAAACTGATCACAGTTAGGTATTGATTATATCTCATCTTTGTGGTATTGAAGTGTGGCTGTGGAAGTTTTAAAGAATGGGTTACATAGACATGTAAGGCATGATTTAGGTAAAGCTGATCCTACCTTGAGGGAATGGGGTGGACTAGACAAACCCTGGACATCTGCCCTGTGCAGTCTTCTGTGATCCTGTTTATTCTGTAGTAACTAGACTCTTTTTGATACCACATTACGCGCAGGGCATTAGATTGATTTCCTATGAAAATGTAAAATCTTTATATTCAGAGATTGATTTTAACATGTCTTTGAAAAGGTCTTACCACACGTTCTTTATTAAATAGTTTTTGAAATCTGTAACTAATCTAAATTCACCCAGTGCCTCCAGAACATTTCTAATTTGAAAAAGATTTGTTCTTGCAAGGTGCTGAACATGCAAAAACATCCATTGATGTCAGCAGTTTGACTTTTGATCTGCTTTCTAGCACATTTGGTTGTTGCAAAAAATTGAAACTTTGACCTCTTAGAAGAAGGTAGCAATGTTGCTTTCTTCAGTAATCTTGATGAAATGATTTGAGCAACAGCACACCTATTTGCCCTGGATTTGATGCATCATATGCTAATAGAATGAATAGCAACTCTTACCCAAGCGTATACTTGGGAGTGGAAAGGAATCAAGGCATCAGTTTTGGCTGAGCCTGAAATAACAGGGTAAAAAATACCCCAAGCCAGCATTAATGATGGCAGCTCTGACAAATAGACTAATCGTATAATCTATATTCTACTGTTTGCCAGATCCGGCTCTCATTATTTCTCTGCAGATGGACGACAACCTTCGTAAGAGTCCTCAGCATCCCCCTCGAAAGCTAACAACCCTCAAGCTTGCTGCAGGTGGAGAAGAAAGCAGTCCATTGAATCGTTTGTCACCTTGACAGCTTTTGTTGCCCATACACATGTGTTTGCCTTCAACTCTTCTGAGCGCCACAGTAAATTTTTTCACATGAATGTTGTTTTGCAAGGGGAGAATCTGCTAATGGGTACAAGTAGGGAAGAAATATAGCTTTACAATCTCCTATCTACCTGTTCTTTTAAGAAATTGCTTAGTTCAGGCTGACCACACACTAAGCTGAGGCTAAAGTAAACAAGAGGCTTATTCCTGCAGATGTTAAAGTGATTTTGTACAGCATATTTTTGCCTTTAGCCTAGCAGAAATGTTGACCAAAAGTTAAAATTCCACTTATGGAATGTTCACCATTATTTTATTTTGTGGCTTTTGGTTTTACTGTAATCATGTTACTATATGTGAGTGGGTATACTCTTGTATGTGTCTGAAAATTACAAGGTCCAGTTGCAAAATCGATGAAAAGACTGGGAAAAAAATGGAATGTTGCCCTTCTTGGCAGCTGAGAAGTGAAAAGCAATGAGGGGAAGTTAAATATTTTTTATTGTACTTTCATGAACACTCTTGGGTCTTGTGTTTTAAAATTGTTTGTATTTTTGAGAACTTGTCTTGTTGTACTTTGAAGGGGATTGTTGAAAAGTGCGTGCACTGTGGGGATTACAATGATGCACAATAGTAGCATTTCACAGGTACCGGGTATTAGTCCTGTGTGAAAGAAGCTTAACCTGCGCACAGGGTAATAGCACATGCTGCAAAACTGTTAAGTCAAAATCATAGAGGACTGGTGGCGAGACAGAGAGGCTTGACTGGCTCCTGTCAGACAGGAAACTTGACTACCAAACATATTGCGACTCCGGATTGAAAGGAACTGGTTAGGGCTTTATAAGAAAGCTGATGTAGGCTTTTAAATTAGTCACAGATGCCTTTGAATTAGTTCTGTCTTATTTTTTTAATAAGCACTACACTTCATTCAAAAACTAAAATAAAAAACGTCCAAATTTTTATTGTTTGACAGTCTAGTTCAGAGTTCTTTGATCTCTGCAAACTGCAATACATTGCAGCGCCCATTTCTTGTGTTTAATTAAGGGACTAATGTCTCATTACATTTTACCCTAGCAGCAGCCTTGCCAGTTCTAGAGACCCAAGCAATTCCGTTAGAAGAGAGGTGCTGTAATTCTCTACTGGCAAAGTATCAGCAGGTGCTTCATGAGTGCGTGTAAAGAGAATTAGTCAAAGGAATTGGCCAAAATGGCAGCACTGGGGATACAGAATTCCGATAGCTGTATGTATAGGATGACTATTCTGGGGTTTTTTTTTCCTTTTTCTGGCCAAATTGAAATAGTTTTCCAGCTTCCCTTCAGCTACTATTCATGTTTAAGATATATGAATAAATTATTTCCTATTTATAAAAACAAGACTGTAGATTGTGTACATACTGTACTTTCAGACTTGATACGTAAGGAATGTAATATCTTTAACATTTCTTAATTACAATTGAAATGTTGGGTTTCTAATGAGCACTTTAAAATAATGTTAAGCTTCATGCTCTTACTAGAGTATTTGTTTCAATGATTTGAAATTAATCTAGCTCATACTCATGATAATTGTATAAACCGACAGTCCACTACATGTAAAAGTAAGTCAAACATTTAAAATTTTTACTGCCTGTATCTTGACAAGGTTTAAATGAGATCAAGTGATGTGGCTTTTTAAAGTCTTTGATTTATAAACATGGCTATGGAGAATATGCCTTATTTTGTTGCTTTTGTGAATATGTACACTCAATCTTTAAAATCTATTTGTAAAAACGTCATTGTTCCAAGATTAAAATTCTGGATTTTTAGTGGAGTTTTGGTAGTGGTTTTTGTGGAAATTATGTCAGGTTTTCTGAAATTTTTTCTTTTTCAAAAAAGAAATGAAAACTGCTGACTGCAAGACCAAGAAATTGGAACAACTTAGTGTACCTGTGAAGTCAGATTTTAAATTTTAGTCACAGCTCTTTGGTACCAATCCTTTCTTTCAACACAAGTGCTTTTGGGAGGGGGGGAATGGGGAAGCACGGGTTTTCTAATCTTACTAAATGTGAGCCTTGGTCTGTGTGACAGCAAAACTTTGACAGGCCAATACCCCAGTAACTTCATTCACTGGATGGCAGAGGACGAGAGGGCCGGAGATCACAGTAGACACTGCCTGCAGTAGCACACACCATCCCAGACAAACAGTGAGGCTGCACAGCCATGCACTTCCTTCTTTTTTTTACTTTTTATCCAGGTGAATTCAAAACCAAAGGCCTTTATGTGGAAAAGTGTCATCTGGCCTGACAACTCAGACTTGCCCGTCAGTTTACTGGCGTATTTTGAGTGCCCAAGTTTTGAAGCTGGGCAGTTAACGATGTCCAGCGTGGGATCAGTTTCAGTGACTGTAGCTATCTGCATCTGAAGTAGTCAAAGCTCCTTCTCTGGCTGGTGGAGAAAGATAGGATCTAGGTGCGATCCATCTACTTAAAGTGGATACCTAAAACAGCAAAGTGAATTGAGTCCTGAAAATGTGCCTGTCTATTGAATGTAAAGGAAGTGGTAGCTCCCGACCTCAGCTATAGAGTGAAAACCTGCTGCGGTGGTTGGCTTCTCCTCCAGCGCCTGAGATTGCAGGTGGTCTGCAAATACAAGGGGTCGGCCCTTCTGGCCAAGTGGCAGTGGTGGAGCCATGAAACAGTTGTATGCTACCTGCTTCCCATGCAGAGCAGCGGGCTGTCGTACGTGCTGCAGCTCTACAGTCTCAAAATACTGGGCTTTTTATGCCCGTGCATACAATGCGCAAGTGTAGGATATACCCCTGGGCTTCCATTGTGTTGCTGGTGGGCCTCCTCCTCCCTGCCCTCCCCTTGGAATGTGATGGCTGGGAACAGATTATTACCTCTGGAGCAACTCACCCAGCCTTCCACCGTTTCCCTTGTGGAGGAGGATGCCAGTTGTCAGCTAGGTGATCAGCAGGTCGCAAATTTAACACCCCTGCTCCCAGGCAATCTTGTGGTGAAAGTGTGTATGTAGATACCTTTAGGGCTATTCTGTGTCTTTCTGTCAGCTGGTTGTAGTAACATGTATATTCCAGAAGAAATAAGATAAAAAAGATTATGAACGAATTGCTACAAATATGGTCTGTTTAACATTTCCAAGACAGCTTTAAAAAGTCTTTTCGCTCTCTGAAAATACTGTTACATTAGGCTTTTATATACATTTACACACTGGTGAAGTCACATCACTTGCTAATGTAGCTTATCATTCCATTAAGAAAAACATCCAATTGTATTTGATTCCTGGTTGAAATGGTTTCCAGACTCACTTGAGTAGGTTTCCTCTCTTACTTGGTATCATTCTTGGCACTGGAGTAGGAACCATTCATCGTACTTTTTTTTTTTTCTTCATACAGAAAGGCAGACCAGCTTTTTACGTTAGCCTGACAAACCACGCCGTAGCTCAAATCTGGCTGGTCTGTGCCGTTGGCAACACATTGTCCAGCCTCTAACATATTTCAAGACCGTGTTGACAAGACACTGCAAAAAAAAAAAAAAAAAAGTATTGTTTCACAGTACAAATGTCCAGTTTCACAGATGATTTTAGCCACCGCGGATGCTCTGGCCCGCGTTGTCGGGAGCTGCCGGGTGCGTGCCTGCTGAGCAGCAGCTTTAAGCAGCTTCAGCTCTTGAAGCATTTTGCTCCTGAAGCAGGTGAGGGAGCACCCATGGGGCAGCTTTGCCTGCAGAGATGCGGAGCACTGGTCCCTGCTGGGGAAGGCGAGAAGTGGCTGGCCGTGGGCAGGTTCCTGGGTGAGGAGCTATTCCCCTGGCCCAGCCACTTGCCGGGCGTGTGCCCACGTGGTGCCTGGCACACAGGCCCCTGGGCAGCACTGCCGTTCTGCATCCATGCCACAGCCATGCAGCAATGACGATGAGGTGGGGGCTAAGTGGTCTGGTAGTTCCTTGTGTCCTGGTCTGGGCAGTAGGGCAGAAGCCAAGGCCGCTATACTGGTCTCCTCCTTGCACTGGGAGACTTGCCCAGCAGCAGTGAGGGCCAGGGGCAGCCCGTTCTGGAGCAGAGCTCTATGTCAGAGGTAGCTGCCAGGAAGGTGGGTGAGTTTTTGCACCATCTCAAGGATGTGTCAAAGCAAAGAAAGGAAGAAGGAGGTCCAGTGTTCCCTGTACCACACTGGTTTGTTTCCACCTGGAGCAAAGCTGCCAGGAACAGATCCCATGTTCCAGGTGAAATCAGATCAAGTTGGACTGAGAAGCTGGGAAGGGAAAGGAAAGAAAAGGTTAGCAAGGGAAAGGCATCAGGGGCATCTGCTTTCACCCTCACTGACCTGTTGTCTGAGAGATTTATCAGTGTCACGGTACTTGGGACTGTGAAAGACTGCTTCACCAGCTACGATGTACTGTGCTCGTGGGCAAAAGGTGGGGGAAACCCAGTGACTCGCTGCAGGTTTTGAAAAATAAAGAAATTACTTGTAATGTGCTAGGCTAGTCTGCCCCAGTGCAAGACTGAGCGAGCAGGGTTTTGTGGGTTTCATTAAAAGCTAAGGTGAGACCAGGAGTCAATGATTGGACAGCTTTTGTTCCACAGCAAGTAAGATCTTGCAGTAAACCAGCCCGTGGCACAAGGCTGTTCCTCAGCACCGTTCAGCTCCCTTTTGCTCATTCCCTCATTAAAACCACATGGGTTTTTTTTTCATCATGAATGTCAATGTTCCAAATTTTTACAATGTTGAAGTGTTGCATGTGGGGTGTGATGGTGATTTACTGTTATCAAAATACAGAATGTTTCTGGCCCTTCGGTTAAGCCAAAAGTGCAGAGAAATTGCATGCCTTGCGTATCAAGCGGGCTCATTAAGTAGAAGCAGTCCCTGTGTAAGCATCCGGTGCTTAGCTCAAATTTGCCAAGCCATTTTGACAAGGGTAGCCAGGCAGCCTGCCAGTTCACACAAACACCTCGCGGTTTTTGTTTCCACGAGCGTAGAGGTGAGAGAGGGAGAACGCACACGAGGAAGCGCGAGTCTCTGCAAAGCTACGACTTACCCAAAGCAACCTTCCGGCGATGGAGGTGGGAGTCCAGCTTTGCTTGTATTGTCATCTGCTGCGGTGAATGATCATTTATCAGTTGCTGCCAGCTGATTTACTGTTGGCACAGCAGCAGTTGTGCAAGTGGTAATAAATGGTCATGTCGGGAGCTGTCCTTCGCTGTTTGAGGAACAGGCTGTTGTCCTCACTGTGCTGCAGCGTCCCCATGTCTGCCCTCTTACCCTTAGTACATCACTCTCTGTCGACTTCCACATAGCTGTTATCGCCTACCCATGTTCTCATAGGGTTTTGGCACTTACAGTTATTGCTTATTTAGGTAATTATTTCAAACAAATGTTGCTGATTTACTTTTCCCTATGCATTTTAGTTGTTTTTATTTTTAATCTCAAGTCTCCTTCTCCAATGCTTTCCCATTCCTGCAATCCATTATTTCAACTTATATTTAACTTACACTTGAATGCCATAGCACTAAAGAGTCAGATGCTGAAGGGAAAGTCCTTAGGTTTTCATGTGGGGTCCAGCTATGGGGTGTCTTTGTGTTCCGAGAATTTTTATAAGCACACACACAAAAAAAAAAAAAAAAAAAGGCAAAAATAAATAAAAAGGAGAAAGCTTTTCTTCTCACTGTTAAAAGGCAAGACCTATATTTGGTTAAACTGGGCTGCATATGTTCAGGTTAGGATTTCCCAGCAAGTTTTCCTCTTAGTTGTGACCACAGTGAAAGGCATGTCTAGAAATTCCTCCACGAGCATGTTCCACTGCTCAGCAGCAGCTATGGGAAAGAAGAGGAAGGGCTATGGCATCTCCACAGCCAGTGACACATGTTCTGCTGAAACTGTTGCTGTTGGAAAACGCAAATTTTTGAAACCTGTGTATTCTACAAAAAATGTATACTGTTTTGGACAGAAAAGATTGCTCACACCCAGATAGGAATTTGGAGAGGGGGGAAGGGAACTGATGGATACGGAACAGGCACAAATTCCCCTGGAATAGCTGATACTCTGTGATTACGTGGGAGAGGGATTTCAGCTCTCTGCTCTGAATTAAGGAAAGTGAGAACTCATTTTGGCTGTTCCACAGCTCTAGGCAAGTCTCCGAACCAGTGGATTAGTAGCTTTTCTGCAATGGGCAGGGATACCTCATTTTTGTCAAAAATCCTTGAAAGGTCCTGTTTCCTCAGTGCAGGATATGAAAAACTCAGAAATCCCCCTGACTTCTGTGGGGTAAGAAAGCAGCTTCCCATCTGTTCTATCTGCTCCCTTAGCAGCTCACCAGGATTATTCTGTTTATCTGGTCTCCTTATTTTAGCTGAGCCAGGTAGCTGTTTTCACAGAGGGAAGAATGAGTGTTGAAATGGTGTTGGCAATCGGCAGCACACAGTGTGAAGAACATAGCAACGGAGTGACGTGCTCAGAAGGACTCAAGCAGGCAGGATGCTTACTTTTTTTTTTTTTTTTTTTCTCCCACAAAGAACATTTTGTGGGAGGCACAGTACCTGCTAGATACCACCTCCAGCAATGGGCACGTCTTGAAAGCAAACTCTAAGGGCTCTGTGCTGTTTGCAGCCCTGTCCGGTAGACATCAGAAGCCACCAAAGAGTCCAGGGAGAACAAGGTCAGCTAGGATTACAGTGCCCCAGTGAAAGACACTGGGAAGAGTAGGGCATTACCCACATTTCTCCTAATATTACCAGCTCAGCTTTCTCTCAGGTCAGTCTTGGGTCACACCTAGGTAAGCTTAGGTCCGTTTGGAGTAGAAGTCCCCTGACATATTGGCATGTCTTGACACTGGCATTGTGCCAGTTTGCTCTCCTGTGGTCTCACCAGCCTGAGGACGAGTGAACCTAAAGCTGCCAGCTCTCCACATACTTGCTTATCAGGTTTGGTTTGGGAATTTCCAACACGTGTTAGGACCACTCCCATCACTCTCACCACTTTTACGGCTTTTGCCCTGGGATTTAATGACCGGTTGGCAGCAGGGCAGGAGACAAATATGGACGCTCTGTCTTTGTCTTTGGGCATCAGCAATTCACCCACAGCCATGACAAGCGCTGACTCTGAACCAAGCCTGACTCACAGCTTAAGTGAGAGAAACTGGGATACCAGTGACAGAAAAGTGGGGGCAGAAGTCTCTTGCACTAGCCTTTACAGCTCATAATGGAAAATAATTGGAGTCCATGGCAATTTTAGGGCCTTTTGTTTAGTGGTCAGTGTAGACTTTGTTAAGAGTATTTGCCTACTGTATTTTCCCTTGTATCAAGGTGGTGTCAGTCCTCTGCACTGACTATTGCCAGTGCTCCTTTGCTGGGTTTCTGAGTGGGCCAGATTCCTGGAAGGAGGCTCCTTGATGCTGGTTGACTCATCTTGTTGCAGGAGAGGTGGGTGTTCCTGAGAAATACGAGGGGCTGGTTTCTAGAGCTGGGTGAAAGCATATGCCAAGTTTCTAAAGTGATTTGTAGTCTGGAAAACCCTTGCAGAGTATGAATTTGCTGTTTTATCTGGCTGAGTAAAGAAAGATTTCTTTACCTCCTTCACAGTAAGGGCACACGTTTGTAGAAAAGTCCTGCCCGCATCTGCGTAAGACTGCGTTTTCCACTCTCAAGTTTCTAACTCACAGTTCTGGCACCCAAAACTGTTGGTTTCTTGTGCCTGGCAAAGTCTCACATAAAAGAAAAATCAGTTTGGGGAGGTGCTTTTTCTCCATTGGAGTAAGAAAATTGTCCGCTGGCATAGAGGGGAGTGTCCTATTTCCTGTATGGTAAGATGTACACCTGGAAAAAGAAGCAGTAAGTGCCAGAATGACACCTGCTCTCTGAATTGTCAGGCTATATGAAGGCTTTTTGACAACCTTAGAGCCTGCTATTGTTTCACTGTATTGGCTGCTCTGTTAAAACATTACTGAAATTGTGCATTGCCACAAGGGGAATGGTACAGAACTAAACCAGACCATGTTTTCTTCCAAAGACCATTTGAATGACATAAAACAGGCTGCAGTCCTGGAAGTTACCACAGGATGCAAAACATCTGATTTTCATTAAGCTATTAGCTGCTAGTTCTTAAAAGTAATGTTATCCTTTTAGTCAGTTCAGTGCGGTCTGAGGTTTTAATTACTTTCTAGTGTGTTTGCAGCTTTAGTAACACTTCCTTCAGTTGTACTTTTACCAGATGTCTCCCTGGGGCTTGGTTTGAGATAATTCCTACAAAAATTTAGGTAATTTAACATATGAAGATGACACACCCTGGCAAGAATTGATCTGGAGTCATTTTAAATTGATATTGATGCATTTAATTTGCCTGCTTGTTTCTTCTGGCTACATCTGATGGCAGATATATTAACTTGACTCTACTTTCTTCCCTCCCATGTTTTTACAAAGCCAATGTTTTCCTGGTGCGCTTTTGCAGAAGCCTCTGGTGCTGTCACAGGTCAAACATCAACACTGAATGGACAGGGTAGCTTGACCTGGCATAAGCAGTTGCACTGCTTGTGCTCCTCTGCTCTTCACCCTTTTTCAGGACCTTCCCAATTACTTGGTAGCTTAATTCTGCAACAAGTTACTGGTAACTTTAGGAATATCACAGGAACGTACCCCACAGTGCCTGGTGGGGCATTGCCTTTTGGAAGGAGAATAGGATATTCTCCTAGGCTCTCCTTTACCATATGGATAGGGATATAGTGAACTAAGCATTTTTGCAAAGCAATGGATGCACTGCTCTTTTTTAGCTCTCAGAACAAAATGACGTGAGTTCTGGCACCACTGGTTGGGCACAAATCTTGAGGAAATTTTTTTTGAAAGGGGCAATATTATTTCTTGGACCTGCAGCTTATGATATTATTCTTACAAAACCACATGCCCTTAGGACTTACCTACATTGTTTCTAATTGTGTTTTAGTATCTCCTCACTAATGCACTTGTATACCAAAGCAAGAAAAAGAAGAATCTTTAGTGCTTAGCTTGTCTATTTGAACCACAGAGCTGTAGGCTGAGCAATGTGACAAGATTTTCCAAAGACTGACCTCTGTACCTCCCAATCTGATGTGCAGCTGTGTCACCTCTGAAGACTGACCCCTCAAGGTGCCCTTGGAGGGCCCAGCTGCTGATGGGATCACTTTGTCTGTCCATCAATGGTGAAAGGAAAGAAGTTGTTTTACAGCTTACAGTGTTACTCCACAGAAGTTACAAAACAAGAGCTGAAGACTACCGTACTGGGAGCTTGGTGTCGAAGAAAGACTTGGAGCAGCAAGCAGCATGTCCACAAACACAAAGAAAGAAACCTGCATAAGAACCTGATAGCACATTCATCACTGAGAGTCAGAGAAGTCTGTAATCCCACCCAACTTTTCCAAGGTGTGCTATAGCACTTCATGCTAAAAGCATATTCTTTTTCAAATACTTCGGCACAAGACAAAGGTACTCAGAGTACCAGAGAGTTGAAATTCTGGTTGATTCCTCAAAAGAGCAATCAGGCACGTATCCTAAATCATGTGCTCTCTGTTTGTTGAACTAACTGTAATGTTTTTACCCCAGAGCATTTAATGGTAAGAATTACCTGGGCCTTTTGACGAAATGATACAGACAGAGAAACAAAAGGATTATTTATTGATAGAAGCATTTTTCTTGTTACTTCATAATGATTTAATACTCACCCTTTGAATTTCTTTGAATAAGATTAGTTGTGTTAGAGCATGAGTGAATTTTGTTTTCCTCCCATTCCAGACCTCTTCCTCCATCAAAAAATGAACATAGTTGTGACTGTCTTCCTGAGGAGTCAAGCATACGAGGCAGAGCTGTATTTTTTTCCAGAAGGTATTTTAAAGTATTTAAGGCTTTGGAAAGAAGAGCAGAACTTCAGTTGCTGTGGAAGTGCCAAACCTGATGATGCCTTGTCACAACAACTAGTCTTGGTTCTTGGTAAGCCTTGAGCAGAGCGACTGCAGATTTTCCCAGGAAACAAAATGCTGGCTGTCACAATACAAGCAGTAAATGCACTTTGATTCTGTTCAGATTCCAGAAGTCAAGTTCTCAGTCATATTAAAATTCAATACTTATTAAACAAAGACCTAGGGCCAGTTGATCAGGCCTCAGGTTTTGTGTCCTAAAAGTAAACCAGTGTCACATTGTTTCAGTATTGACTCAGGAAAAAAAGATCTTTTTTTCTCCTGAATCACTAACCCTGTAAACAATCAGTATGCCATCCATAGGACATTTTACAGCTACTGACACCTGTGGCTTCATTTAAAAAAGCAGTGTAAAGATTGTGTGACAAAGCCTGTTTGCAACATAGAGTCCTTTACACCACTTCTCTCCAAATTCCAAATTTAAAACTCCATTTGTAGCATGGATTCTCTTTGCTAGCAGCATTTATTTAACATAAAATCTTTTCCTCCAGGTCAATATTCCTACAGACTAATGAAATAGAACCTTTACCTCATATTTCGTCAGTCGTAGTGATTTCTGAGCAGATCTGCTTGGGCTTTTAAATGAGTCATTGTGCTGATTTTAACAGCATAATGAAGCTCTTTCACATTTTCGGGTATTGAGAGGAAGCTACGAAAATATTTCACCTGCAAGGGAGAGTGCGCTACTCATTAGACCTGTCACTTTGGACAACCAAGAAAGAAAACTATTAGACTGCACGTTCTACTGACTGTTGGTCTCTGCTGATGTACAGCTGTTGCTGAACTTGAAAAATACACCTAGAAATCAAATATACATAGAAATCATAGAACAGAGACAGGCCTTCTTGCTGGCTTTCACTTCAGATGTAGTTAAAGAAGATGGGGACCTAGGTTTACTTATCAATTTGAGCTTTTGACCAGCATCTCTCTCACACTGTCTTGCTCAAAGAAAGAAAGAGGAGATGTATAAAGCTTAGCTGTTGTTAGCCAAAAGCAAGAACACCAAAGATACCTTTTCAGTTGCCCCAAAGAACAACTGTGCAAATAAAACCTTCCCGTGACTTCTCCCTCTGTGCTAATAGACCAGTGTTCATAAAAAAGCACTCTAGATAGAGTACCTCTCACCAACAACTGTTGTAAGAGCCTTTCCCAGCTGCAGGGTGAAATGAAACTAAAGATTTATTTTGCTAGTCACTCGTATTGGTAAATAGTCTAACATGAAAATTAAAGTCTCTGCTCTAGACATGAGACTCTTTCATCTATGTCAGCTCTTTAGCTGTGATCTTAAATACTGTGTAGAATAATGCAATATGTTCATAAAACTGTATTTCCTTAGGCTTTTTCCGCATACTCACCACTAACTTAATTAATGCAGTTGGCAGGGACTAGTGGGAGCTGATTATGCTTAACCTCTATAAACATTTGCAGCATGCAGGGTGCCTACTCCTGTTTGAACCACTTGTAAAACTTGGATAGTAAACCATCTGTTCCTAGTGTTTTCCCAGGGTGCAAATGGGATCCAGGAAAAACAGAATGTTTTTCTAACTGTAAAGCAGATACCACAATGGTGATCAGACTCCACTTTCCTGTAATGGCTTCAGAGTCTTTAAATTCGAATCACTTAAACACATGATGCCAGTAACATGCATGCAAAAAGCATTAAAGTAAAAAAATGAGGATGCCTCATTAGAGTTGATGCTTCTGTTCATCAGTAACAGTTGAAGAGCACTACTTTACATGCACTTATTATTGTGTTCCTCCATGAGAAGACATTACAAAAGTTTCTCTGAAAATGGGATGTTTTAGAGATCTCATCACTTAAAACACAAGACTTCATCTGAGCAGGCACTGGGTGTGCTGTGGCACCACTTGCAGCTCCCTGCACCATAGAGGCATCCTGGGTCTGCTCATTGTACAGCTCTTTCGGAAGGCAGAAAAGGTGTCCGGTGCTCGTGTGTGTGTCCGGCTTGGTGTGTGCAGTGCCATGACTGCTGCCTCAGTGCCCAGATGTGCCCGCAGCTGGGGGGGAGCATGCTGTGGAGGGGACAGGGCAGTCCCACTCAGGTCTGATTGCAGTGAAATGTCTGTAACAGCATGCCAAAGCCTCTGTGGAAAAGGAGAAAGGGACCTTTGGGAGGAATGGCTGCCTGCTTTGTTGTCTCCAGGTGGGGACCATTCCCTGCAGGGTCATTTCAAGGGAATCCAAGGCCTGGGCATGTGCTGCAGCTGGAGCAGAAGCACTGTGGTACCACCCTACCTGCTCTGTCCACTCTGGGTTGCTCTCTTCTCTCCTTCCCCAAGGCTTGAGGTCATGGTCTGCAGCCTCCTAGATCAGGGTGGTCAGACTCTGGCACACAGCACTGCCACAGTGTTGGCTGGAAGGGGCTGCTGGAGGTTTCTCATCCCTCCCCACTGAGAGCAGGACTGTTGCTAAGTCGGACTGGGATGTGTCCATCCAAGTCCCAAAAAACCCCCCAAGGAAGTGGCTCCACACCATCTCTGGTGAGCTGATCTAGTTCTGCAATGCTCCCTGGGAGAGGAGGCTCTCCTAGCATGCCATTTGAACGCCTGTGGGAAGACCATTTTGGGTGTTAATCTCTTTCTGTTGAGTTTCCTGGGGAAGGCTGAAATTCACTGCTGCATTTTCTTTTCAATCCACTGCCCAACCTACATGTACACAAACCACATGCAAGCAAAAATCCCACCCGAAGAAGCACCTCAAGTGTTAAAGGACAAGTGGACGTATATAAGTAAAAGCAATTTCTTTCTTTAAAAGATCATCAGAGTAGGCTTTTCCCAGAACCTTTTCAGGGTTTGATAAGCAGACAGTACGCTGCAGAGAAGACAGGGTGAGCTGAGGATTTTATTTCGTTTGGTAACACCAGACTTGGAAGCTCTACACAACAAGGACAAAATACATGGTTTAAGTGGCACACAATCAGAGCCCTGATAAGCCTTCACAATGCTGGGAGGACCTGGGAGATATACATATGGTACATTATTCAGCACAACAGCTTATTTGAGGGTGTAACATATGCCAAGCAAGATGACATCAGATCTCAAGAATCTATATTGCACATTGCTGAGCTGATAACCATGACAGTTCTGAAAAGTGGGAGGAAAAGGATAAATAGAGTTTTGAGCAGAGGGTGGCGAATGAATTTCAACAACTGGAATATAAGAGAAGAAAAAAGTTTACTTGATGAAATGAGGGAATTCGAGTAGCTGAGGAGGAGTCTGTCCTCTCGGGGTGTCAGAAAATTGCAGGCATCCAGAAGGGGGTTTGGCCACTGCTGCAGAGACTAAGCTGAGTGTTTAACTGGCTTCTTTTCAGTGAAGAGAGATCTCATCTCTTATGGTTAGCATAAGCACGAGTAACCTTTTCAAGAACTAAACATTTACTATTAATAACGTGTTGGAGTTACTATAGATTTCTGTCATGAGCTGCTGGAATATTGAGTAGGACACTATAAGCCCTACGCTATGTTTTACAATGAAGAATTTTCCAGTTCTGCTGGCTTGCTCCCTTCAGCATGGATTTGTTCAGCGCTGCAACTCCAGTAGCGATGGTAATAGCTTTCACTGAAGTGGATCCAAGTATATGCTACGTAACATCCTTTCACCCACCACTGGGTGTGAAATAAAGGAATTGTTCAAGTGTGTGAAGTAACTATTTAAATCAGATTTGAACATGAAATGAAAAATCGTTCTGTAGCCAACTTAAACAGCATGGAAAGTTTGCAGAGGTAGATGGTAACTGCCTGAATTGGAATCCAGCCAGGAAATCCAAGCTAAAATCCTGATGCAAAAGCTTTACTAGACAATCATTCCTTCACAGAGAAAGCCACTCCTGAAATGGGAACAGCAATAAGCAGTGAGGACTTCTCTTTCATGCCCCATGTCAAACACAGCATCACCTGCAGCACACTCCCTTTACACTCTTTCAAAGCGAACTCTACTTAGTCAGCCAGTGCCACCAGAAGTTGCAGCATGCAAGTCATCCTCGGAGGGCTCTCATCCAAATTCTGTCCTGCTTCATTTGCAAGAGATAATAAGTGATAGGGTCATTGCTATTGAAATAAGTAAATATTACTACCTTGCACTGATGCAGTCCAGCTGAAATAGTTTGAAATTCTAGCAGCTCCCAGTCTGGAGAGAGGCTAGGTGGAGGCACTGCCTTGGGGGCAGCAGTGATCAAGGAAGTCTGTATGTGGCCGAAAGAGCTCAGGCACCCATGCTCTGATGCTTACGAAACACTGAGCTTGCCCTTTAGCTGGAGCAGCTCCAGCAGGTGAGAGTGAACCCATCGCAGAACCATTTCAAAGTGTGGCTCTCACCCAAATGCTAAGCAGGCCAGACCAGCAGGCAACCTTGGACATCCTTTGATGTAATGGTCAACACATTACTCCCTGGAAATCACAAAGACCAAGGTCAACCTGGATTTTCCTCGTACTGAAATGCTGAACATAGGTATGATCATGCAGGTTCGCATTCTGCCTTCGTGATAACAGCGGGACTTGCATATGGTGAAAGTTCTGGGCCAGCATGTCTATGTGCAGTTTGCTAAGCATGTGGGGTGATGCTGAGCACAGAGCTAAGATGCTTGCTAATGTGGGGTTTTAGGCACTGTTGCCTCTTAGATATTATCTCAGCTTCATCTCATCTCTGTTCTAATTTTCATCTCCCATTGACAGTGGAAACATCTAGATGACACCCATGGTGGTACACACAGCCAGTACTGATGGCCCTGGAAACCCCGAATCAACCTCTCAGTGTGGCTGAGAGCCACAAAACACACACCACATACAGGGGAGAGCTGAGGTATAGCTAAGTGACTGTCAGAAAGAGGATGACCAAGGCTCACTGCTTAATTATAGGCTGGGGCTGTGCACACAGCTGCGTCCCAGGCTGTGACATACTGCAGTCCTTCCTGCCGCAGATCCAGGCCACCCAGCCACTGCACACCGGTGCACCTCCATGAGTCTAAGCATCCTGTTTGCACGGCTGTTCCTCCAGAGGTGTGGCCAGCCCTCCCTGCCTCACAGCATTTCAAAACCAGCATGACAAGCTCCCACAAACTGGCAGCTAAAATTCACTGTTTTCACACAGTTTTGCACAGTAGAATTTTTCCTGGGAGATAAAAGCAGCGGCTCTAACCCTTGTCACTTTTCTGCTCCATTGGCTTCCCAGTTTGCCTCCCTGTTTCTAGTAATGTTCAATTCAGGAAAAGAGAGATCACGTCCTAGATAGCACAGGGAATTATAAAAAAACCCACAAAGGCAAGGTTCATGCTCCACTTCAGAGCTCTGCCTTTCCCAGGTGAGGTCCCCACAGCCTCTGAGAGTGCACAGAGAGCGCTGCAACATGTCATGTCTTCTCCTTGGGGAGAGCGTGTCTTACTGACTGAGAATCAGATTAAAAATTAATCTTTTTCTGAGCTGCTGCCCGAAAAGCCCCAGTTCACCCAAGCACTGACCTAGCTGCCTACTGAACTTTGCTGGTCTGTGCCCAGAATGTGCACTGTTCACTGCAGGGCTCTGCTCCACCATCTGGACAGCCCTGTGGTATCAGAAAGGTTTGGGTAGCACTGTGACTTAAAGGAAGATGCATTTCATGGCTTGTCAAGTTGGGAGTTTCGGCACGTTTCAATTCCCTTGACTCTCTTCAGCAATTGCTGTTCTGACCGCCTGAGCAGGGATCTCCACCCTCCCCAGATTAAACCTCTCCTGGGAGATCAAACAGGACCCCAGTCACCCTTTTCCATGCAGACTGAGAAATGTGGCCTGATGGCAAATAAGCATTTAACATTGGTCCGTGGGCCTAGTGATGCTTTTTGTGGGGACTTTTGGTCGACAGCATCAGCAAGCAGTTCACACTCTTGGCAAATGCTTGCAGAATCCTGGGCTTAAACTCACTTAAGGCTAACTGTGCTCTGGTGGGAAATAATAAAGACCACTGGTGTCATTTAGAAGTACCTCAGCCTGTAGACTCAAAAAAGAGAGGAAAAAAATTTCAATAAAGAAACTGTTAAGGAAAAAAATAGAGGAAGAATTTATCATCAGGTGGAAAGACAACATCTTGAGTAATACAGAAACTATATTCCTACTGCAGTCCTTTGGAAACCAGAGATATTTCAGAGCAATTTGAAGTTATGCTTGCTATTTAAATGGCAGTAGTGCTTTTCTTATGCTCATGTTAGCCAGTCAAGAAAAAAGAACAACTGACACCACACCTGAAGCTGACAGTGGCCAGCTTTTAAGGGGCTCCGGGCAAATATTTTGAATTCCCTGTTGTCTACTCAGTCTCTTCTTCATGCTGCTGGGGAAATCTCCACAGACGGGTTCTGGAGGCTATTCTGTTCTCAGTGTGCTGCCCCATTCTGTGGACAGGAGTGGGGCTCGTGCTATGGGATGAGTTGACTATGTCAGGCAGCCTTTTCCCTCCAGGTGGAGACAGTGACCAGCTTTGGGTTTGGGTTTTTTTTTTTATTATTATTTTTCAAGTGGTTCTGGGGACAAAATATTGCTGCTATGACTGCATTTTTGGCAGTCTCTGAAAAAGCAGATGTGCCATCTGAGCAGGGCTGATTGTTGTATAAACACTCAGCATTTTCTGACAAAAATACCCTTTGCCTTCTCCTAAACAAAACCACTCAGCTGTGTCCCTGCCGCAGGCAAGAACATCAAACTTCTCAAACATCAGCAGTTTTCAAAATTTTGGAAAGTTAACACTAACTGAAAAGGCAATCAAAGTGTTTTCAAAAGGTGATCTTAAGTATATGCCTTTGCATTATAAGACCTTATCATTTCTCTGATAGAAATATAGGCCAGTATTCATTAGGACAAGTCTGTCTTTCCAGTCTAGTTAACTTAATGGAACACTGAACTAAGGAAAGGAAAATACTGTTGTTGTTTTTTTTTTTTCCAGGTCAGGATTGCTTTAGATACCATTGCAGAGAGTTTATAAACTGTGGAGCTAGTGAGTCCTCCAGCAGCAAAGGAAGATGGGGTGGCAGATCTCCTGGTGGTGTCCTGCCCTGCCTGGCTGTGACTGCAGTGCCTCACAGCAGCCCTCTCCCAGCACACTCCTCCATCCCCAACCCAGAGCTCCCCATCCCCTCCTACAGCAGAAAATGCTCTGTCTCCATTGCCAGAAAACGCTCTGAAGTGGCAGGGTTTGTCCTGCTGTTCATCGCCCTGCAGGGCACAGTGGGGTCTGGGGATCAGTGCTACAGCAATTTTGCTGCCTCCTCTTGCAAACCTTCTCCCTAGATGAGGCTTTAGATGAGTTGTACTGTACATAACAAAGAGTAAAACCTATTACAAATTCTGTGTGCCGGGCTTGACCAACTGTGGATTTAAAATATGAGCAGATGGAGAAAACCTTCATATTTACTTCTAATTACTTCTCGAGTTGTTAAAACCCTCCATAGAAAGCTAAATTAGAAGAGATGGTGAGAAACATGAGATTTTAGATTTTACAAGGCACAAAGAGCCTTCCTAATCAACATAGCTATATGACAATCTTTTCTATCTACCTCAGCATTTAAGGATTATCACCTCTTGAGCTAACCAGCTGCTCCATCACCCCTCAGTTTGGAAACTACCGCGATAAAAAGACACACATGTACCTGTATACAATGTTGTCTACATTGGGCTGTGTGCTACACACACTTGGATTTCTCACCAGCTCTGTGCGCTGTACTTCATCTGACAGTACTGTATATACTCAAGATGCCTCGGAAAAGGGGAGTTCATGCCTTGAAAAAGTGAGTTCATGCCTTTTCAGCTTGAATTTCCTCTTGGCATTTCTTCTTGACTAGGTGAAGACCCAAATAAGCTACTTGGGCAAAGTCAACAGCCGTTCCACATTTTCTCCCACCTCACCAAAATACTTAGCTGCCTTTTTACTTCATCTGCTGTCAGGTGCAGGTTTTACATCACCTGCAGCAGCTCTAAGCTTCTTCCTTGTGGGGGTACAAAGGCTAAAGCCGACATTGTAAACTGAGAGAGGCCTTTCAAGACCCTCCCTATACAAATTCTACCCTGGTAGAATAAAACCAGATCCGAGCAATTGTCTAGGGTTCCAGCACTTCACAAAGAATGAGAAGCTGGTGATGAGCCACTGTTATAGCAGTATTAAAGCACCATTGAAATAGCAGTTAATATTGATAACTGCTGACTGTGATCCCACCCTCCTCGAACCCAGCCAGCCCTTCTGCTCCAAGATGTGTAACGCACAGAAGATCAAACCTGGCAGCTGTAGGTAGTTAGGTCTCATAGCTTGGTCTTCACACTCATGCACCCTAGGCTTGGCTCTTCAAAAGCAATAACCCTTCTCTCTGTCTGGCCTCAGAAATCCACCTCTCCTGAAGGAGAGATGATTGTGCTTCACAGGGTGAGCTGATCGCCCTTTTGCTTTGCAAGATCCAGACTTATTTCCTGACTCTGCACAGGGGTGGACATAGCAGGATTATACTGATGCTACAGTGTGCAGCAGGAGTGATTGCCAGACTGCCAAGTACCCTCTGATGTGGCATCTGCTGACAGCTTATATCCAGACCAAGGCACTTTCAGCCACCTCACTCAGCCAGGACTGGGGGCTCAGGACACCTGTCCCTTTTGTAAGGCACAGCCAGATGATAACACAGGCAATTTAATAAGAACCTTCCTTGCTCCTTCCCAGTTCCTCAGGGGTTCAACAGTCCAGTAGCCATGGAATATATTTATTTTTCTTAGACTTAATCCAGCTGTGAGCTGGATTAACTGACACAGGGGCCTCTGATCACCACCAGATGTTTGCAAAGCACCCAAATAACAATGTGCGTCTGCTTTTAAATCTGGTTTGCATTCATGAGAAAGAGGAAAGGGGGGGATAATTTAACCAGTGTTGGATTTGTGTGGTTAAGATGATGGATAATGAATTTTGTTTGTGCATCCCCAAACCCAGAAAACTGGTCCATTAAGACCCATGGCTTCTTAGGGTTTTTTGTTTTTTACAGTCAATGCAGAAGTAGTGGTAATAGTTTAAACTCATCTTCAGATACCTACTGCTTCTTGTCCTGCCCCTTAGCTGATTATTTTACCTTAGCAAGGCCTTTGATCCCATTATTTCTCATCACAGGTTTTGCCTGCCTTACTGAGATCAAGTCTCAGGCAAGGCACTACTACCTGAGAGCTGTACTACAAAGGACAAATATGGGTTGATATGGGAAGATATGTTACAGTTCCTGCTGGCACCAGAGATGAAGTTCCCCTTGAGTGCAATAGGGGTGTGCCATCAGTACCAGGGACTATAATTTGCTATAACTTTGTGTAATGCCGAATGTGAAAGGGCCCCAGCATAGCAGATGCTCAAGGCACTATTGCCATGAATAAAATTGCAGCAGCAGGAGTTTCTGATTAAATGAGACGCATCCCAAAATAGGTAAGAACTTGTAGTGGTGTCAGAGTCACTACGTGGCAATGCGTATCCCTCCAACAGCTGGTGCCAAGCAGCCCAACCTGTCTCGGGATATCTCTTTCAACACCTCCTCTCCCGTGCCACCCAGCCAGGGAGAGGGGAAGGCCTGCACCAATTGCAGCAGTTACTCTCAGCATTAGGGGCAACAGGATTTTCTTTGCATCAGCCTCCCTTCATCCAGTGCTTGTAACCTGTTTGCTCTGGATTTACAGGATAACCTAGCAAACCTGCACCAGAACTGTATGTTCTTAAATAGAAAATGTTGCCCATTTTGGGTTACAGAGATCATCACTGAAAAAAATGTCCCACTACCTTGCTTTGGAAAAACCTCACTTTCGTTCTGCACCCGTTAACTCCTGTCAACATACACACTGTAAAAGCCTTGAGGTTTAACACAGCTATTTTAATATTGATTCAACATATGTCAGCTGGGACTGGATCTCTACCCAGTTCATCTATTTTCCTGTCTTATCCATCTGTCTATAAATCTAATTTGTTACGCAGACATTTCATTCCAATCTGGTCTTAATATATACTATGGGAACAGCCTTTGCTGATCCATGCTCCAAGCAGAAAACAGCACTTGTGTTTTCAAAAGGGGTTGCAGCCAACAGAGCAAATTGTAGATAACAATAGAAGATCACAGATGAACTAATATCTAAACACAAGAAAAATTAGAGAACAGTTTTATTAAATCTCAGCAGAAATGTGGCTGTGCAGCCTCCTGGGCTTGGCTGTTAAAATAGCCTTGCTTGTATTTCCATTCAAACTATTGCAGTCTTTAATATGTTATGAAGGTAGTGACAACAATAAAAAGCGAGAATAGAGCATACAGTGACACCTTCCAGACTAGATTTCTCCATTGTTTCATTTTATGTTTATTAATAGCCCATTACACAGAATAAAGAATGAGCTTCAAAGCCATAGATTTAGTTGGCCAATCACTGGAGTTTTAAAAGACAGAGATATAATAAATGCCTGGCCAGCAAGAGTGGTCCTTAGTTGCTGGCTGGGGTTAAACCACAAGACTCCCAGAGATTTTAATAAAAAAATCTATATCAAGATCTGGCCAAAAAATATTTGAAAGAGTTAATAAACCAAATTATAACATTAACCTATTCCATATTAACTGTTTTCTAAGACTGAAACAATTTTAAAAGATGAGAATGAAATATATTCCTCCTTCCCCATTCCTAGAATTAAAATTATTAGGTTATTACTGAAACATGAAAATAAAAAACAACACTTAAAATCAGTTTTGCAGTAAACAGTACCAGCTTAGATCTATTCCTTTTATTACAAGTAAAGTTGTCATAGTATATCCCAAAGATCTACCACACATCCTTGCACATATAGCCTTTCCAGCATTTGTTGCTAGAAAAAGGAGCAAAATCTACCCGTTAGTCTATAGGCTTTAATTAGCTCAGATGAGCAGCCCATCCAAAGGATCACGTTAAACACAGAGGAATAATAGGTTTCTGAAAGAAGCAAACCAAGGATGACATTTGGATGAATTCTGATGAGAACTCTCTGGGAGCTGAACAGACTTGAGAAAGTCCATGTAGCTCATTCTGCTTTCCACAGTTCTTACGCTTGTGCTGATACTAATTAATTCCTTTGGTAGTCGAAAGGCAAATGAGAAAAGACATTGTGGTATATTCTACAGACTCTAATTCTGCAAGGTGTTTAGTACCTTAAAAATAAAACAGTACTGAATCCAGAATGGCCTTTGAGTATAAAACACACAGCTGAAGCTATGCCAGCTGCGGAGATGGGCTCAGATGTTGTTAGCACAGCAGTCGCAGTGACCTAGGGCTTACCAAGGAGCCTGGGTGAGTGCAGCAGTGGTGAGCCCACATGGTTAGCTGCTGCGGCTAAGTGGTTAGCTAGCTAAAACGTGTTCCCGTGCACCTACAGAGGAAGCTCGAATACTTCAGCTGTGCAAGGTGGCCATCCCTGTGTCCATGCACTGCTTCCTGTGGACCTGCGTGGGGACGAGTGGACATTCACTGTAAATCAAAGCATCCTCTTCTCCATCTGTGTTACTGTGCACTGTCCTCTTTTGTAACGGTCCTTATGCTCAGCCAAAATGGCAGCAGCTACAAGAGAGAGGGAAAAAAAAGGGAAGGAAGGAGCTGAAGAGTAGTCACCCTCCCTGCTGTTCCTGGACTGCATAACTAATACTCTTTTTATATCCTATCACACTGCCTGTTAGCAGCACAGATGGTAAAAAATACCCCCAAATGCAAAGCAGTGCAAAATAAAGATATAACCATGTGGAACCTAGACAGGCTGACTGTGTGGGGTAAGCAAACAAAGTGCCTTTAAATACAGCTAAATGGCAAATCATCCATTGAAGACTCCACAGCAGAGAGTGGGTTTGCAGAATAAGGGAACTCATCCCAGCAGTTTGCAGAAGGATGGGGGTCATGGCAGACACTTAGCTAGTCATGAGTTCCCTGTGTGACATGGGGGCCACAAGGGCTCAAGGAGGACATGAAATTGGGCCTGCATCCAGCTGCAAAGAGGTTGCCACATGTCTGTCTTTGACATTGGTGCAAATCCTGGAGTGCTCAGCTGCCTCCTGATGCAGAAGGATGCTGGTGAATTAGAGGCTGTCAGAGCAGAGCTAGGAATGATTAACGGATCTGAAAATGCCTTCTAGTAAAGGACTGCAGGAGTTCAAATCTGTGTAGCTTAGCAAAAAAAGAGGGGGTTGGGTGTTCTTGATGACAGTCTAAGAATCCTTGTAAGGGCACAGAAATAGGATGTTAAGTTTTATTACTCTGGCAGAGTAATGGTATAGGCAGATTCAATGGCCAGATGTTGAGGTGTGATAAACTCAATAAGAAATATGGTACTGTATTCTTAATAGGGAGAATATTTAGGTTTTTTGACCTCTTTGCAATGTTGTGGTGGTTCCACCTCCATAGAAACTGTAAAATGGAGAGGGCTTGTTTTCCAACTGCTCTGCTCCAATGTAAGCTGAAATGAATTCAGGATGCTTCTCTGGCCTGAGTTTTAGAAAAGCTTGGACTAGATGGTCACATCTTTTCTGGGTTTTCAGCACTGGGAGACTTGTACCTTCCCTGGCCCAGCTTTCTTGAAACTACAGTTCATCTGCATGCGCTAGGCCTACATTGCAGCCATACAATTGAGGCTTGGTCCTGGAAGTAGATAGCTCAAGGGATCTGGCCTACAAATAAGAGAGGAATCAAAAGGTTTCAGTGCCTGAAATCAGATATTGCTATTGTCTGTAGCAGCATGCAACTTGTTTGCTAATGAGCTCATTATTCCTTCGCTTTCTGAAGATCTTGCCTTTGAGGTTAGATAAAAGCTTTTCTCCGAGGAGACTTCCTCTTCCTTGGCTGCTTTTCTTCCCCAGGAGCAAAGACGAAGCCCTTGCAGAAGGGTGTGTTTTGAGTCAGGAGTTTGGCAATTGTTGAACAGGGCAGCTAGGGCATTCCCTCAACATCCCAAGTGGTGGTAACATTGGACTATTTCTGATCTTAGCCCCTGAAAGATTTACTTTGCTTAGAGGGGGTGGTTGCTGAAACTGTTCAGCAGCTGGAGGGGAGCTGAATCTCATTTGTGAGATTGGGCTCATGTTCCTGCCTCCTAACCCTGAAACTTGGATGGATCACAAGACTGTGTTATGGGGCCCCGGGAGCAGGCGACGCAGGACTAAAGCCATGTGCATTACAGACACCACTATTTCTCTCTGCTGCATCAAGCCTTTAAGAGGAATCTATGTTATTACCTTTATTAGCCGTAAAAACAAAATGAGAATGGGCTTTTACTTGTGGCCTGTTCTTGCCGCTGCATTTTCATTGCCCCCTTTTTGAGGCACTCCAGAGGCCAGATGAAGGCATATTAGTTGGAGTCCAGTAACGGGAGTGAGATCACAGTCTATACAGGCCCAGGGACTCCACAGGGACAGGGCAGACCTGCTGAAGATCTGCAGGCCGGGAGTTAAACCCCTTACCTATGTTTCTGTGGGCGAACCTGATGCGATGGCTTTGCTACTCCCCAACAACATACTCGTGTTTCCCTGAAGGGGAGGTTTCTGGCTCTAGGTTTGGGGTGTGGGAAGGAAAACAGTTGCAATGCTTTGATGGGGAAGAACTCATCAGTGAAGACCTGATCTTTACATTGGGGTGGAGGTGGGACTGGGAGGCAGTGAGGGGAGAGAAAACCTCAACTATTTTGATATGTTAAAGGTGGCAGGTGCCTATTTTCTGACACTGTTACACAACCTTTTTATATATCCCTTTTTTCCTGGCCCTCAACATATGGGAAGAACATTATGTCTTCCCTTTTTTTAAAACAGATGGAGGCTGCTGGTCGCCACAGTTCTGTTGAGAGACAGTTCACTATTTGGAACGTATGTGGACTTGGTAAAATACATTCCTCTTATGAACTGGCTAATCTTTGAAATTTAAGTTTCCTGAGTTTCCTGTACCATCTTCAAAGAAATGCAGCTCATGCTTTTTTCCCCCCTCTTAACAATCATGATCTAGAAGTCAAATAACTCAGAAAACAGGAAATTAAATGAATCACTGCAAAATCCTGCAGATGATTCTAATTTTGTTTTTACAGCTAATAAAGGTAATATGTTTTTATACAAAACCATAGAATAACTGCACTGCTAGATTTTTTTTTTCATCTAATTTGTTTACTTACACTATACTTAGTGTCAGAGTCCTTTTTCTGTAACCTTTATTCATAATAAAATAAAACGGGTATCTTTCATGTAAGGTCTTTGGAGTGTATGTCTCACAAGGACTTCATTATGACACTCTCTGGAAGCTCGGCAGCTTATCAATGAGATCTTTTGAGCTCAGTGTTCAAGAAACATACTTCTACACACATACCAGCAGAAACAGGAGCAGTTTTTAAATAAAGACAGGCCCAGTGATGATTCCCAAAAGATTAAGGCAAAGACCAAAAGGACGGATATTCTTAAAGAATGAAGAAAGCTTTGCTAACAGATTGAAAATATTACTACTCGCTGTACCACTCCAACATTACTGTTTGCTGAAAATGATTGGCATGCCTCTGCTGGGCTGGAGAGACCAGATGGCACAGTGTGCTTGTCCCTCAAGGGACTGTTGGGTTATGCATGTGGAATGAGTTTTGTTGGTCTCAACCTAGGCAGGTCTCATCTCAAAGGCAGTCATGACTGCTTCAGATCCTGGGTGAAGCTCCAGCAAAGCCAATTCTGGGTGTACACAGCAAATGAACCAACCTTCCTACTGGCACGCTCCTCCAAATTAATTTTCAGTTGTTTTTCTTGGAAAAGATGATCCTCCTTCAAGCCTAGCACCTTCCACGAATATCAGGAATATATGGTTTCTTAAAGAATATAAAATGCTACTCAGTATTTTGTGAAAACAAGTACCAGTAAGATACCCAGAGTGGGGTTGTATTGGCATTAGTGTGTGACATGGGACTACGTTTAGTGAGAAAACCTGCCATATGGTATCTTTTGAAAATCTCCACCCCCAAGCTATCCTGATACCTATTGGCAGGTGCAGAGATTAACAGAAATATTACAATTCTAAGATAAAGTGGAAATATGCATGTGAAAATGTGAGAAAAAACAACCGAGTGAGGGTTACAAGAATGGCTTGTGCTCATAGCCAAGGACACGACTGTAAGCAATAAAGCTTACAGTTGGAGTTGTTCAGCCTGGAGAAGAGAAGACTCCAGGGACACCTTGTAGCAGCCTTCCAGTATCTGAGGGAACCTGCAAGAAGGCTGGAGAGGGACTTTTTACAAGTGCACGTAGTGAGAGGATGAGGGGTAATGGCTTCAAACTGGAAGAGGGTAGATTTAGATCAGGTATTAGGAAAAAAAACTTTCACTGTGAGGGTGGTGAGGCACTGGCACAGGTTACCCAGGGAAGTTGCGGATGCCCCATCCCTGGAAATGTTCAAGGCCAGATTGGATGGGGCTTTGAGCAACTTGTTCTAGTGGAAGGTGTCCCTGCCCATGGCAGGGGGGTGGAACTAGATGATCTTCAAGGTCCCTTCCAACCTAAACCATTCTATGATTCTAAGCTGGTAAACACAGAGGCATATCTTGTTTACACCAAGACCAGAGAGCCTGTGCTCTGGTAAAGCCATGCTCTGGTGCCAGGAGGATGTCAATAGAAGTACAGCCTGGTGCACATGTCATTCTTCTTCCAGCTCTCCCAACAGGACAACAGACCACAGCTTCACAGATACACAAAAGTGGGAAAGAAAACAGTCAGAAAACATGACTATATGTTTTGCTGCTTTGGAATATGTGCATGTGAGAGTGTCAGTGGATAGAAGCAACTTACACAAAATCCCACTCCCCTTTCACAGGCTCTTGTGCTTCATCTTCTTACACTAATTTCCTATGCAGACAGTAAATAACACTTTAATTTACTACTGGAAACTTGACCTAAAGGAGCCCACTCCTGAAGGTTTGTTAAGAGGTATGTGCCTTCCTCAACATTAGATCTTAAAAAATAATAATTGATAACCGATTATACCCAGAGGCCATGGGAGCTAGCTCCCATCTGCAAGACATTTTGATTGTCTGTTGCTTGAGAAGGATGACAGAAGGTGGGTTAAAAAAAAAAGAAGCATATTTGCAGTTTCAAAATGTCATTAGTCAAATGGCTGTCTAGACCTGTAACTCCAAACAGGTAAATCAATGCCCATTTGGGAGCTCAGAGCACACACTTCTCTTTTCACCTTGTAGGAAATTATCAGAAGCAGTCAGAAGGAAAACTCCCTGCTGTTCCTGACCTGGAAAGAATGCTGGGGCTGAAATGCTATTGCCTGAGGTGCCAACACAAACAGCTAGGGGGAAAAGTCAACCCCACACCGTGAAGGAGTGGGAGAGGGGACAGGATGGTATAGGTTACTGCAATAGCAGAGAAAAGATTCAACACCGCAGAGTTCTGTTCCAGTAGTTAAAGGAAATGGCTTCTGAATGAAGTGAGAATAAATAAAATGCCAGAAATCAAGCTTTACACTTGATATGCCTCATTACTAGCTGGAAGGTACAAAAGCACAGCAAAAGTGCTTATAAAGAAATGGGAAAAGTGCCCATAGTTCAGAAAAATAAGCAGAAATGTCTTTGCTAACCGTGAGGCAGGCAGTCTGAAGTAAGCAAGTAGCAGTAATGAGGGGAGCTTACCCTGGGATCTGTCTCTCTTAGCACTGAGATGTATGGGGAACAAGTGCTCTGAATCTGGGAACAGGATAGAGGCAGCTATGGCAAAGAGCTCGCGGAAAGTGAGGTCTGCCAGGTCACCAGAAAAACAGGAGTAACCTCACTGGAAGATGGAGTAGATCAAAGCAGAGGAAATAGATCCCAAGCAAAGGTGATCAGCAGGCCATTCCTGAGATGACTGCTGAATTGCATAGCTCCTCAAGAGAGGTGGCATCTATAGCTCAGCATCTGCAATACTCCTTTTATATTCAAAGCAAAGCTTATGCCAGCTGGATTATAACAGGAAATCCATAAACTTTCCCATAGATGAACCTCAGCCCATGATTGGAATAGCTCAGGGTCACTTTCCTCGGTAGCTGGAAGGGCAGATAGTTCACCTAAGATGATTCAGAACCCTTGCCAAGCTGCAAAGGGAAGACGCATGCTAGGTCTGTACAAAGTCTGTACAGATTTACCTGGGACTAGTGAAACAGAATAGAGGTTTTGTATTGCCCGTTTGGCATGAATCTCACTTGTGTACAGTATCAATGTGTCACAGGGGCTTCAGAAGCTGTTCAAAGGAGTGCAATTCTCTAGCACCAAGAAGAGACTGGAGTTCTGTACGTATGACATTTGGGTAAAGGAAACCATCACATCTCCAAGACACAGAAGACAAGTGAGGACACTGGACTGGAATTATGTGAAATAAATGCACATCATCCAGAAAAGCCAGCTGCTATTCTTAGGGCTTATGTCTGATATCTGAAGAGAGGAGCACGTCCAAAGTGGGTCAAACCTGAAATATCACTGCTAAAAGTATGTCAGGACTGGTGCAGTCCCCCATGCGATACACTTTCAGGGGTATATCATAACTAACTTGATCTCATACAGTTTCTTGAAAGAAGACCCAGAAACACCTGTGAGGATTTCTCCTGACCCCATCCTACAAGCTGTAATTGATGTAATTTCCAAGCCCACAGCCACTGCAGCAGATGTTAGCAGTTTTGGTATTGGTGGCTGCAATACAAGTTACGCAGAGATGAGTGGAAGCCTGGAGTGAGTTGTTCAGCTGGTTATCAGGGATCAAAGCTTAGGTAAAGAATGTTTAGGGAACATGCAGCTTCCCGTAAGACACTTGCTAAGCAAATGTAGATTCTCAGTATCTTCACCGTTACAACAGGTCACAAGCATCTTGTAGCCTGAATAGACAGGAGCTGAACAGACTAAGAAGCTGTGCTTCTCTCTCAGTATTTTCTTCTAAACTACAAGTAAATGAGCTGCCAGAGAGAGCAATGCATGTCCATGTTAAAAGAAAAAAATCAACAATTCAGAGACTCCGTCTTGCATAGCAGAGCAATGCTTTTATATCAGACAGCATTACAGGACCAGCTCAGTAGCTGTGGGTTGAAAAGATCAGGACAGTGCACTACACAGTCTTAGGGGTAAATCCCATTCTACCATAGGCAGCTCTGCTTAAAGCACGTGGGCCTGAGAGACACCAAATCTACAAAGATTTAGGCAAGGCCATTTTTAGCTGTCAGATGGCAGCGTGACCTACCCAGACTTAAACAAATTATGATGAAAACCTGGAGCATCAAAAAGTACTAGGCAGCACCGGTTAAGAGCTGTCCCCAGGGAACATGGCTAGCTGGAACACAGCTGAGCATGCAATATGAGAGCTGAGGAGGAATTTTCTAAAGAAATATTTTCTCTCAAAACCAGCCCACTTCAGGGTAGGCAAGAGCTTGCCAGTCTGAGTTTTTACATAGGTATTGCAAGATAAGAATTCAGCTGCCTGTTCCTAACAACAGTAGCATCACTGAATGGTGCCAACTGGAAAGGACATCTGGAGTTCATCTGGTCTAATGCCTTGCTCTGCTGAGAGCTCTGATAACTCCAACAGTTCTCTTCTCAGGACCTACCAATCATCTTTTCTTAAAGCTGTTTGAATTTCTGTGAATAATTAAGTATCAGAGTCCCAGGTTAAAACTGGGATTAAGCATTTGGGTTAAAATTGTTTGGGTTAAAATTGCTTAAAGGCAATAATATCTATGTGCTAAGACAGGAACTGAATCTCTAGTGGTAGTTTTTAAAAATAGCAGATATTCTATCATCCACAACTTAAAGACTGATGACAACTGGAAAAGAAAAGAGCAGAATTAACTGCACCCATGATTTGCAACAGAATCCCATTGTGGATATCAGACATCTGCAGTCATTATCAAGAAGTAGGACATACTATGGCTAAACTCCTCAGCAAATGCCAGACCACAGTCTTTGTGATCTCCCAGTTTTTCCATTAGGTGCCTATCAATAAAGCCTAGGGATCTGAGAGGATATGCAGATTTAAAATTGCAATTTCTATTGCTTTAAGCCTGAAAGGTGATACATATTTTTCTAGCATCTGTAGTATCTGGAATACTCACTGGTGACCTTTCTGGCACAGCCTTTTGTGGGACATACTTTATTTGCTGCCAGACTGCCACAGTGAATTTTCAGTTATATAAATGCAATGATATCTAGCCTTTCCATGCATCCACTACCACTAAGAAGGCAGAACCTGTCCTCCTGAGGAATTCCTGCATCTTCTTGTTATAGACTCTCTTTAGCACTCCGGCCCTTTCTCAAGTCTAGCACAAAAGCTGTTTATAGAATACATTCAGTGCAAAAAAAGTTCGTTCTCTCTTATTTTCCTGATATCCTCCGCAGGTCTAAAAAATCTGAATTGCTGAAAATATCCTTTTTCTCAGTCCTTCCACTTCTTAAAAATCAGTTCAAACTACCTCAATGAAAACTGAGATCAGTTGCTATTGAAGACAAAACCCATTTGTCTCTTAGGCCCAGAATAACTCCCTCTGTCTCTGTTTGCCTGGATGTATCTTTTTCCGGTACTTTGTCATCTTCTCTCTGATGGCTTATAAATCCAGGTCATGGATTTCTCCTGAGTTTATACCTTCTGTGTGGTATAAAGACAACTATCACACATTACATTTTTAAGGTATATGACCAGATGGGATTCAATATGGTAAGAAGCAAAGGGCAAAGGCAGGAAATCCAACCAGCAACCAGTTGGTGGCTGAGGGAAGGGAACATTCCTGCAGGGAGCAAACTAAGAGATGGCACAGACCCTGAGTTTGCTGTAGCTTTCCTAAAGAGAAAGGCTTGGTCAAAATGTCCTCAAAAAGTGGAATAAAAAATGTTGAACTCTAAACACTGAATACATTTATGTCTGTCCTAAATGGACAACAAATATAAGATGCTGATCTTAACACTTCTAGGCATGCTAATCTCTAGTACAAATTCTAGATAATGTGGGTCTGGGCTGGTGCCCTTTCCATGGTACAAATGTTTGCAGGAACTTTTAGTTTTCAGACTCAAGTTTTCCCCGCTTGTGGTCCGAAAACAGCCTCCCAGCAGACCAGTCTACCTGCTGGCCATGACACAGAGAACGAGATCAGGTGAAGAGCAAGTCATCATTTTGAACATTTTGGCAGCATTTGGCTGGTGTCAGAAGCAACACGTGATCCAGATAGATGCTTATTGCTGGTTGTTTGAAAAGGGGAACTGAAATTCTCCTTTCCTCTTAATCGCAAATTATAGCCAGAATATTTTCCTATCATGGATGGTGAAATGCAGTTTAAAACCCCACAACTCCTGAGATCAAGCAGATGGGTAACAGCTGACTCGGCAGATAAAGTCTGCATGATCCCATTCCTCTGTTCCTGCTTTTGCTTGGCTTTGGTGGATGTGACAGAGTAAGGGCAAACCACAGCAGGATCCAAGGCAAAAGGGGGTTTGCAGCAGGAGAGCATCTTTCTTGGCACAAATCAGAGCCAAGAAAGAAAGTGAAAAATAAGAGCTTACAAAGGGGATGCATTTTTGCAGAGGTAGAAAAGAGAAGTGCGGAAGGTCCCCCTGCTCCATGCGTGCAAGGAGAGGCTCATACTCAGAGGAGCCCTGTTGCTTGCAAAGTTTTGTCAGACCACAGGGGCAAAAGGATGAGCAGTTCTAGGTTTCAGCAAGGACCCTGGGGCAGTTTCATCCAAGCTAATCAGATTAACACTTCGGGCTGAGCATGCTTACTATGGCACCCTCTGACTTCCTCACTAACCCTTCGTCAGGTAGTTTCTCCTTGTTCTGAGCCACCAGTGGCTCTTATCCCATGTCATCTTGGGTGACCACACTGAGAGCTAATGGTGTTCAAGCATATTTGCTCCTCCATCCCTGCTGCTGTTCTGGTCTCACTGCTTGGTATGTGATACAGAAGCATCAATACATTCAAATTGCTTTCCAAAAGCAAGGGCTATCCACACATTGTGCTGCCATGCACATGCAAACAATTATCAAGCCATATCAACTATAGTTTAGCCAGCCAGGTTATTTATGCCTAGACTTCAAAGACTGCTCTACTGGGCCGGGGATATTCAGTGGTCTCCATAACTAGTTATTTAAGTGTTTTTCTTTGAATGCTCTCATTTGGCTACTACAAACACATGAACTATAATGAGACAGCTGTTTGAGGCTGCTACACCCCCATGCTGCTACAGGATCCACCTTTACTTCCCAGCATGAATTCCTAGCTCACAGCAACCTATACTATATATTATAAAAGTCAGTCATTTGGCAACACATGCAAAGCTACACTTTGGAGCTTTCTGCAAGCCCAGGAGTATTACCAGACTATGAATGTCAGATATCTCCACTAATGTACAGACCTCCAGACTGATGGCTCATGGGGAGACTCAGGTGTTACTTGGGCAAGTACTGGCTTCCAAGAAAAAAATCAGAGCTCTTTTCTGCAATGGCTCAGTAATGAACAGCACAACAAAATATTTGGTAAACACATTGCTCATGTGGAGGAAACAGCTCTTTTGCAGTTCTGGGAAAAGAAATTATTTAGTCTAATTTTGATGTTGGAGTCTGCAGACAATCACTCTAACATAGTTCCCTTTATCACCATAATAATATGTTTTCCTTTCCTAGTGCTTATTTTTCTTCCTGGTAGATATGACGTATTATGCTCTTGGGTTTCTTTAAGAGCTCTTTTTTCCTTTCACAGTGTTGGTTTCTAAAATCATTCATTTTTATCCTGTCCTCACTTTACTGCTTAAGCATTTGTAATGTTTTAGCCTTCCATCTATTTTAATTGAAAGCTTAGCCAATCCAATAAAGGCTGTTTTCTCCCTGTTTAGACTGATGATGTGGCAGGATTAGAATGTGATCCAAGCTGCTATGGGGTAGCTGCCTTATCTTGGTGGGTGAGCTGGAACTCAGTGTTAAATCATTGCAAGAAGAAACTGTTCCAAAGCCACGCAGATTCCTCACAGCGCTTCCTACTCCAAACATCCTCACTCCCACTGGAAAGAAAAACAGCACAGAAAGGTTGCAGCGCTCGTAAGCTGTGTGACTACAGCAGGATCTTCTCAGAGGCACAGCCTCTGAGCAGCCTCTGGCTCCACCAACTTGGTTTATGACACCCTTAATAAAAGTGAAGCTATGGGTGGGCCCTGGCTGATATGGGACAAGGACTTTCCCCCTTGATCATCTGTAACTGGTATAAAATCTCCAGTTTAGTGGCCCAGCACTCATAGCTGGTGCTGAATGCAAGAGAGAGGAGCGTTTCTACCTGTCTGGGGGATGAGGCAAGCTGGAGAGCTGGCATCTGAGGAGAAGAGAGCAGGAGCCCCCAGGAACCTGCAGCACCATCAGGAATGAGAGACAAACAAAAGCCATAAGCAGACGGTGTTCCCATTTAGCACTGCCCCATCAAGCTGTATTCTTTGCTAGAAATAGCACCAACCTCAAGCATCTGCTCTTGGAAGGTATTCCAGTTAGAAACTTTTCCCAGTTAAGTGACGAAAGCAGCGTGTTAAAAAGTGCCCAGTCTAGGCAACACCAACTATATAAGTAAGTACAACAGAGAGCATTCACTTTTTTTTTTTAAAAAAAAAACAAACCTGTTTATCCAGAACAGCAGCTTTGTGAAAGACACCTTTTTGTAAAGGGCCTGTTGTATATTGTACCACTTCAAAAGGAGGAGCAGTTTGCTCCTTCACTGTGTTGCCCCTTGAGTCAGTGTCCCATGTGAAGATGTGTACATCAGCAATTTAATTGATGTCCTGTGATTCATTAAGCACAACAGTTTGGAGAGAGCTCAGCATTTGGAAAAGGATGTTTATTCAAATGCTGATGCACTCTAGCTCCAGATGCAAACCCAGTCTGAGACTGTTATCTGAAGGTATCCAGACAGAAGAGCTGTACTGAGGTTTTTCAAATGCCATGATGTACGAGTCAGGATCTGATCCTCAGAGCACCCACTGTTCTCACTTGGAGGCTTATCTCAGCTCTCTGTTATTGTTTATTCTGCTCTTCTGTCTTGCCCAATATCCTAAGACTTTAACCCACTGAATAAACTGAAGGAAAATATTTCTTCTTCAAGTATTCCCATAAAAGTCTAGCTGACTTCTTAACTCAATGTTAATGTGGCATTGGGTAACAAAAGCACCTAGCTTCAGGTGTCCAGCATACTGATGTAGTAGGCTATAGTAGGACTATCTCTCTGTTTTCTCCAATTGAGTTTCCAGATGATCAAACATCCTGCACAGAGGGGATTCAAATCCCTTGAAGCCAATCTTTTGTTTTCCAGAGGGATACGAAACATTACCTTAGGTCATAAGACACACTCCCTGCATAAGGAACTTCATCCTGCAGAACAGAGTTAAAACATATCCCGAGGCAGATACTCGTGGACAACAGGTTTGAGCTTACCCTCTTCCAGATGAAGGCTGCTGATAGTCAAGGGGTTATCTCAATGCATTACTTTGTTAACCTGATTGTGCCTTAGTTTCCTATGTCACTCTTTCCTTTTCTTTTTTTTCCCTGAGGAGTGTTTTTTTTCTCCTCAATCTTTTGGGGATCTCCACTTGTCTTCATGTTAAAAAGCAAGCTTCTTAAATTACTCACGGTACCTGCATGCCCCCAACCCTTGAGATATCCCATTTTGAACAGAAAATTAAGGCTTTCAGCAAACAAAATCTTTTTGCCTTCTGGGCAGAATATAAAAAAGAATCTGCTTGTTATTATTCCTTCTTAATATTTTTTCAAAAGAAAACCCCAGTAAGATTCCAGGTCCACATCTGTCAAGCATATACACAGATCAGAATCATGCCACCGAACAGTGGCTGAAAAAACTTGCTTTCAAAATTTTCTTAATGCGTTAAGGCATTAGCTGATATAAAAACTTTCCACCTAACCTGGACACAATTAATTACACCGTCAGTAAAACCAAACATCATTTTTCCAGTCAAACATAATGACTTAAGGCAAGTCCACTCATTTCTGCTTAATATGGATCCCAAACTGTTTTGCAAGTATACCGTTTTTGTCTTAAATCCTATCAGTGCAAATAGGCAGAAACCAATTAGAAGTTTATTAGTCTGTTAAGGTGTTGGTAATTCTTATTACATAATAAATCAATGTTTATGCATTAGCCTTCAAACACTGATTAAGCAACACGCTTAAACACAGACTTAACTCCAATTATGGGAACAGTCCTCTGAAGTTAAGCATGTGTTCAAGCGTGTAAATTATAAAATGCATGTCATGTTCAGCCTAAGAGCTATAAAACCAAAGGCACTCCAAAGCAAGGAAAAATTCAAGCTGACATGTCTCCTACTGTTATAGCTTTTCAAAAGGTACAGATACTTCCATTTCTGTTCCTGTCCCCCACTACTGTGTTGTTAGTTAATGGTAAATCAATTCAGAATAACCTTGTGAGGAGAGCGGCAAAGAAAATCACTTCAGGTCCTAGAACAGGGTGTTAGGTAGCACACAACGTAACGGTGGGAGAAGAGACATGCCCAGGCCTCACATCTGCTTGGAGCCCCTTGCACTACCATTGTGGCTCTGAGCCATCCGTGTATCAGAGTAAGCGAAGCAAGGGGTGCCCAAAGCCTGTAGCACGGTAAGGCACAAAGAGGGTACTCTACAAAGAGCTCTGTCTGAATTCGGAGATAAGCAGTATATACTTCTCACTGAGCTTTCTGGCCTCCAGCACACGAAGAAAACAAGCAGAGCTGAGCAGCACCTAGGGAGCAGTCATGGCTCTGGTCAATGTCAGGCTGAGCCAGGTGCTTTCAAGCTGACCCAGCAGAGTTCACCACCACCGACGGCCAGGTCTGCAGTCTGGTCAGTCCTGACACAGGCAGCACGATTGCCTATAGGGTATCTGTACTACCACACTAGCAGCCTGCCCATACCCATCCACCTCAAGGGGGGATGCAGACAACGATTCAGAGAGTGGAGAACAACAGTACCACCTTGCGTAGGTCTTTTACTTGTACCAAATGATGGAAGCGTGCAAGTGTTACTTTTTTTTTTCTGAAAAAGAAGAGCCAAAAAATTTCATCTTCTCTGTGAAATGAATCATTCTGGCAAGTTTCATCCTAAATGCAATAGCAGACATTTAAAGATATGTAACATTTGCTGTATCAGAGAGTTTTATTGCATGCCTTTATAGCACTGCCATTTCTTGGGGCTGTCCTTTATTGTATCCACAAGTGACCTACTAAATGGTACCAGATTAAAAAAGTACAGTAAATTCACCACTTTAAAAGCCCTGAACTTGACAGAAATCCTAATGTGAGTAGAATAATGCATTTTGAACCAAATAACTCAGTTTAAACATGCTTTTCTTATGCCGGTGAAAGGTAGCACCTATTAGAGAAAAAAAAAAAGTGCATCTCTCATCTGATACTTTCTCTTTGCCATGTCTGTGTCAGCTCTGTTTCCTCACTTTGATATTTTTGGGGTGGGAGAATTTGACTCCACTACTGTATCCACTGGAGAATTCATGACCTAGCTGATGTTCTTCCCAAGAGGTAGAAATGGGATGACTAAGATCAAAAATGATTTCCTCTGTGTTACTGCTGAAGGCACTCCTTATTGCCTCACTCATTTTCAGAAGAGGGAGAAGAGAAAGAAATCTTCCGTGGCCCCTTCAATCTGTGGACAGCGTTTTATCCAGTTAACCAGCAAAACATGATATAGAGGACCATTGAGTCCATCATGTGTTACCCCATCACTGGGCTGTGGAGCCCCTGAAGGCACTCAAGCACAATGCTGCTCCCCGTGGAGACTGTGTAGTTGAAGCACACAGGCAGCTGTGCTCCTCAGACTCTCCGAGTCTTGCCCCTTGCCCGTGCTTCTGATGTTTCTATGCCTCTTCCACCATGACTCCCAATCCTGCTGAAATTAGAGGAGTACACTCACTGCCTCCATCATTTGGGTTACCAGTCTGTCTGTTAGTAACCCACAGGCAGATAAGCTTCATGGCAGCACAGTGCATCTCTGGCATCTTCCACCCCAGAAAAGTCCTTCCAAGCCCAAAGTGGCGGGAGGTGGTGTTGGATGGGGGAAGCTCTTCACACAGTTCTTGGGAGCCTGCACCATGCAGGAGCAGTGGAACTGCTGATGGTCGCTCTGTGCCTGGCAAACTGCCATTTCAGTCACTTTGCACTGATGTTTGCCCTCCAGAAATGCTGCTGACAATGGCAAAGTTTCAGTGGAAAAGAATCTCATCTCAGCCACATCAGTTTGGATTTTATTCCTCTGTCACCAGCACCCTCTGCAGGACAACCAAACCCAAAAATTCTCATCAAATGCCCTTTTATTTTTTTACTGTCCCGTGATATGAGTACTCGAGCTGTAATCACAAAGATGTCCTCACCAGGTCCATGATTCTTTCTTCCTGCTACTAGCTGCCCGGTGCTGAGCAGCATGCTGCAGAAACACAGGTGTATGAGGGCAGGTGCAGTGCCCACTGCCTGTATTGGTGGCACAGGAAAACTTGCCACTTTCCTTTCTCATTACTAGACCAGAGTTATCATAAGTATCTTGTATGTATCTTTTTTTCCCAGATATTTTTTTTTCATGGCCTCAAATCAATTACTGCTTTGACAATAAAATAAAAAATCAGTACGATGCTTATTAAATCTACAGCTGGTAAGAAGCACTGCAAGGCTGATAGGCATTGCCATTTTGGGTCTCCTGCCACATAGTCATTTACTCTGTAGCTGTAGCCACCTCATGATAATCTTTCCCAGTCAGCAGTCAGAATATGCTCTCTGAAGGCCAGCTCTGTGTCTCGGAGCTATAAATAACTACCTCAATTTCACGAGATATGACTTTCTCAGGAGCTGCTCTTAGACCCTGGAAGTTGCTTTTCAGCCATGCCAGGAGCTAGGGAGCATCTCAAAGCTCAATGGTATTTGCTCAAAGTGTGAAGGGTGTTTTTTTAGAGTTCACCTTCTCTGATGTGAATACAGAGCAAAACCAAAGCAAAACAACCTCCTCTAAACAAGCCTCAAGAGCTCACCAGACCATAAACCACAATCATACAAGTCTTTCCCTTTCGCGGGGAGGGTGACATTATGAACAGTATACCAGAACTGTTAATTTTAGTTAATTTTAATGTTAATTTAATTGTTTAATGTTAATGTTTAATGTTAATTTTTAGTTTTAAAAAACTGTTAATTTCCATCAGTTCTGGAAAGCGTTTAGGTGTCAGAGCAGCACACAGCAGGCTCAGATGCAATGCTAAGTCTATCTCAGCTCCCTAGAGGATTGAGGTGGGATTAATTTTAATGCAAACATTCACATCACAGTTACTTGTTACTTGTTTTCACATATAAGTAGTCAATAAACTCTTGGAGGAATTGGCACAGCCTCACTTGAACATCTATCTTAGTGCCTAAATTGGGGCTGTAGACTTGGGCTCATTCCCTCCTATCTTTAATCATCTGGCTGAGGTGATAATGTTGGGAATACAAGTGCTCTTTGACTCACAAAAGGGACTGGGGGGAACCTGCAGAAGACAAGCTGGCCCAACTGAAAGCTGAATCATCTTTTCATCTGTCACCTCTCTCCACTCCCCCCACACATATCTCTGGGCAAACACTTTTCTAACTTAGGCATCTTGGTCAAGTGGGCCTTGCATCATCCACAAGCTGTGTACAGCAGTAGTGATGTATCCAGGGACATGCCTTTAAGTGCTTGTCCTCAAGCTTTGGGATCACTACCACTAATTTGTGCCTAAATCTTATCCATCACTGTGCATTAAACATGCTGTATGCAAGTCAATATATTGTCTTGCTAACAATCTCCTTCTGTCTTGTTGTTGACAAGCTGGGAGGTGTTCAAGGCCAGGCTGGATGGGGCTTTGAGCAACCTGGCCTAGTGGGAGGTGTCCCTGCCCATGGCAGGGGGCTTGGAACTAGATGATCTTCAAGGTCCCTTCCAACCTAAACCATTCTATGTTTCTGTGATTCCCTATGGCATCCCTAAATTAGCACAGGTTAAATATATACAAACTATTTTAAAATAAGAAGTTTTAAGAAGAAGAAAATGGGAGCCTGTATTACTGTGGCAGAATGTATATTCAGCAGTGCTGAATGCAAGCAGAGAGCTCATTACTGTGGGAGGTGCAGCACTGTAGCAACCTCTTGCCTTTCATGTGAAATAAATGCCAGGAGCAAAGGCTCCTGCACAAGACATGAGACAAGACACTCTCTGGTGTGCCAGATCTCTGTCCTGAGCCCAAGTATGCCCAGAGGCTGCAGCACTGAACTTGAGATTTAAGAGAACTGCAGTATGAGGACTGAGGAGGCACTTTTTGAAGCGGTAGAGCAACCACAGATTGTGGAAATGTCCCACAGGTTGATTCAGAGCATCCAGGTCAGGAGCTTCACCCTCTTCACAGAACTGACAGGAAATTCAAAAGGAGAATCTTGGCTTTATCCTGGGTAAATGTGCTGTGCAATACATTTGCATAGCACTGGAGTGCCCATTTCTCATATGAATTTTATTTTTTTTTCAGTCTCATGTTCTTTGATCGGTAAAGGATGGGAAGTCCTTGACTGTAGGGCCCCGCTTCAGCTATTTCCTCCCCACGGTACGACACTGATAGATGCAAGCTTTTATGTGCATGTTTACGTGGGTGGGAGTCAGTGGCTAGGCAGAGAAACACCTGGAAGTATGTCCTTACTCTGAGCCCATTTTCTGCCTACACCCCTTTTCCTTTTTGGCTCTCCCCTGATGATTTCACTCTGATACTATTTTTGATTTTTAATGTTTTTTCTCCTCTTCCATCCAGTCCTTTCCTTTCATTCACCTCTGTTTCTTCTCTAAGCTCCCTGAACACCTTTGTTTCCCACACAGAGGTGGCAGCATAGGGGTTGCTTGTCTATTTTTATTTCCCTTTTGANTTTTTTTCCCCCCCCCCCCCCTCCGGTATGTGTTTTTCTTCTTTTAGTTCCCCCTTCTGAATCACTTTTCTGTTTTGGTCTTTGCAGAACCATTATCCTCTGAATCGACTTTGCTCTTGACTATTCAACACCCTCCGGGCTGACTCAGCCCAGGCTGTGTGGGAACTGATTGGGAGTGAATCAGCAGCTCAGTGCTCAGAAGGGAATTAACAATCTATTTACTCTCAGATGATTCCTGTCTCTCCACCTCCACCTCCAGTGACCATTTTCCAAATAAAGCTATTTATAAACCTCAGATATACGAACAGGCAGAGTGCTAGAGAGGGGCTGGAAAAGTTGCGTTAAGGCAGTAGGTGGCTGAAACCATTAAAAGTTTCAAGTGGCAATAGCTAAAATTAGTCCAAGTGGAGAGAAGATTATTAGCTAGGAGACTTAAGGGTCCTACGCAGCAGGTGGTCTGTTTCCAGAAATCAAAATGTTCCAAAACCCAGCAAATATCTTTCACATTCAAGTGTTATTTTTATTCAACTCTAATTACAAAAATGGTCTTTCCTCATGCAGAAGTATCACAAAGCAGTAACAGCAACAAGTACGTACACAGGGTGGGAACTTTTATAGTATACAGAAACTTTTTGTGATAACGTTTTGAAGTACAGTTTCTGAATACTTCGTTCCCAGCACAAAGGCCCTTTTCAGACATGTACTTGGAGCAGCCAAAGGATGAAAACCACAGAACATGCAGAAGCTATTCTTCAGCAAAGCCAGATTCTTCTACCTCTGCCTCTGGGGAAATGCTCTTGTTAATAGGATGCTTCCTAATTCTTTTTCGTAGTTCAATATTATTGTACTGCCTGCTGTTCCTGCTACATTGGGTGCGTGAACATGCGGGAATGTATTGCCTACTGTTGACAAGGGGATAAACCAGGAGCTAGTCTATAAAGTCAAGGTCTTACAATGGCATAAAGGGGATATAGGCGATCACAGAACTGGTTCTGCAGAGGAGAGGGAACAGCTTCTGAATGACTATTTCTGTAATGGCTGCAGTCTGAATTGGACAGATGCCCCTCTAGATGAAACTATGAGGTCTTCCCCTGGTTTGTAGTGTGATTGGAATGAACTTGTTCTGTTTTGTTCACCTTTAAAATGACTGTGATCAGTGGCTCAGAAGCAATTAGAAAAAGCAGAGCCTTGTCATTTCCCTGAGTTTTTAGGCTTAGAGAACAGGATGATCCATGAAAAATGCGGCTTGAAAATTCAACAAGACTCTTGTGTTTCACTCTCTGTGCTTTACCCCATCTGAACACATGTCCATAGCTGGGCTGTAATTACAGTACTGCCAAATGAAACAAATTGAAGGGAGTGAACAAAACATAATACCAAAGCCAGAATAGAAAGCATTTGCATTGAGGAAGCATCCTTTGATTTGCGAGATGGAGAGTCCAAACCCTTTTTTAGGAGGAAATACCTCAAAATATTCTCCCTTTGGCATTTGGTAAACATTAAGTTTTTAACCAGTTGAATCTGAAATGGGCTTTGAATGTTAGTTCTAGAAGCAACCCTCCTTGTAAATACACTGTCACAGACCTGCCACAGAAGGATAGTGAGAGACCAAGCCAGCACAAATTGCTAATAACCCAATTACTTGAAATACAAATGTACCACAGGAGAACTGCTTGCACGGCTTCCACTTTCAAAATAATTCCCAGGTGGTTAGAAAGCACCTTAAGAGAGCTGTGAATACAGAAGACGAAGAAGACAACATGATTTGGGATTTTGACAAATTTTGTAGTGCCCACTAAGGCAGATAATACATTGACTTTGGGAAAAGTTTTGAAGAGAGTTGAAGGAATTGCTAGTCCTTCAGCTACCACTTGTGCATCATTAGAGGGGAGGAAAGAGAAATATTCATTTTTTGAAGCAGAGAAATAATTTCTTACAGGTCAAACCCATTTCAATGGATTTTACATTTTGGAGGCTAAGGTTTTAGTTAACAACAACTGAACTTTACAGAGCGATCTCTGGAGAAGAACAATTCAGCTGTTTAGAAGTACACTGACCTGCTAAGCATATGTCCGGAGGCCTGGAAATAGAATATATTTTAGGGTCAAGAAAATAAGAGATTTTACTATTTTCCTTTTCTTCTTCACTACTTTACTCAAGGAAAAGTCCTATTACAAACATCATTACAGAGAAATTGTCTAGCTCTTGCACAAATAGACTACTAATGAAAATGCATCCTATGAAGGCCAGCTGAGGTTTCCAACTGACAGCATGTTTCTGTGTCACATAATGTGATTTTGTTGCAGACTGGTTACTGAGAAAAAAAAAATGAAAAAAAAGGAACTCTGAATTAAAAAAAACAGAGCTGTTTTCTCTGCAGACAGGGCCACTAAGGGACGGACATTTCCATTCAGCAGAATAATCAATTGCATTAGCCTTTCAGCTGCTCATGGTCCCAGTGCAGTGGGAGCAGGATACAGACTCACAGTAGGCTCCTTTCTTCTGCCTGAACTTCTTTTTTTTTTTTTTTTGAGGACCATCTGTTCTGCATATCAAATTCGTAAGAGAAAAATCTTTTGAGTTTTAGAATTTTAAATTGCTTTACCTCCCTCTTCTGCTTTCTTAGTCTTCTTGTTAGTTCTAATTTTCAAGATCTATTTGATATTAAAAGTCAGAGAGTGTGTTGAAGTGAGGAGTTGTGTGGCCAGTTAAGGAGACTGTATGCACTTAGAGTTTAAGGATGCACCTTCAGACCTGAGTCCTTTAGTGCTCATTCTGCCTTGGCTCGCTGCAGCCACAGCAGAGGCAGTGTGGCAGGGGTGGTTCACAAAACCCCACACAGAGGTGTCCTGAGGCCCAACATCTCAGATCCTGGTGGAAGGCAGGGACATGTGTGTAGCCATATGTGAAGCCAACTACAAAGCAGCAACTACCTGCGTAACATTATACTGGGGCTAAAGATCCAGGCTAGGCAGTACAAATATGAACCCACTATCTCTTCCCAAGGGCTCAACCTCTGTTGGCACAGAGCCTGGCCTGGATTTTCTGAGTTTTCTAGTGACAAGTGGTGTAAGAGAAAAGTCAAATGGAGAAATCAGTCACAGCTCCACTGGTGGGGGTGGCTGCTACCTAGAAAGGAAGAGGGGCACAAAAGAAAAAGAGGTTTAGGCTGTGCAGAGGGGAAAGGACAGCATCATGGGGACTAAAATATCTTTTTACGCACTCTGCAGCACTAGGGCATAAAAGAGTCACCTGCCTGATGGCCCATCCCAAGCCTCGGGAAGATGTGCTATGCTCCACACCAAGAGCCCCGGCCCCGTGGCATGGCAGAGAAATTGCAAGGTCACTCGTCTCTCATGCTATTTTTCAGCAAAGGATTGAATTTTTTTCCCAAAGAGATTATCAGGACTGACTCAGACTGCCTGGTATTTGAATGATATCGGGAAGCTGGCCTCTGTAGAAGATAACGACTTTAGTCATTAGCATAGTGAAGGTATTTTTTGCTACTGTTCCTGGCATGCATTCAGAAGCATTACCATACCACCAAAATACCAAAATACTTGAATACTACAATTTGCTCAGGGGGGACTTTCAGATTACGGCAGCTGGAACCAACCAAAACCTATTAGAGACTCACCTAACAGGTACAATTCCTGAGCTCTAATTCACAATCACTGTCCTCAGCTAAGCAGATCTGGATACTGACTTATTCCTCAGGTCTTCCAGTCTGTGTCTAAGAGAAAAGATGGTGAGACTGCCAGGGTCTCCTCTACATGATTTTCCTTCTGGAACTATCACGCAGTGTCTTTTCTTGCTTATCACATACTACATGCTTTTCAGGACAGTGCTGTCATCTGACAGAGAACGATGTAAACTAATTGTGCAAGTGTGCATCACTATGACACACACAGGACCACAGTATTACTTTTGCACCACAGAAAAAAAAAAGACAAGCCATGTCTAGCCCAGGCAGGCACCCTGGGTGCCACATACAGAAGAGTGTTATTGTCAGTGCACTGCTGTGTCCCACTCCAAGACTGCAGCACAGGTAAAGGAAATCAGATATGGTTGGAACATCATCTTCTGGTTAATCCCTACTGTTGGGTATTAATGGAACCTGGCCACAAAGCTACTTTATTTTATGTGAAGGATCAGGCTGCTCCAAGAATGGTAAAGTCACATATGAGTGGGAAAATTATTTTTCCCTCTCTCAGTTCTATACAGAGCACTGTTATGAGACCATAAAGGTGGATGAACTGCCAGTGAGCTGATCTAGATTTCCCTTTCAATACCACTGAGAGGATATTCCTCCTGTAATCTTATTCATTTCTGGTAAACTTCTTTTTTGTTGGAATAGACAAGCAGAGCCCAAAATGACCCTAAGAAAAGGAAGAGGGTCAAAATCCTGAAGAACAAGAAGAATTCTGAATTTAGGTAAGAATATGTGGTTATACATGCCTAGGGTGGGAACAATGTGTTTTGCAATACTATTTCAGGAATGGCTCTGTAGCTTTCACTGGATCGTAAGCTGAACAGCATTGTGCTATTGGACAAAAGGCAAATATTTTATGTGAGTACATAAACACAAGTAAGACTTAAGGAAAAAAACTCTTCTTGACTCAGTACTAGATGGCCCCAATTTCTTGTATTAGGCAGTAGATGTCGGAAAAAACAAACAAACAAAAAAAACCAAACCAAACCCAAAACCAAATCCAAAACAAGAAAACCCACAAAAAGAGCAGACCAGATGGAGAGCATCAGAGAAGAAAAAGTCACTATTCAGAGGTGTGGAAAATATAACTTCTGAGAAAATACAATAAAAATTGGATTTAAGCAAAGAAAAGATTGAGCAGAGACACAATAATGTAAAAAAGTACCTGCAAACTGGAAGGAAATAGATCTTTCTGCATGTCACTTGTAAGAAAGGTCACTGTTTATATCATAGCAAGGAACAATTACTTATGGCACAAGGAAGAAGTCTGGAGCCACAAGGAACATCAAGTACCAGATTGCTTGTCAGAGAGGTTACAGAATTTAAAATTTTATTGGACAAGAGAACCTCCCTGAGCAAAGTGATGATGAATTCTGCACAACAGCCTTCAAGACTGTGGGCCTAAAAATAGCTCCAAAATGTTGCCACAGAGACCATATAAGATGCTGGTTAAGACTGCCTTAATATTTATAGAAAGAACTCCAAGACAACTTCTTAATATTTACAGAAAGGACCCTAAGGAGTGGCAGAGCAATATAAATCACACATCAGAATGGACCTATTAAAGGATAATGAAAATAACAGAAAAACTGAGAAGTGCGAGATAAGCTAGCTAGGATGCTATCAGAGATTTAGAGTCAGTTTTTAACACAGAAAACATTTGAAACACAGCTAAGAAACACATTCGTTCCTTTTGTCTCCTCTTTGTATACAGTGTCTTGTTTTCATGGCAAGGAGAGATGCAATAAGAGGGAAAGAGAAGGAGCACATATTCTCTACTCTCCAGAAGAGGTGCAAAGTATCAATGGGAGTACAGCTTCAGGCAGTACTGATAACCCGGGGCAAGCACCTCTTTGCCAGTGATCTTGCAGCTGGAACATACCCTGAACGGACTGTGTCAGACACCTCTGGACATGCCCATTACTCCCTAGAAAATAACTGTTGCTTCCAGTTTGGCTCAGCAATTGCTCCTTTCCTTCATCTGTCTCTCTGCAAGACCAGTTCTAGAGCTCTGGAAGAAGATCAGTAGACACTGCACCTTATGGAGCAGGTCTCCTGCAGCAATTTTACAGGTGAGGGGTCAGATCCCTGATATACCAAGCAAGTACTGAGCCTCAGCTTGGCCCCAGCTCCCTACCAGGTGTATGGACAGTGTTTCTCAAGGCTGGGCTAATGCTACCTGGTCTGAGGAAATGAATAGACTTCACTGAATTGTATAAAAGAGGACAGACTTTCAGAACAGCCTGGGTTCTGACAGCAGGACTCCTGCTGCAGACCAGTAAGCAGTAATCTTACTGAGGAAAGACATGAGCCTTCCTCATGTCCCCAGAGCACCGAGGCAGTCCTCAAGGAGGTGGCTGTCTCTGAGCTGTGCTTGTTTCAGATAGCGATATAGACCATGGTGTGAGGAATAAAGCCATTGGTATCTTCTTGGAGATGAATGTGCTGAGAGCCACTCACTTTACAGTTTCAGCTCTCCTCCTCCTTCCTGGATGGAAGTCACAGCAACCAACTCGCAGGCTGCAAAGGATTTGCTTTCTCCTGAAGAGGCTCTTGGTTGCTAAGCAGTAACTATGTGGGCATGAGACCTCCACAAAATCTTGGGGATCTGCCTCACCAGAATGTCATGGTGAAGCTCAAACATCCCACTGAGATGTGATTACATGCAAAGTTTCCATTATGTAGTGCTAATTTTACTGCAGCAGCTTAAAATAATTTTTTTAAGGGGTTAGAGAGGAGACTTTTGTTGAGAGCTTGGGCAGGTGGATTCAGGTGATCAATGGTATAAAGTTTAGTTGGAAGCCGGTAACTAGCAGTTAGGGCTCAATACTGGGTTCAATATTGTTCAACATCTTTATTAATGAATTGGATGATAAGGCAGAGTGTACGCACAGCAAGTTTGCTGATGACACAAAACGGGGAGGAGTGGTGTACTGATATACTAGCAGTCAGGCTGCCGTCCAGAGCGACCTTGACAGGCTGGAGAAAGGAGGTGAAAGGAATATCATCAAGTTCAACAAGGGGAATTGTAAAGCCCTGCTCCTGGGGAGGAACAAGCACCAGTATATGCTGGGGACTGACTGGAAAGCAGCTATACAGAGAAGGACTTGGTGGTCCTGGGGGTCCGTCAGGACTGTGGACCTCCGCCTGGAGTGCTGCCTTTGTGCGGAGCCTTGGCTGGGGGTGCTGCAGGTCCCACACAGCGGCCGTCCCAGGGCTCTGAACACCACTGAAGGATCCCAGCCTGTTCCTCCACTTTCTCTGACCACCTCCTGCAGGTACCCTGTGCGAGCTCCAGTGGTGCTAGTTGTCTGGGAGGAGAATGTAGGGGGTGGGGGGGTCTTGGACTGTGGGCAGCACCCCGGGAGGAGCCAAGAGGGACAGGCAGGTGGGGAGGGTGGCCCTTGGGGCTGGCTGTCCCACGGGGCTGCTTCTGCTGCCACTTTTCAGCCTGCAAGGAGACCCTTTGGGGTCCCTCCCCTCTCCCTCCACTTCCTGGGGCTTTCTTTGCTTTTCTGTTCCCAGCCCCAGGAATGCTCAGGCACTTTATACATCTCTCTTGGTAGGACATGGCGTCGGGTGCTGAGGAGCCTCCAGAGCAGAGCAGCTTTGCTGAGACAGCAGCCACCAGCCAGCTGCAGCGGGCAGGGTGGTTGGAGGCAGCAGCAGATGGCCAGTGCCCCATTTGCCTGGGCAAGATCAACAACGCAGCCTACATCAACATCTGCTTCCATGCCTTCTGCTTCAGCTGCATCCAGCGGTGGGCCACCATGAGAGCTGCATGCCCACTCTGCAGGCGGCCCTTTGACCACATCCTGAACGTGGTGAGGGTGGATAACAACTGCCAGGAGTACATGGTCAGCTCATCTGCTCACGGGCAGAGGACCACGGCCAGGGAGAGGGTGCACAGCAGATCCCCACAGCGGCGCTACCACCTGCGCCCAAGGCCCACCATCAATGACCCAGCAGGGAGAAGGGGACCTGCAGGGAGGAACCGAGTGGCGTGGAGGGATGCAGCTCCAAGGACCTCCAACACCTCTGCTCAGCAGGCTGTAGGGGAGCACCCGGCCAGCCCACTGGATGGACGCACCCTTCGTTTTGACATGCTGGCACTGAGAGAGCGGCTGATGGCCTTCATGGACATTGAATAAAGATCCAGGAGTTTTTGAGGCATGTTTGTTTCAAAAGCAAAACAGAAGACATTGCAGGTAATGCTTTCCAGCCTCCCCACCCCCCCCTTCCAACTGCTGGGGCAGGGCTGTCCAAGCCCCTTGGCCACCAACCAGGCCACCTGTCCTGATGACCTGCGAAGTTGGATGCCAAGGACAGAGGCCATGCTGACAGCCCTGTCCCTCCTGGGGCCTCCTGCCAGTGCCTCCACACCCAAACTGCTCCTGTCATCCTCCAGTCTCAGCCCTTTCGCTTTCTCAGAGCCTTCCTCTGACACTTGTCTAAACAGCAGCCCAACTCCTCCAGCCGCAAGCCCCGTGGCTGTGGCTGGGAGGTGGGAAATGTCATAGAATCATAGAACAGTTAGAGTTGGAAGGGACTTTAAAGATCATCTAGTTCCAAACCTCCTGCCCTCGGCATGGACAGCTTCCACAAGACCATGTTGCTCAAAGCCCCATGCAGCCTGGCCTTGAACACTTTGAGGGATGGGGCATCCACAGCATCCCCGAGCAACCTGTTCCTGTGTCACCATCCTCAGAGTAAAGAATTTCTTCTTAATATCTGATCTAAATCTACCCTCTTTCAGTTTAAAACCGTTATATTTGGTCGATAAAAAGTAATAGTGATCTGAGCATGATGCAGATTATATGGAATAAGGGGTGGAATGCCTGGTTTGAGGTAAAATAGGACCAATTTTCTGTTCAGTGGTTTTACTTTTTAGCTAGGCTTTTTCTAACTAACTGAACTCTGAAATTAACAACAGTCTAGACACTGTTTGTTCCCAGAGAGATAAGACCCGATTGTTCCTATTTTACGCCAAGGCATGGTATGCAGAGACGCTTCTGCTTATACTTATTGCTATCACATCCAAGGCCAGATAACTTTGTTATTTGCCACATTGGAGGGTCAGAAGCAGAAAAGCATAGAGGGGTTGCACATGCGGGGAGGAGAGGACGGGACAGGTGACCCAAAACTGACCCACAGGGTATTCCATCCCATCTGCCTCCTGCTCAGTATAAAAGCTGAGGGATCAAAGGGTCAGCTCTCTTTCTTCAATGGCCAGCGTCTGAGGAGGACTCTGTGTTCATCTGCCTTTGATCCTGATCTGTGCATTCCTGAATCCAGATCCAGAATCCAGGTCCCATCGATCACTGAGTCCAGTCTGGGACTCTCTCAGTGCCTGCCAGTCATGCAGTCATCATCTTGGGAGCTTGATATAGTTTTATATATGTTGCATATATTTCATTATTTTCTTTTTATTTTATTTTTAAATTTTAAATTTTAAATTTATTTTTAATATTTCATTAAAGTAGTTTAGGGTTTTTTTCCAAACTCATAAGTCTCTTTTTTTTTCTCCCTCTTCTCCTTGGAAAGAGAGGTGGGGGAGAGCATCTGTCACTCTTTTCAGTGGCCAGTCTGGCCAAAACCACGACATCCTTGCCCAATCACTACACTCCCTGATAAAGAGTCCTTCCCCATGTTTCCCGTAGGCCCCTTTAAGTACTGGAAGGCTGCTGTAAGGTCTCCCTGGAGCTGCCTTCTCTTCTCCAAGCTGAACCACCCCAACTCGCTCAGCCTGTCCTCACAGGAGAGGTGCTCCAGCCCTCTGATCATCTTCATGGCCCTCCTCTGGACTCTCTCCAAGAGGTCCATGTCCTTTTTATGTTGGGGACTCCAGAGCTGGACGCAGTATTCCAGGTGGGGTCTCACCAGAGAGAAGTAGAAGGGTAGAATCACCTCCCTCGACCTGCTGGCCGTGCTTCTTTTGATGCAACCCAGGGTGCTGTTGGCTTTTTGGGCTGCGAGCACACCTTGCTGGCTCATGTTGATCTTCTCATCCACCAACACCCCCAAGTCCTTCTTGGCAGGGCTAATCTCAATCTGTTCTCTGCTCAGCCTGCATTTGTGCTTGGGATTGCCCTGACCCATGTGCAGGACCTTGCACTTGGCCTTGTTGAATTTCATGATGTTTGTACAGGCTTGTCTCTCAAGCCTGTCCAGGTCCCTCTGGATGGCATCCCTTCTCTCCAGCGCGTCAACTGCACCACACAGCTTGGTGTCATCGACAAACTTGCTGAGGGTGCACTCAATCTCACTGTCCATGCTGCCAGCAGAGACGTGAAACAGCACCGGTCCCAGTACTGACCCCTGAGGAATGCCACTCACCACTGGTCTCCACTTGGACTTTGAACTGTTGAGTGCAACTCTTTGAGTGTGGCCATCCAGCCAATTCCTTATACACCGAGTGGTCCATCCATCCAATCCACGTCTCTCCAACTTAGAGAGAAGGATGTCATGCAGGACAGTGTCAAATGCTTTGCACAAGTCCAGGTGAATGATATCAGAGACACCCCCTCCTCGCCTCCCCTGCCTGTCCTTCCTGAAGAGCTCATATCCTTCCATTCCAATACTCCAGTCATAGGAGCCATCCCGCTACGTCTCTGTGATGCCAATAAGATCATAGCCCTGCCGGCATGCGCACGTCTCTTAACTCCTTTTGTTTATTGCCCATGCTACGTGCATTTGTATAGAAGCATTTAAGTTAGGCCCCTGATGAAGCTGACTTACTGGCTGGAGTGGCCTTTGTGCTGCACTCCAGGTGCTCTCCTGTTGACCTGCAACCCTTCTCCAGGTTCTGGGCATCTATTACTGGTATTGGTATCATACTGGCAGGAGTAGGTTGGATTGTGTTTCCCCTCCCCTGGCAACTCTAGTTTAAAGTTCTCTTCATGAGCTTGGCAAGCCTCTGACCAAAGATGTTCTTCCCCTTCTCTGACAAACAGACCCCATCCGGCCCCAGTAGACCAGGTTTCTCAAAGCGAGTCCCATGATCTAAGAAGCCAAACCCCTGTCTGTGGCACCAGTCCTGTAGCCAGTTTTTGATTTGCCAGATTCAACTGGCCCTATCAACCCCCTTCTTTTTGACTGGGAGGATTGATGAAAAAACTACCTGTGCCCCAGAGTCCCTGACTGCCACTCCCAGGGCTCTATAATCTTTCTTGATAGTCCTCAGGCTGCTCCTAGTTGTATCACTGGTGCCCATGCGAAACAACAGCAGTGGATAATAGTCAGACGACTGTACGAGGTTTGGTAGTCTCTCAGTGACATCCCTGATACGAGACCCTGGTAAGCAACACATCTCTCTGGAGAGTGCATCAGGTTGGCAATTGGGTGCTTCCGTACCTCTCAGAAGAGCATCACCTACTACTATCACCCGTCGCCTTTTCTTAGTTGGGCTGGTTGTTATATCGGTATCAGGAAATACTTTTTCACTTTGAGGGTGATGGAGCAATGGTACAGGTTGCTTAGAGAACTGGTGGAACCTCAATCCTTGGAGATCTGAACATTGCCCTGGGCAACTGGCTCTAGGTGGCCCTGCTTGAGCAGCGGGGTTCGACAAGATGATCACCAGAGGTCCCTTTCAACCTCAGCCATTCTGTGGTTCTGTGATTCAGGTGATGGAGCTTTTAGATTGGTAGAACTTTGGGATTCATGAGGAAATGGCATTGTTTTCCAAAGCAGCATATATAACGAAAGATATAGACCCACCTCGTTCAAGTTACTGAGTAACTCGGCATTATGTGGCTCAGAAACATTACCCTGTCTTCTGTTATTCGTCCTGAAAGTTTCACACAGCCCATTTTTTCTGAAAATGAAATACTCTTCCTCTCCCCTCAACCTCAGTTACAAGAATTTGTAAAATAAAATTGCCCAAATAATCATGGGGGGCACCATGGTCGTTCCAGGAGTGAGATCACAGAAAACAGTGTTTTAAAAATTTGTCAGTCTTTCTTGTAAAGCCATACTTGCACGGTGTACTCCCAGACATGCATACTTTGACTCTGTAGACTGAAGTAGGAGAAAGTGAGAGCACTTCTCACACTGCTGCAGTCACTGAATTAGACATTTTCAAAGAACAGAAATCATTGTTGTCACTCCAGGCTGCAGGAGAAATCAGAGAGAAAATGTGATACTTGCTATGGCTGCTAGTTTGCTTACTTGTAGATGTTACTGGTTATAGATGTTACTTCTGGTGGGTGCAAGGACACTGCAAGCAGAGTGTAAACATTTTAAAAGTAAAAAGCAGCCAGGAACTGGCTAATCCATGAAAGGTAGGTAGGATCGAACAAGCTATTGGGTGACTCTTAGTATGCTTACCACACTGATGGGCCAACCAGTCTTTGTTAACCAAGCAGGCATCATTCAGGAGGGATGATATACCAGAGCTGGCCTAGTACAGGCACCCTCCCTGCCTTGGAGAGAAAATGGTAACTCATAGAAGGTATTACAGAGTGCTAGTTGCACACAGCAAGTCAAGAATTTTCTTATGAAGCGGTTTTTCATTTAAAAAAAATGCCTATTTGTCAAAGCTGGACTGTGTAAATTTCAGTGAGACTTGCAGAACAATAATTGCACTCTTCCAGAATTACAGCAAGAGAAAGGTAGCTGTGAAATCACTGTAAGTCAAGTGCATGTCACATTTGTCTACCACTTTCAGCTGCGGTTAGCAGTTGTTGCTTTGTGGAGACCAGCTGTTTCATGTGACAGCACATTCTGTACTCTTTCTGCCACCTGATTTGAAACTTACCATTCTGTCATTCCTCTTTTTTGATTTCCCTAAGCATAGAAGCGGGGGGCTGGGAGGGGTGGTTCAACGGTTTGCTCTGCTACACCTCTGCAGGGCTAAGAAAGCACAACTGCACATCCAGCATCATGGTCCTCTTCGGCAGCCCCCTTGGTGGCAGTCTGGAGGAAGCTGATCCTGCTGGCAGCGTCTGTCTTTCTTATCACTGTTAGCCTCATTTCTGCAGGTATATTCTCTTTTGTCTACAAACCGGACTGGAAGCCTCATCTGAAGCAGGCGGTGAATTGAGGACGGCTGTTCCAGAGCTCTCATCTGTGGGGGTTATCCAAGGAATCAGACTATGTCAAGCCATAGTGTGGGCACTGTTGCTCTGGATTCTTTTCAGTGCCACGAGTCTGGCATAACATTTGCTTTTCCAACGTGTACATATGCGATCCTTTGGGTTCATACGCAGTCAAGTTAACTGTACATTAAAAAGAGGAGTTAGACATGCTTTTGCATGTCTGTTACAGGTTGACAAAAATAAGCCCCTGGTTCCTCACATGCAGCTTATCTCTCTTTCCTATTCGCTCTTTCCTTTGTGCAGTAATAGTCAGCATCTTCCTTGGATTACGACTACAACATCTCCAAGCTTTTGTTTCCCTGTGCTAACATCCTGCTGTCTGCACATGGGTGGTGCTGGTCATAGACTTGCTGTTTTGTTAGCATCCTCTTGAGGGTTACAGACACAATGCCTTTTCCTTTAACCTGTTACTTCATAATCTTTAGTGTCTCCATAAACACTGCACTGCAGATAACAGAGCTGCCTTGCAGTTTCAAGACGGTCTGTGAGCAGAGCATGTGTACCGCCTTAAAACACAGATAGTTTTCTATAAAAGACAGACAACTATTTTATATTTGGAAAGTTAAAGCCAACCTGTTTAACTCAAGATCAAAACTATATTAATAAAGGAAAGAGTTTCACTAATGTGAAGATCTTGAATTATTTCTCGTCTTGTTTGAAAAAAAAAACAGTGTAAAAGTGATGACAAAGACAAAGCTCTGTATAACTGCCTGGGATTTCTTGTAACTCATTTTGCTGTTAGCAGAGATCCTGCATTTTTTAAAGATGAGGAATACACTACAAAGCAGTTGGAAAGCAAGTTTTCAGTAGCAGAACAACAAGTGCTTCCTTACAGTGCACTGGGGAAGAGGATTTTTTTTTTTCCTGGTAAATTGAATGTGACCTACCTACATTTATGCTGTTAACTCAAGCAGAAGATGTACCTCAGGCATGATTAAGGCCCAAAATAAGCCCTTCCAGCATGATCGTTTCTTGCAGCAGAAGTACTGTTCAGATGCACACTAACTGCTGTGCTCCTTCCTTGGGGATTTCCAGGGTCCAGCAGCCATGGAAGAATAATTGGAAGAAAAGCTGGTGGCATTTTTCCACCATGGATATGCAGGTGTCCTGGGAATCCCACACTTGAAGGAGTTGTCTGATTTATTGCTCTTTAATTGCCCAGATGAGTCACATACGATCAGCAAGTCCAACCTACTCAGGCTCCACTGAACTTTCTGAACGTGTACAATAACTGCAGTGCCATGCAGCAAAGCTGCGTCTCACTGCACTGCAACCACAGAACGTAGCACCGATTTCTGCTGGAGAAGCATATAATAGAAGTACATGGCCCTGAGCAAAAAGCAACTTTTAACTTGGGCTCAGTGACACAACGTTCCTGGGGTTTTTTGGTTTTGTATTGTTTTGTTTTGTTTTGTTTTGTTTTGTTTTGTTTCAACCACGAAGAAGTGCCCAGGTTTAGCTTCCAAAATCTGCTTTTATATTCCACAGAATAATGCCCTTTCCTTACCCAGGCAGTCTATTAGTCTGTGTTCCTGTGTAATTCTGCTGTGAATGAACCACAGAAACCTCTTTACCTATCTCGACACACATTCTTTGCTTTGAAAGGAAAGCCCTCACTTGGTGCATTAAATAAGGTTACGGATTACTTCCTAAGCACTAGCAGTCATTTAATAGTTATTTACACCGCTAGTTGTACATCTTGCACATAATATTTTTACTAATATGTGTTTCAGACAAAAAAAAAAACCTTCACTGATAAGCAGAGCGATACTGGCAGCCACCGTGGGACACCAACAGCAATGAGTGTGTTGGAGTAGGGTGTAAAGCTCCTTCCCTTGTTGCAACATATTCAGGGGTTATTTGTATTTTTTTCCTGAAGGCTGTGCTTCATTCTACAGGGATAATTTTTCAGTAATTTTTTTTTTTTT
>VUYV01000017.1:5323757-5462259 GCA_008711295.1 Anarhynchus alexandrinus | reverse complement strand
GGGGCAGGGCTGTCCAAGCCCCTTGGCCACCAACCAGGCCACCTGTCCTGATGACCTGCGAAGTTGGATGCCAAGGACAGAGGCCATGCTGACAGCCCTGTCCCTCCTGGGGCCTCCTGCCAGTGCCTCCACACCCAAACTGCTCCTGTCATCCTCCAGTCTCAGCCCTTTCGCTTTCTCAGAGCCTTCCTCTGACACTTGTCTAAACAGCAGCCCAACTCCTCCAGCCGCAAGCCCCGTGGCTGTGGCTGGGAGGTGGGAAATGTCATAGAATCATAGAACAGTTAGAGTTGGAAGGGACTTTAAAGATCATCTAGTTCCAAACCTCCTGCCCTCGGCATGGACAGCTTCCACAAGACCATGTTGCTCAAAGCCCCATGCAGCCTGGCCTTGAACACTTTGAGGGATGGGGCATCCACAGCATCCCCGAGCAACCTGTTCCTGTGTCACCATCCTCAGAGTAAAGAATTTCTTCTTAATATCTGATCTAAATCTACCCTCTTTCAGTTTAAAACCGTTATATTTGGTCGATAAAAAGTAATAGTGATCTGAGCATGATGCAGATTATATGGAATAAGGGGTGGAATGCCTGGTTTGAGGTAAAATAGGACCAATTTTCTGTTCAGTGGTTTTACTTTTTAGCTAGGCTTTTTCTAACTAACTGAACTCTGAAATTAACAACAGTCTAGACACTGTTTGTTCCCAGAGAGATAAGACCCGATTGTTCCTATTTTACGCCAAGGCATGGTATGCAGAGACGCTTCTGCTTATACTTATTGCTATCACATCCAAGGCCAGATAACTTTGTTATTTGCCACATTGGAGGGTCAGAAGCAGAAAAGCATAGAGGGGTTGCACATGCGGGGAGGAGAGGACGGGACAGGTGACCCAAAACTGACCCACAGGGTATTCCATCCCATCTGCCTCCTGCTCAGTATAAAAGCTGAGGGATCAAAGGGTCAGCTCTCTTTCTTCAATGGCCAGCGTCTGAGGAGGACTCTGTGTTCATCTGCCTTTGATCCTGATCTGTGCATTCCTGAATCCAGATCCAGAATCCAGGTCCCATCGATCACTGAGTCCAGTCTGGGACTCTCTCAGTGCCTGCCAGTCATGCAGTCATCATCTTGGGAGCTTGATATAGTTTTATATATGTTGCATATATTTCATTATTTTCTTTTTATTTTATTTTTAAATTTTAAATTTTAAATTTATTTTTAATATTTCATTAAAGTAGTTTAGGGTTTTTTTCCAAACTCATAAGTCTCTTTTTTTTTCTCCCTCTTCTCCTTGGAAAGAGAGGTGGGGGAGAGCATCTGTCACTCTTTTCAGTGGCCAGTCTGGCCAAAACCACGACATCCTTGCCCAATCACTACACTCCCTGATAAAGAGTCCTTCCCCATGTTTCCCGTAGGCCCCTTTAAGTACTGGAAGGCTGCTGTAAGGTCTCCCTGGAGCTGCCTTCTCTTCTCCAAGCTGAACCACCCCAACTCGCTCAGCCTGTCCTCACAGGAGAGGTGCTCCAGCCCTCTGATCATCTTCATGGCCCTGGACTCCAGAGGCCCTGGCCTCTGGACTCTCTCCAAGAGGTCCATGTCCTTTTTATGTTGGGGACTCCAGAGCTGGACGCAGTATTCCAGGTGGGGTCTCACCAGAGAGAAGTAGAAGGGTAGAATCACCTCCCTCGACCTGCTGGCCGTGCTTCTTTTGATGCAACCCAGGGTGCTGTTGGCTTTTTGGGCTGCGAGCACACCTTGCTGGCTCATGTTGATCTTCTCATCCACCAACACCCCCAAGTCCTTCTTGGCAGGGCTAATCTCAATCTGTTCTCTGCTCAGCCTGCATTTGTGCTTGGGATTGCCCTGACCCATGTGCAGGACCTTGCACTTGGCCTTGTTGAATTTCATGATGTTTGTACAGGCTTGTCTCTCAAGCCTGTCCAGGTCCCTCTGGATGGCATCCCTTCTCTCCAGCGCGTCAACTGCACCACACAGCTTGGTGTCATCGACAAACTTGCTGAGGGTGCACTCAATCTCACTGTCCATGCTGCCAGCAGAGACGTGAAACAGCACCGGTCCCAGTACTGACCCCTGAGGAATGCCACTCACCACTGGTCTCCACTTGGACTTTGAACTGTTGAGTGCAACTCTTTGAGTGTGGCCATCCAGCCAATTCCTTATACACCGAGTGGTCCATCCATCCAATCCACGTCTCTCCAACTTAGAGAGAAGGATGTCATGCAGGACAGTGTCAAATGCTTTGCACAAGTCCAGGTGAATGATATCAGAGACACCCCCTCCTCGCCTCCCCTGCCTGTCCTTCCTGAAGAGCTCATATCCTTCCATTCCAATACTCCAGTCATAGGAGCCATCCCGCTACGTCTCTGTGATGCCAATAAGATCATAGCCCTGCCGGCATGCGCACGTCTCTTAACTCCTTTTGTTTATTGCCCATGCTACGTGCATTTGTATAGAAGCATTTAAGTTAGGCCCCTGATGAAGCTGACTTACTGGCTGGAGTGGCCTTTGTGCTGCACTCCAGGTGCTCTCCTGTTGACCTGCAACCCTTCTCCAGGTTCTGGGCATCTATTACTGGTATTGGTATCATACTGGCAGGAGTAGGTTGGATTGTGTTTCCCCTCCCCTGGCAACTCTAGTTTAAAGTTCTCTTCATGAGCTTGGCAAGCCTCTGACCAAAGATGTTCTTCCCCTTCTCTGACAAACAGACCCCATCCGGCCCCAGTAGACCAGGTTTCTCAAAGCGAGTCCCATGATCTAAGAAGCCAAACCCCTGTCTGTGGCACCAGTCCTGTAGCCAGTTTTTGATTTGCCAGATTCAACTGGCCCTATCAACCCCCTTCTTTTTGACTGGGAGGATTGATGAAAAAACTACCTGTGCCCCAGAGTCCCTGACTGCCACTCCCAGGGCTCTATAATCTTTCTTGATAGTCCTCAGGCTGCTCCTAGTTGTATCACTGGTGCCCATGCGAAACAACAGCAGTGGATAATAGTCAGACGACTGTACGAGGTTTGGTAGTCTCTCAGTGACATCCCTGATACGAGACCCTGGTAAGCAACACATCTCTCTGGAGAGTGCATCAGGTTGGCAATTGGGTGCTTCCGTACCTCTCAGAAGAGCATCACCTACTACTATCACCCGTCGCCTTTTCTTAGTTGGGCTGGTTGTTATATCGGTATCAGGAAATACTTTTTCACTTTGAGGGTGATGGAGCAATGGTACAGGTTGCTTAGAGAACTGGTGGAACCTCAATCCTTGGAGATCTGAACATTGCCCTGGGCAACTGGCTCTAGGTGGCCCTGCTTGAGCAGCGGGGTTCGACAAGATGATCACCAGAGGTCCCTTTCAACCTCAGCCATTCTGTGGTTCTGTGATTCAGGTGATGGAGCTTTTAGATTGGTAGAACTTTGGGATTCATGAGGAAATGGCATTGTTTTCCAAAGCAGCATATATAACGAAAGATATAGACCCACCTCGTTCAAGTTACTGAGTAACTCGGCATTATGTGGCTCAGAAACATTACCCTGTCTTCTGTTATTCGTCCTGAAAGTTTCACACAGCCCATTTTTTCTGAAAATGAAATACTCTTCCTCTCCCCTCAACCTCAGTTACAAGAATTTGTAAAATAAAATTGCCCAAATAATCATGGGGGGCACCATGGTCGTTCCAGGAGTGAGATCACAGAAAACAGTGTTTTAAAAATTTGTCAGTCTTTCTTGTAAAGCCATACTTGCACGGTGTACTCCCAGACATGCATACTTTGACTCTGTAGACTGAAGTAGGAGAAAGTGAGAGCACTTCTCACACTGCTGCAGTCACTGAATTAGACATTTTCAAAGAACAGAAATCATTGTTGTCACTCCAGGCTGCAGGAGAAATCAGAGAGAAAATGTGATACTTGCTATGGCTGCTAGTTTGCTTACTTGTAGATGTTACTGGTTATAGATGTTACTTCTGGTGGGTGCAAGGACACTGCAAGCAGAGTGTAAACATTTTAAAAGTAAAAAGCAGCCAGGAACTGGCTAATCCATGAAAGGTAGGTAGGATCGAACAAGCTATTGGGTGACTCTTAGTATGCTTACCACACTGATGGGCCAACCAGTCTTTGTTAACCAAGCAGGCATCATTCAGGAGGGATGATATACCAGAGCTGGCCTAGTACAGGCACCCTCCCTGCCTTGGAGAGAAAATGGTAACTCATAGAAGGTATTACAGAGTGCTAGTTGCACACAGCAAGTCAAGAATTTTCTTATGAAGCGGTTTTTCATTTAAAAAAAATGCCTATTTGTCAAAGCTGGACTGTGTAAATTTCAGTGAGACTTGCAGAACAATAATTGCACTCTTCCAGAATTACAGCAAGAGAAAGGTAGCTGTGAAATCACTGTAAGTCAAGTGCATGTCACATTTGTCTACCACTTTCAGCTGCGGTTAGCAGTTGTTGCTTTGTGGAGACCAGCTGTTTCATGTGACAGCACATTCTGTACTCTTTCTGCCACCTGATTTGAAACTTACCATTCTGTCATTCCTCTTTTTTGATTTCCCTAAGCATAGAAGCGGGGGGCTGGGAGGGGTGGTTCAACGGTTTGCTCTGCTACACCTCTGCAGGGCTAAGAAAGCACAACTGCACATCCAGCATCATGGTCCTCTTCGGCAGCCCCCTTGGTGGCAGTCTGGAGGAAGCTGACCCTGCTGGCAGCGTCTGTCTTTCTTATCACTGTTAGCCTCATTTCTGCAGGTATATTCTCTTTTGTCTACAAACCGGACTGGAAGCCTCAGCTGAAGCAGGCGGTGAATTGAGGACGGCTGTTCCAGAGCTCTCATCTGTGGGGGTTATCCAAGGAATCAGACTATGTCAAGCCATAGTGTGGGCACTGTTGCTCTGGATTCTTTTCAGTGCCACGAGTCTGGCATAACATTTGCTTTTCCAACGTGTACATATGCGATCCTTTGGGTTCATACGCAGTCAAGTTAACTGTACATTAAAAAGAGGAGTTAGACATGCTTTTACATGTCTGTTACAGGTTGACAAAAATAAGCCCCTGGTTCCTCACATGCAGCTTATCTCTCTTTCCTATTCGCTCTTTCCTTTGTGCAGTAATAGTCAGCATCTTCCTTGGATTACGACTACAACATCTCCAAGCTTTTGTTTCCCTGTGCTAACATCCTGCTGTCTGCACATGGGTGGTGCTGGTCATAGACTTGCTGTTTTGTTAGCATCCTCTTGAGGGTTACAGACACAATGCCTTTTCCTTTAACCTGTTACTTCATAATCTTTAGTGTCTCCATAAACACTGCACTGCAGATAACAGAGCTGCCTTGCAGTTTCAAGACGGTCTGTGAGCAGAGCATGTGTACCGCCTTAAAACACAGATAGTTTTCTATAAAAGACAGACAACTATTTTATATTTGGAAAGTTAAAGCCAACCTGTTTAACTCAAGATCAAAACTATATTAATAAAGGAAAGAGTTTCACTAATGTGAAGATCTTGAATTATTTCTCGTCTTGTTTGAAAAAAAAAACAGTGTAAAAGTGATGACAAAGACAAAGCTCTGTATAACTGCCTGGGATTTCTTGTAACTCATTTTGCTGTTAGCAGAGATCCTGCATTTTTTAAAGATGAGGAATACACTACAAAGCAGTTGGAAAGCAAGTTTTCAGTAGCAGAACAACAAATGCTTCCTTACAGTGCACTGGGGAAGAGGATTTTTTTTTTTCCTGGTAAATTGAATGTGACCTACCTACATTTATGCTGTTAACTCAAGCAGAAGATGTACCTCAGGCATGATTAAGGCCCAAAATAAGCCCTTCCAGCATGATCGTTTCTTGCAGCAGAAGTACTGTTCAGATGCACACTAACTGCTGTGCTCCTTCCTTGGGGATTTCCAGGGTCCAGCAGCCATGGAAGAATAATTGGAAGAAAAGCTGGTGGCATTTTTCCACCATGGATATGCAGGTGTCCTGGGAATCCCACACTTGAAGGAGTTGTCTGATTTATTGCTCTTTAATTGCCCAGATGAGTCACATACGATCAGCAAGTCCAACCTACTCAGGCTCCACTGAACTTTCTGAACGTGTACAATAACTGCAGTGCCATGCAGCAAAGCTGCGTCTCACTGCACTGCAACCACAGAACGTAGCACCGATTTCTGCTGGAGAAGCATATAATAGAAGTACATGGCCCTGAGCAAAAAGCAACTTTTAACTTGGGCTCAGTGACACAACGTTCCTGGGGTTTTTTGGTTTTGTATTGTTTTGTTTTGTTTTGTTTTGTTTCAACCACGAAGAAGTGCCCAGGTTTAGCTTCCAAAATCTGCTTTTATATTCCACAGAATAATGCCCTTTCCTTACCCAGGCAGTCTATTAGTCTGTGTTCCTGTGTAATTCTGCTGTGAATGAACCACAGAAACCTCTTTACCTATCTCGACACACATTCTTTGCTTTGAAAGGAAAGCCCTCACTTGGTGCATTAAATAAGGTTACGGATTACTTCCTAAGCACTAGCAGTCATTTAATAGTTATTTACACTGCTAGTTGTACATCTTGCACATAATATTTTTACTAATATGTGTTTCAGACAAAAAAAAAAACCTTCACTGATAAGCAGAGCGATACTGGCAGCCACCGTGGGACACCAACAGCAATGAGTGTGTTGGAGTAGGGTGTAAAGCTCCTTCCCTTGTTGCAACATATTCAGGGGTTATTTGTATTTTTTTCCTGAAGGCTGTGCTTCATTCTACAGGGATAATTTTTCAGTAATTTTTTTTTTTTTTTAAAAGATAGCAGGGAGCAGACAGACACATATCTAAAACACAATTACAATGTTAGGTAAAGTCATCTCTCTTAATTTTACTTCAGAATGTAGTTTTCTTCGTGGAGAATATGAAAATAAGAGTTGAGGGACTACATATGCACTGTGCCTTCTGGTCCAGGCTCATGAAGTGGTGTGAGAGACTCCTACAGCCTCAGAAGGCTGGGCTACATAAAGCGGTGCTCAGGTAAAGGTCTTCTTTTGCCAGCCCCAGCATTAAAAGCCGTACTGACTTCTTGCCTGCTCAGCAGAAGCCAGTTCTCTCCTGTACTACCCGCTGTGGCTGGCATTCAGCTCTCTGTTCCTCGCTCCTCAGTAACATGGTAACCGTCTGGCAGGTTGAAATTCAGCTGACCACTGCATTAATGGTGCATGACAAGCTATGGGTGTCTTCCGTCTCTGCTTGCAGCACTGTTTCTTCAGGGTTGAGAAGAGTATGATTCAGAAACACAGTGTCTCTGCAGAGACATCGCATTATGATGTGTCTGTGTTATAATGCATAACACAAGTCCTGAAAAGGAAGGTGTCATTTCTGCATAGATATTTTCCAGAATCAAAAAAGTGCACTTGAGATGGTTCGTTTTCTAACTGTTGACAAAATCACCGTGGGTCTGGGGTGGACATCTGCTCCATTTCCTTCCAGGTTGTGCTCCTGTAGGAACTGCACTGTGGAGTGGTCTCTGGTCAGCAAATGCTACTTTCCACTATGGCAGAAAATTGGACAAACTCAACAGGAAAAATGAAGGCACTTTTCTAGTTCAGTCTCCCTTCCACAGCACGTGGCTGGAAGTGGAAGAGATGCTCTCACTTCCTTGCTGGTTGTGTGACTATCTGAGCGTACTGAGCTTCTTGATCGAAACGCAAAACAACGGTAACGTAATCATGACTCCACCACAGAACGGGATTTTTCAAATCCAGTTTAAACCTCAACATGGCAGAGGTCCTATTTATTATCTTGAAATGAGGATGATTCAAAAAGATCAAAATTTCATGTTATTCTTAAATTCGTCTTTACATACATATTCAAAACCCTGCAGTGCTAATAGAAAACATATTTCACATGCATATCACAGACAATATCACAGTACTGTGGATTTAACAACAGTTTACTGGTACTGTGCCATACTGGGTTTATGTCTTAAAACAGGCTTAGTGATAACATATAATTAAGTTCCACAATCATAGTGGGGAGGGGGAGGTTTTTAATGCACCTGTTTCTAAAATAAGGCGTCACTAGACCATTTTCAGCACAAACAGCTACATTTCAGTGACATTTCCCTTTTTAAGAGCTAGGGCAAGAGCAAAGTTGTGCCTGCGTGCATGCGCTGCGGTTTGAGATGCGTTGCCAAGTTCCTCCGCGTGGAAGCAATTAAACTCTCTCTGGAGCAGAAAGACCTAAGCCAGGTTTGTGGATCAATACTACTGATACCAGCAATATTCCAGTTCAGCACTATTTTGACAGTAGAAATTAATGTTTTTCTTCTTACAGTCAGGCCTATATTCTCATCTCAGTGCACGAGGGTTTACGAGCCTAGTCTAAAACCTGCTGAAGTGAAAAGAAATCGTTCCTTTTAATGCAATGTATTTCAGATCATTCCAAATATTTATTAACAATATTTACAACGTTAGGAATCCCCTTTTGTACTTTCAGGATGAAAATAAATCCCCAAATACTGGTGAACTCTTGCAGTTCTTTGTGTAACTAACTCCTGAAATGCATTTCTGTGTAGTTCTAAGCATGGAATGATGATCAGACTGTGTACACATACCACACAACCCTGTCAGCACTTGCACAAAGTCTTAGTTACTATCAGCCAAACAAACTAACATCCTTTGCTGAAAAATAAGTCACGCTGTTTTTAAAGTGTTTCTAAATGCTAAACTCATCAAGCGCAAGAAAAATACACTGGCTGGGAGTTTTTTGTCTTTCTCTTCTCTAGTACATTGTTACAAACTATGATGGCCAGAAAAAAATGGATGCAACAAGCCTCAAAATCTCAGTTCATCTAAATCATCATGTGGACTGCACAGCACATTCGAGCGTATATTGACAGTTACCTTATGGAAAGTGAATTCCTGAACTTGGTGCCACTTTGTGCCCATCAGGCAAGTAAAAGATCACAGCAGATGTACCTCTAGGCTTTCCAAAGGCAGGAGAGTTTGAACCATGTATTATAAGTCCTAGCAGCTTAATTGTGGCTTTCAGGATCTGCTTTCCTCACTAATATGAATTTTCTCCCTATGCTGAATCTTAATTCTTGTATATTACTTTTTGTTTAGTGTGCACTTTGTTCCATCTCTCCGAACAAGATATTCTCTCTAGGCATTCCTTCATCTGGCATAGCTTAATGCGGACCAGATTTAGACATTCAAATCAGTACTGCTTAGGCTTTTTGAGTGACATTTTAAATTTCAAATAATTTATCCAGCTTTCACATAAACAGTAAATAGAATTTTTGATATTGCCCAGTCTAAAAGCTGAACCTTATACAAAAATTAGCAAGAAATCGGAGTCAGGGAGTTTTTCAAATTGAACCAAACATTTCTAAGAATGAGGTGCTCCAAGAGAAACATTTTGCCAAGCTTAAATGTTGCAGTCGTACCTGAGTAATAATGAGTGGCAATAGATGAGGCCTTCACTTTTCATGTTGAAACTACTATTTACTAATACGCAGTTACCTTCGACAAGGCCGTTGCATCCTGCCTTTGTTGAAAAAGCCCCCTGAATAATTTGATGTCATTTTGCTCTCCTTCTCACTGGCTGTCCCCTTAGCAATATGCCACATTGGTGTCCGTGAAGTTATCCCACACTTGGGACAGCAGCGACCAGGGCGAGGAGAATACGGGTAAAATCGCCCCAAAGCTGGGAGTTTTCAGGTTTAGTTTAAAGCGCCACATTAAGCTCTGGAGATAGCCAAACCTCTGACAAGGTCACTGGCTGTGGGAGTCTGAGGTATGCACCGTGCCAACACCACTGACCTGCCTCTTAGTTGATTACCATCTGCTCTGTGAGAGTTTCCAGCCTGCCTTCTGCCTCCTCCTCCTCCTTCATGGTAACGCTACCCTCAATACTTTTTCTGTCTTTCCTTCCCAATTAATCCTGGACCTTTTCTCACCATCCCGTACATCTCTACAAAACACTCGCTGGAGCCAACAGGGCACTACCTTGCTTTTTCATTCCCTTCTCTCCCCGGCAGGGACTGGGAACTGGCACTTTTTAATTAAAATGCCAAAAAGAGCTCTGGCTTAAAATAAATGGTCACAGGACCTTGTTTGTCTTGCCTCAACCATCCTGTCTGAGCCTGCTGTGACAGTGTGGAGTGTGTCTCCTCTGGGACAGCAGGCTAAAGCAGCAAGCACATGCCTTGGTGGTGTTAAATCATAAATAAAACAGCAGCAGCAGGCACCTCCTCTGAGCATAAAAAGCAAAAGCTTCCCTGTAACTCATTTAAGCCCTCTCTTCAGAAGCAAACCCTCCCCGTTAGACTCCTGAAATCTGCTTTACTTCAGGGAGTACAGCTCTTCAGCTGAGCTCAGAAATGAGTCTGGCAGCGTAGTCCCCTGCGGCAGAAATCTCCAGAGCAGGCACAGCATGAAAAGCATTGCCCGCCTGCCTTAAGATTGATTTCCCCCCAGCATTCACCAGAATTCGGCAGCACTAGCACTCGTGCGTTTGGCCCTTGGGGCAGGCAAGAAGACAGCCGTACCACCGATGTGTGAAGTGCTTGGAAAAACGGTTTGAAAAAGCCAAGGGGGGAAATCAGCATCCTACTCCTCTGCTTTTAGCCATTGCTCAGCCATTTTTAGCCTGCCTGTGTTGGTGGCCCTTAAACACTGCACCTTGCTGGTGCGATGCTGGTCCTAGTGCAGTAACAGGAGGGAGCAGGGCAGATGCAGGAAAATGCCCACAAGCCTGAAATTGGGAGCATCAAATCTGTAAGTGCAAAGGTAAACAGCAGTGATGGAAAAGGGGGTGATCCACAAGCTGGCAACTGGACACTTCTCTAAGGTCCCAGGTGGCAACCTTCCCTTCACCATCAAAACCACCTAACCAACAAATTGAGAACAAAAAACACAGGGAAGGCTGTCTCCTCATACGTGTGTTTCATGAGTAACTATTTACAGGTACAGATATTTACTGACAGTCAGGTAGCTGTCTGCTAGTCTGCTGTGAGCAGGGTAGGTAGGTGTTGCATACTCAAACTTTACATGACTGATATGAAGACTAGTCTGGGACTCACTCATTTTGGAAACATGCAGATTTCTAAGTTTCCAAGTTTTCTTAATCTGTGCATTTAAAAAAAAGAGTTGGGAAACAATAACATGAGATATATTAACCTGCAAAATGGTTCAGTTGTTGAAAATTTTCCCTATTTTTCAAACATGTCATCTTGGATTTAGGCTCCAACTGTCCTGGCAAATGATAAAATGATGGCTTTCACGTATTGCAGTGAGAGATGCATTTATTTTATACACAGGCTCATCATCAACTTTAAAAAGACAGCTACCACTGTCCTTATTTTTACAGGGAAAGTACATTTCCCCCTCTCTTAATATTCATATCTTACAAAACGTTTTTTTCCCCTCAAAAGTACTGCTGTGTATATCACTAGGTGCACACTCTATCTGAAGGTGTCAGTTTTCTCTCCAGGCTCAGGGTGATTACGTGGCTGAGCACTAACTACAGTTACTGATGATGTGGGGGAGAGCTGTGTGCGTGGCATTCATTGGTGAAGACTAGACATCCCTCCCTGACACCCCCCTTCCCCTCCCTGTCCCCTGACGCTGTAATTGTCAGTTTTCCTGGGAGTGTGAAGCAGGGGATTAGCTGTGCTTCACAAACTCCGGCAGCTCCATGCCGGTGCGCAGGGTAAGCGCCCCAGCCTTCTCCAGTGCAAAGGCTGGGTAAGCAGCATCAGTGAATTTGTGCCTGATGGCGAACAGCACCAGTCCTCTCTCTGCATTGAAGAACAACAGTCTGCCACTGCTGTAATCCAGCAGGATGCCAATCCTGGTCGGGTGTTCTGTCATACGGACATCGCTCATCACACCGGTGTGAAGAAATCTGTAAAGAAAGCTACAGGAAAATGGAAACCAAAATACAGTGAGCCTCCTCATGGCGATTTGCCAGAAATAACCTACTGCTTAATTCCCATCTATTAACAGGTAGCTGCATACAGCAGCGTATCACGTGGCAACAGCATGTTGCTCGGTATTCAAGCAGAGCAAACATAGGACCGCTTCAAAGCCCTGCCTGGCATGCTGATGAGCCCTTTCACTTGGTAGCTTTCGACTCCCAGGATAAAAGTAGTCTTGTTGAAATCATGTTCATCTATATCTTTCTTATTACATGTCTTTGTGGGGATTTAAGCATGAACTCTGCTTTGGCAAAACCCTTTGCATCTCAGATGTTTCATTTAGGTAGGTTCATGCATCTATATGATTTCACACCAAAAAAACACACTTGTTTAGATCAAGCGCACCTTTACACCATTAATAGAGTTATGCCATACAAAACTCCAAGCAGCCTGGCACTGGCCTGCTGAAGGCTACCCCAGTGCCCAGCAGTCCTGCCACAGTGGCATGTGGGTGCCTCTCTCTGTGGAGGTCAAGGTAGGAAAAGTCACTCCCTATGGAGCCCTGACATCTCCTGCAGATGGATGTAGATTCTAAAAAGACTGCATTTATGGAAGTAAATATACTTGCTGGGATTTTGTAAAGCAGTTCAGGATATGAGCCTGGAACAACAAAGCAGTGGCAAATTTTTCGAAGTTTTATTCACTGGCTGCATGAAGGGCAGTAAATTGGTCTGAGATTAATTTTATTTTTAAGGTACTTTATAAGATTTTTTTAATTAAGAGGAGGTCTAATGTTCCTTTGTAGTTGTCCTTTTCTTATTACTCAAATTTGCAGAAAGAAAGGAGACGGGTCCTTTCTGCTCTCATGATTCTTGAAGCTGGCCAGCTTTATTTACATCAAGGACAAGTAATGTCCCAAGCAGCTAGACTGCCTCAGCTTTACCTGGTTTGTGTCGGACAGCACCGCATGCACCAGGAGGTATCACTCAGCCCCAGGACGCTGCTCCGTGATGTTGCCTCATAGCAAATCCCAATCCTGTAGCTTCTGCAGGCAGTGACAACAGTTTCCCAGTAATGGCAACCCTGAGCAGGCAGCAGTTCACCCAGGACTGAAGGAAACCTGTTTGTGGAAGAGGTGTTTAGTAAAGTGAGTGTAGTGGCAGACCAAACATATTGTGATATTTCTTCTGGTAATGTAGCTGCATCTAAAATAACTAAAGGATTGCTTTCTGTTCTTCTAACTGCAGGGTTTTATCAAAGATTTGAATGTCATCACTGAGAGTCATTTCATCTTTGCACTGAGATAGACTCATCTTGAGGACTGAAAACTATGCAACTTTACGCAAAATTATATGACGCTAACAAAAGGTGGAAAAGGTGACTTTGGAGTCAAAAAAGACCTCAAATTTAGCAATTTAGCAGGCTTTTTCAAACTAGAAAGCAGGCTTGTTTTCAGTAGACACAGTGACAAACATCTTACGTGCATTCAGCTGTAACAGTAAAAAAAAGTGCTTAAACCAGTAACACCTCACTATCTTTTAAGAAGTCATATGAGTATGGCACAACTTATACAAGTGGACCTGTGCCTGTCATGGAACTGATAACAGTATGTCAAAAAATATCATGTTTGCAATGGATGGAGCTAGCCTGGTACAACCGTTCTAAGATATCCCAGGAGCACTTCCTAGTTCTCCAAAGCCACAGATGCTTTAGAAAACTTACCAATAATGTCCCCAGTAGAGGAGCAAAGTAAAAGGATGGATCACTTCTACCCACAATATTTTCAGAAGTAAGCCCACAAATCCGGCCTTCTCAAGGCAGCAACAAGTTGCTTTCAGACTGAAGTGCTCTGAAGGGTTAAGCAGTGACCATGGACTGAGGCAAAGCCAGCAGTCCCAGTACGTACCACTGCCTTTGACTTTCTGGAGGTTCCTCAGCGCAACACTGAACTCCTCCCAGCACCTACATCAATGCTGCTACTGGCTTTATTGAGATATCGCAGTGCTTGAAAGGGGGGTCCAGGGGATGCATTACTCAAATGATTCATTTCTCCTACAAAATTGGTTAGTGCCATGTGAAAGCTACCTATAGGCAAAAATAAGAGTGACCGATCCTACACCCTGCAGGGTGGTCATGCTCATCATGCTGTACTCACCCAGCGAATTTGGCTTTCTCAGGAAGGTGGATCACCGTTGCATTGGAGGAGATTTGCAAAGCGGGATGGGCTGTATCGCTCAGCAGGCGAAATCGAGTTCCTGGTACAATTCATGACAAAGAAACACCAGTTCTGAGAGGCTGGCAATGTTAACATGATGTGAATCATAAAATGTTAAGCAACAATTACTGCCATCTTAGCCAGACAGAGTTATGTCTTCTGGCAGGTAGGAGCAGAAGAAAATTGGGTGCAAATGCAAGGACTCTCCCAAGCTGTGCCTGACCAGATGGGACATTCAGAAATGTAGCTGGGTGATAAAGAAGTCTTCAGTGATCAAGAAGGTTGAATAATTTTCAAGCAATTGCTTTTTCAAAACAGCAAATTTGGATTTTGAGGCTGGTTTGGAAGAACTATATATGATTTAACACTATCTAGAAACCTTAAAGTTTATAACATCCATTACATTTTAAAGCTGCTCTGCATGCTTCCTCAACCTTGAAACCCGAAGTCCATAAGGTTTTAATTGTGGGAGTTTTTAAAGATCATGGTATCTTTTATCAGAACGTGCTCTTCCAAACTCAAGCAAACTGAGGTCCCTGAAGAATACTTAATAATTTCATGTTTCTGGCAGAATTAAATGTTTTTGTTTCTGAGGTCACAGCAGTTTTACATTGACGTAAATCAACCAACTTCAACAGAAGTAGTCCCTGATTGTGCTGATTTTAAGCAGATAAAATACAACCCCTTTCATCTCAATAACTTGCTTACTCCCATATTTGAAAGTTCAGTTACAATTTCTGGAGGAAAATGTCATCTTTGGCTGCTTTAGCCCTCCATCCCATTGTTTTGACAGCAGAAAATGGTGATCTACCTTTAGTTGAGATGAGAGCTGCTTCACTTTGTTCACTTGTCCCAAATGGGTTGACAGCCCTCAAGTAGAAGAAATAGTTCACATTGGGCTCCAGGGATACTTTCAGTTCAGGTTTCTTTATACCAGCAAAAGATCTGCAAATTTTGAAGATTTTCATACATGAAAATGTATGCAGATATCCAAACCAGGAAAGAATAACTTATGCAAAGAGCTAAGCCACCTAACGGTATTGTTAACTACTGAAACAACAGGCACCATACAGAAACTCCAAATCAGAAAGAAGAACACTGTTTTCACAAACAACTGGGTTATGTGGGAGCTCTGGCATTTTACTTGAGGGATCATCCTTACTTCTGACAAATTTTCAGGCTTTTTTTCCTGTACCACCTTCTCACTCAGTGCAGTCATTTGGGGTAATGCTCACTTCATGTTCATTTTGCAGCATAAGTCATCGCATAAAATGCAAGCAGCACAGAATCAAATTCTCATCCGCCTCCTGTAAAAAGGCTGCATTACAAAGTGAACAAGCTTCTGAAGGAAAAAAAAAACCCTCCCTGTAATTAATTCAGCTGTATGACAGTGAAAGTGCTTGTTGTGTTTGTACTGATCCGAAAGAATGGATTACCCTTATCTGAGACCGCACAGAAACCGTGCACTTCTTATTATGAACTCCTTGCTCACAAATTGTTCTTCAACAAAGTCTTGGCTTTGTCTCCCTCACGGTGCTGTGCACTCTAACAGGCTGGTTTTGCAAGAGGCAGCAGCAGGGGAACTGCCTTTGCACAGTGCCCTTAGTGCTTTGACTAAGTCTCCCCTTTGTGGTGCCTCAAAAGCTTCAGCCCTCACATCCTCCACTGCTGATGTCTTGACACACTGCAGGAAAGCGAGAGTCAGCACCCACTCAATCTGCTTCACAGGCACTTTGAAGTGCCAGTGAAAGTACTTTGGATGGCTAGAAAGACGCCAATTTTATTTTCTGTATTGTCAGGAGTATGAAAGATTGACTTAACAAATTCTCATACACTGAATCCTGATTTTCCTCATTTTTGCCTCGTATGATAACAGCAAAGCCAGACAATATTTATCCACCACATTGTACGTCTGCAGGTAAAGACTGTTTATCTGTATAAATTAGATCATTTCCTCCCAGAAATGCTTATGGGAATTTTCAAGGTAAGCATTTAAATTTTCAAGTGTAATGTAGTTCTTTTGGGATAACCTCCCTGCCCTCCTTGCTGAAAGACGATAAACTCAGTAGTGTGAGGAAGAGTTGAACACAGGAGTCTTGCTCTGCTCTCCAGCAAATTCATGAGCAGGAGATGTGCCTTTGGAGAGCTTTTTCTTCCACCTCAGGTGTGACAGTGGAGCCCAGGATGGTCTCCCTCCTTCAGGGAATGCCTCTATGGGGAGCTAAATTAGACAAATTACCTTTTCCAGCTCTAATTACTGTCACCCCAGAGGAGGTAAGGTGGGCAAATCAGCAGTCCTATCAGATTATTGCTATTAATTTGTAGTGGCTGTTTTTCCACATATGTCCCACCAGAGAGCAGTATAATCTGAGGAATAATCCATGCTCATCCATCAGGATTTTTCACATGCCTGTCCCTGCTGCATTTATCACATAAAGGTAAAATCCCACAGCCCTACACACACCAAATTCCTGCAAACATCACATAGAGCTCTGCATCTAGGAGACTGGCATCCTGGGGAAAGACTGGTGCATGATCCTTACTAGTTTGTAACAGATATTTTGTACTGACAGCTGTCATTAAAAGCAATTGAAAGCATTAAGAAAAAACACTGATCACTCCTGTGATCTTCTTTTTTTTTTTTTTTCCAATTTGAAAGGATTTCAGAGAGTTTGGAGCCATGCTGCCTTTGGAGAATGTGTTACGTTAATGTTGTGTCACATTAATGCAGTAAACAGAAGTGGGTCACCCAAACATGGTAGCAATTGTATGGTTTGCTTCACCTTCATAACTAACCAAAGCCCCAACCACAAGGGCACTTCAGCAAGGCACCAGGAGTTCAGCAGGCTGGTTGGTTCTTACTGAAAGGTTCAGGGAAAAGGTGCAAATTGACGAGTTGCCTGATGAGAACCTGACATCTTTAGACTTGAAAGAGGAAGAAGGTTCATTTGAGTACAGGGGACGAGAGAAAAAGGAAAGATGAGTTGGAGAAAAATACAGGATGGGAACTGGGTGAGGAGGCAAACATAAAAGAAGTGAGAGAAACGAATATGAGGATGGAAACAGAGGCATGAGAAAAGAAGTGGGCACCTAAGCTATGAAGAAATTTGTCTATGCTTCCTAGACAAGTGTCACCCAGTCTGTTCCTTAAATGCACTGTCCTGACATTTTTAGTGTGAATCTAAAGCACAGACCACTAGAAAGAAGTTTTGAGCCAACAGTTACAAGTGAGATGAAGGGAGGACACACTAAGTTGTTCATAGGAAGCTGTTTGTGGCAACAAGTAGATTAATGTGCCTTAAGCACAGTGATGCCCTCTGCATGGCTCTTTCTTCTGCCTTCTGGAAAAAGCCATGTAAGTCAGTGTCCTTCCAAAGAAATTAAGAGATTTTTTTTTCACTATGTGCTATTTAGTTAATAGCTAGTTAGTAAAACACGAAACTGTTTCTAAATCCAAGTAGACAGGTACATTCTGGTGTAGTGAGTAGACCTGGAGTCTGGATCCTAGAGCCTGGGTATTCCAAGAAGGGTTTGGGTCCAGCCAATTGCAGAATAGGGTCAGCCATCAAAGTTCAGACTTGGGTCTCTTTAAAATCTGAAGTTCTCCAAATCAGAATTTGGTTGCATGTTTAAATCTGAGATAATAGCATGCCTCTTTTCAGTTGTAATAGTGAGAAAGAAAAATCTGGACTTTAAGCAGATCTGGTCAGTAAAACAGTGATCAGATTTTCGAATGGCATTCTCTGCTTGATAATCTATTTTAGCCAGCTTTAAGCTGCCTAAGAATAAGAGCCCATCAATTTTAGCTACGATTAAGGCTTAAAAAACAGTCCCGCTGCTGCCAACTAATAGAATATGACAACAAGAAGGAATTTCATTTGCAACACTCTGAGCCAGCTTCAAGCTCACACGAGGCTGTGTGCAAGGAAGAAATAGATCTTGCTATTGCCTCTCTTTCTGTTTAGAGGATACAGTGAAAGGGGAAAGTAAATACTAAGGGCTCCCCAGCAATCATTGTAGTTTGTCATGCTTCAGGTTGACCCTGCAATCAGTGATGAAAAAACAAGGATGAGGAGAAGGTACAATTACTGCTTAGCCTACAGCATACAGGTTATGCATAGGAGAAGGGAAGGGAAAATGCATCCTGACTGTGCTGGGGGAAAGCCGGTTTCATTTCCAAGTTCTTGTAAGCCCCATTGCAGCTAGACCTTCCTAAAGCTCACCTAAAGTATTGAACCATGTAATTTTGATCATGAAAGAAAGAGAAGTCCACCTACAACATCTTTTATGTCAGCTATTTTCTCCTTTAAATACACCTGTCCATTTTATAGATGATTGGAAATGTAGTAATATTATTATCAAAGCATGAGGCATCATAGCCTTTAGCCTGACTGTTATCATATTTGCACTGTCCCCACAATGTCTTGGTATCATGATGTAGAATTCAGTGCATAGAAGCTCAAGAAATATTTTAAGTTAAATATTTTACTTATCTCATCTTAATGCCTCTCTTTATAAGAGGAATCTTTAAGTCTCAAAATCCAGTCTCCAAATTTCAGGTACATGATATTCAAAGCAGAACAGAAAGAAGTTACATGTTTCCTCGCCTTTAAGTTGCCAAGGAATATTATAGCAGCAGTTGTCTGTTAAAGTTGTGATTTTTCTGGGTTTAGGGAAATCTAATGCTGTGTTTTGATGCATGTTTCTCTCGTCACCTTCCTCTTTTATTTCAAGGAAACGTCTACAGGATAATTTTTAATATGGCATAAACCCAGCAAATGATACACCTCGCAGTGATTCAGAACGCCCTCTGTGCTGTAATTGTCATCTCCACCCCCAAGATCCCACTGAAACAGCACCTCCCGACCTGTGCTGGTACCACTGATGTGAAATGAGAGCTGAAAGCAGGCAAGCTTCTGAAGATACATGTAGAAGCACACAGAAGGGTTGTACCATGGGTGTAAAAAAGCTCTTGAAGCTAAAAATAAAGAACAAATAGCTCTGAGTTTGCTCCCAGCTGTGCCACATGCTTCCTTTCCTCTCCCCTGTCTCAGCTCTGGTTGTCTTGGGGTTAGATCACAGAAGCACCACTTGCAATGGTCCTCATTGCTATCTCAGATAGCAAGCCCAGCAGCCACAGGGGATGAAGATTCCCTATATTCCACACCTTATTTCCTGAGCTGGCAGGACAGTCATGTGTGCAATGCAACAGGAGGGAGGCTTGCTCCCCCTTTTCCAGCATTAGACTTCCTCTATGGATAGATAGAAAATTTCGGTTGTTAGCAGTGCCTGTCTTGCATCGGCAGAAGGGATGACACTCAGCCACTTCCACTTTTACGAACTCACCGCATACTGTACTAATTTCTGACTCCCTGAGTCTTACAGATTTCTCATGATGTGATACATGGTTTCCATCTGAACAGCCCACACACCTAATCCCTGGACTACATTTCTCGCAGTTTTCCATCTTCCACCCACAGCTCCATTGACTTCTCAACACAAAGAGGCTGAACAGTAAGAAAATAGCAGAGCTCTGGAAACTGAAAGAAACATTTCAAAGCCTCATAAAGATTCTGGAAACAGAATCGGCCCAGGAAGGAGCTTTAAAACCACAGCAGCAAGCCAGGGATTCATTGTTGCAGGAGATTTAAGATGGTTTTATACGAAACCATGTCCCTCAGGTGGCAAGCTGGCAAGGAGAGAGAACCCAAAGGGGAAAATATAGATTTCTTTTTTTTTTCTTATGGTATTCAGAAGGAAACATTTAATGAGGATTTATTTCCAGACATTTTTCAAATTCTCTCCCTGGAGAGCTGGGACTGCTCCAGGACTGCTCCAAGGACCTATTTGGAGATATTCAAAAGCCACCTGGGCAACTGGCTCTAGGTGGCCCTGCTTGAGCAGGGATTTGGACCAGATGACTTCCAGAGGACCCTGCCACCTCAACCAAGCTGTGATTCTGTGACATGTCAAAGCTACAGGGGGCCAACCCAGACCAGGGGCTCCACACACATCTCTGGCTGTTCAACGCGGGCATTTCTCCCTGCCTGCTTCCTTGGTGGTGTCCCTTACCTTGGATGAGCTCCCAGAATGACATGTGCAAAGGCATACTTGTGGGATGGGACCATGCCACTTTCTCCGGGACTTGCTTTGGATGTCCTTCCCCCACCTCTGTTTTCCTGCAGTGCCCCCAGCAGCAGTTGTATGAACTTTCCAGGGTTGCTGAAAAATGTGTTTAAACTCTCACCCAGGGACTGGGAAACCACTCAACTATGGGGCCACTGCGAGCATGAGAGGCACAGGCTGTCTGTCAAAGGGCTCCACATTTGCATGGTCCCCAAGACGAGTGTTGCTCAGGAAACCTGTGAAGGACAAACTCAAGCTTTCAAGGAAAGCAACCAGAAGAAACTACATTTCCAGGTCCAAATGCTCCAGACAAGTTTTATTCCACCTGATATAGGTACCTGACATATGAAGTCTAAGATCCCTAAGATACTTCCAGAAGGCAGCTTCTCACTGTATCAGCTACATAAAGAATTGATTTCTAGTCCTAACTAGTACCCTGGGGGCCTTGGATGGGATCAATGCAGGCAGTATGCTCCATCTGCCAGGGAGCTCTTTTTCTTTTCTTGGCTTTATGCAAAAAATTAAATAGAAATCTTAAAAAAAAAAAATATTTCTCCATCACTGAAACATCATGTCCCATTATAGAGGCTTTCAAGGTTAATCTCAAGGGACTGCTTTTGGAAAAGGGGGCATTGCTTTGAGGGAAAATAAGTGGTAAAGGATAGTCTTTGACACTGTAAAAAGAGGTCAGAGCCCTTCTACAAACACAGAAGTTTAAACTACAGCAGTTCTGAGAAAATTCATTATTTTGTCCTGTGGGAATTTTTCACACTTGTCACAGTAAAAGGCCAGCTTCTTCCCACAGGGAGGTCAAAAAGTCAAATGTGACAGTATAATTATAAATATGTTAGATTTTGCACAAGCTCAGTTGAGAAAGGGAATGGGTCACTTCTGGCAGCTTTTTGCCACAGTTACCGCCACACAAGAAAACTGCTTGGTGTTATCGACACCTCACTTACAGATTACAGAAACCAGCACAGTTTCTGGTTCAGTTTTGAGAAAAAGAGGCAATTCCAGTTAACAGCAAAGAAACTCAAGGGTAAACACACAGCACAGGTTTTGGCAGCAACTACATTATCACTGACCAACAGTGACTTTGGCAGGTTGACAGGGACCTGATGGCCTCATGAAATATGAATGAAACAGAACAGGTCATGACTGCCCTCTGAGATGCAGGAGAGCTGGGCAAGACCTCTCCTTGATTGCATTAACACAGCATACTGGTACTGAATGGAAAAAAAAGGTCTTTCAACCCTGCAGAAGTTTTTTATTTCAAATTTTAGCCTACTTTTGTAAAGAGCAAGGCACACACAATTTTGCTGTCGTACTTGTCTACTAGAAACCTGTGAACCCTTTAGTTGACTTAATTAATTTTGACTGCAAGTAGCGGAGTTCTTCCCTCTCTGCCACATCTCCATGAAGTCCATGTGAACCAGCCCCCTGGTGAAGACCCTAACCAGGCTGCCCAGGAGGTGAAGACAGACAAAGTCAGCTGGGCTGAGGCTCTTCCACAGGGTTCCTTATGGCAAGTCACCCTCCATCTCCCAAAGCTTCTCAGACCTCCGCAACTGTATTTTGCTGGAACATTGTTGTCATTGTTTTTAAAAAAAACACAACCAAAAAAACACCCAAGCCCCAAGGACATAGAGAACACCTCATAATTTTCTCTGCACTTCAACAGAGTGCCTGGTTTCATGGCTCAGAGGAGCCTACGTGTGTGTATCCCCTCCCGCCCTCTCCTCTATGCAGCACAGACTTAGTGTAGGGGAAAGCAGAAAGGGTCTGGCATAAGCAGACACCATCCCCAGTGTCAAAGCCGCTCTTCCAGCTGCTTTTTGACCCCTGTGGCGTACCTGCAGAGCTGGGCAGTGCTGGGCTCAGATGTGCTTTGGGAGGGATCTGCCCACACATCCAGACAGTGCAGATGGGTCACCAACATCACCAGGACACCCCTATCACCCTCGCTACGCCCCAGGCTAGCTCCTATCTTGTTCACCACGAAGCAGAGGGCAATCTGGGCCGGGCTTCTCCATCCTGCTCCTTCCCACGGAGCTCAGCTGCCCTCCCATGCCCTGCCTGGGGCCACGGCAGCTGTGGGGCAGTGATTGCTTCCCTGCCCAGCACAGCCCTGCAACCTCTGGTTGATTGCAGACAGTGTAACGTCTCCAGGGTTTTGACCCAAAATAAAAGGGATTGCCCAGTTAAGCAGAATAAAAAGGAAGTATTTTTATGTCTCAGCCTAATCTCATAGATTAGTGTCCATCCTGTAAGTTCCTCAGCACACAGAAGCAGATTTCTTCCTTGCACGGTTAAAGGCAGAATAATCTCTTGCGTAACAACACACAGTCTGGGGGACACTCATTAGCAGCTGCCTAATCTGACTGAGTGGCGCTTGTGACCGCAGAACTGACCTGAGACCCTCTCCTTCTGGCGAGTGCTGTCGGCAGTACTCCAGGGTGAAGGACTCCACCGATGCCGAGCTGGTGCGCCAGCGGACAGTGGCCGTGTCCCAACATACCATGCAGTCCTCGGCCTTGATGGTGGGGACAGCGGGCGCTGGGGACACAGGGACGTGTTAGCAGTACTGCAAGGAGGGCGCCAGCAGCTGGTGGGGGATGCTCACGAGGGAAAGGAACAGTCACCTCCCCAAAAACCCGCAGGACAGTTAGTTTTGCCCATCCAGCAACGATCTTTTGCTTGTTTTGTGTTTCAATGGCAGAGGGCTACTTTATGGGGGAAAAAAAACCCACACTGGGAAAGTCACTGTGAATATTTGTGCATTTCTGCACATTCTTAGAATGCCCATGTAGATTTTTATGCCTTTCCTTATTTCTGCCAGTCTTCAAGGAGCAGCACACCAAGGCGGTACTGTCTACAGCTCTCCCCGCATCACCTCAATCCTGTCCTCAGCAGTCCCTGCATGAACTGCATCAGAAACAAATGTGCTGCTGCAGAATTGATGGGGAGATGCTGACTTTCTGCTTAATTGTGCCCTGTTTATTTTTGTAATGCTAAAATTTGGTCCTGTAATTTCTCTTTTTTAGAGCTTCAGTTTAAGAACTACGGGCCCAACTGCAAGACAGAAAACTGAATGTAATATAGTGCGCTGAATGCAAGCAATCAAAAGCTATTGTGTGAAATTGCACATCCAACATCATAGGCTGAAAATGGATTAGTAGTATTAACTTGCTCTTTCCCTTTCCAGGGAATAGTAACATAAACAAACCTCACAACCTGTTGTTGAAACTCACAGGCAGTCTTGATACCAATCCTTAAACGAAAGGTTAGTAATTAAAAAAATATAGAAATCATATAATATTACATATTCTATGTATATTATATGTATATTTTGTATAATATATGTAATATATATAATATATGTTATATATGTGTAAAATGTATTATAATATAATATAATATATAATAATAGAAAAATAATAGAAAATTATTTTGCTTTTAAAGACATCGGGTTCCAAATAGGAGGCCTAGGACAAAAGGGGAAATTGGACAATTTTATGACAAGGTAATCTTATAGAACTGCAACTGGCATTCCAGATGCATTCTGTTTTGTAAGAAAAAGAATTTTTTATTAGTAGAAAAGGAAAGAAAAACACCCATAAGTACATATTGATTTCCTGGTTTAGTGAAAATCAGGAGGTCAGCAGTTCAGGTTAAGAGGTACTCGATGTTTTACTGCAGGAACAGCTAATCTAGGTATTCAGCAGAAGAAGTATCTGTGGGATAGACTGTCATCTGGTAATACATCTGTGTAGCAATAATCCCTTAATTCTCTTCTGACATATTTGATTATTTTCTGTTTTTAAATGCATCTCTTTCTGAAGAATGAAAAATTAATAGCTGAATTCCCTAATACTTGCATTCAGCAACTGACATACCCACATTTATGTATGTGCAAATAGTATGTCATAAGACATCAAGAGTTTTTTCCTTTATTTAAAATTATCTCTCTAAAGAGTAGATGGAGTCAGCATACCAGAAAAAGTTGTTACTGTGCTTCTGAGATTTTTTTAACAAATTAACTGCAGTTAGCATATAGATCTGATTTCCTGCTGATATTCCAGCCCTCATATAAGTGATATTATAAGAGCCAAAAAGGGTACGTTCTTACTCTGTCCCTCAGATAGAGGGTGAAAATCACATAGTTTTTGAACAACAGAAGAAGGTGCATTCACTCCTATGTCTTTAGGATTGCAAAGAGCCTTCATCTGGAGATCAGTTTGAGACAGACAGGGAGGGGGGTAGAGGGAAACTTGCTGCCTTCAGCATCATTCCCTCACAGAAAACATTGCTTGGAAACAGCGTGTTCCCCCGGGGAGGGGAGGACAGGCTGTGAGTTTGGGAGGTGGAGGAGCAGGAGACAGGAGGTGCTGAGGGGATGCTGCAGCAGCAGCACACACAACTCCCCAGGCCCATTGCCACCTCCACAGCTGCACTCCCAACAGGGGAACCTTGGGGGGGTTCCCAGCACCTGGAGAGGCACAGCTTTGATCCACTATTAATGTGTATGTTCCCATAACTGCATATGCTAGCAAATTATTTTCTTGTATGTGCCAACTTTTAATCTGAATGACTAAAAATAAACTCTCTAAATTCATGCTTCTGAGTTCATTGGGCTGCTTGAAGAACCAAAATATTCTAGCTTTATGTCAAAGTAGGTGGGCTCGCACTGAAGAACTGGTTTCCATTACCGATGCTCATTTTTCCGCCTCTGATGATAAGAGGATGCAGCAGTTTTGCATCAGTCAGTGCTCAGCAGTGTCCCCACAAGTCCATCTGGGGCTCAGTGGACTCCAGAGGGAGTTCACCTCAGCTTGAGGGAAGGTGTTTAAATAACCCTTATTTGATCTGTTTATTTGTTTTCTTAAAGAAACAGGCCAAAGGAAGGCATCAAAGACTGGATGAAATTAAATTCTTCAGAAGGCTTCAGTTTTGGGAAAAAGAATGGTGAGCCTGATGCCAAAAGGCAAAGACAGTTCTTAAAAACAACAGCTTCAGAGAGGTGAGAACCCCTTTTAAAATTACGATTTATTAGCTAGCATTAAATCATTACTATCTGACCATTTTGTAGGACTTCTGCACCATGCTCACAAATCGTTGACGCCATAAAATCTGAATTTCTACTTTGAATTCTCTGGAAAATCATCTTTGCTAAAATTATGAATAGCAAATCGAATATCAAGGAAAATTATCAACAAATTTGAAGTCTAGTGGATTAAGAAAAAGGCTTGAAGCAATGGTTGCTGCCAAGTGATTTCAACAGTGTTGTACAGAGTTATTTCATTATGAAATTGTTAACTACCCTCGTCTGTATTTTGTGACTGCAAGAACAGAACGATTGTTTTTATCCTGTAGCACTAAAAAAATTGTCTGGCAAGAGAGCCTCAAACACAAGATGCTTCACCTTGCTCATAATTCAAGAAGCATTAGTTTTGTCAATACAAATTACTAAAGAAATTAAAGCTCAGAAAAATTAAGCAGTCAAATGAAGCTCATAAACAATACTCATCTAAATACTCATCTTAATTTATAGCACTTAAACAGCAGCAGAGCCTCTCAGCCACACCTGAGAGTTGTGTCCCACTGAGCTAGACACAGCTTGTAACCTCTGTAAAGCAGGCCTTCCCCTGAAATGTTAATTATTTAAATCAATGCAATGTAGATGTATTTGGGAGGATGGCAGAGAGGCAAAAAACGCTGCCATCACCTCGTTTTCCACAGCAGAAGCAGCCCCAGCAGGAGCAGGGAGCAGCTGTGTGGCTTTCCCAGAGCTGCCCCAGAGCATTGCAGTGCACAGAGAAGAGAAATTCGTCATGTGCTGTCCCAATGGCCCTGTCACAAGGCCTGGAAATGTCTTCAAATCTGAATGCCTTCAAGTTTCCTCCCAGGAGCAATTATGTCGCTATCACTCTGCTAAAGGGAAATGACCGTGAGTTGCCTGCTATCTGCCAGATGGGCTAAATGAAGTAGTTTCTTCTGTTTCAGTAACACCATAGACTAGAATTGGTCCGAGGACCTGAAGCTTATAGTAATCAAATGACAAAATAATAACAAAATATCAACATACGTACATACCTGTTTTAAAAATGGCTTTTTCACTGGGTAAGCTACAGCCTGTGCCGTTCACAGCCATGACCCACACACTGTAGCAGTGATCTGGCTCCAGGTCCTCCAAAATGCAGTGGCTCTCCTTCACTGTCACTCTGTACTCTTCCACCAAAGCTAGGAGGAACACACACATGCACAGGACATCACACTCATGTGTTGCACTGGTAGGGCCTACTATTGCGCTTCACAACTAACAAGTAAAAACCAGTCAATTTAAAAAATCCAGGAAGGGTTACTAGCCAAAATCTCCATATTTTACCCTGACTCAGTTTTGATAGGAAGTTTCTGACATGCCCTTGAGTTGAATGCACTCAAGCCCCATTGATGGCAACGGGAGATTATGGCCCTCAGTCCTACTGAGGACTAGGCTGCAAGTTTGCAATGTACAATCAGCAGCTGTCAACCCTAGTTTTACTGCTCTATAACGTAAAAATTTCTCATAGTGGACTTTATAGCCCTGAGCTATAAATTAACTGTTATAAAAAGCTCTTAGCATCCTTTAGCATGCACACACACACGCACCCACATACAAACATGCATACATGCAGAGCCCAGTTGCTTAAATGACTTTATGATCAGTCTGAGCTTCTTAATGTATGAGCATTTCAATCCCTTTTCTCAATTTCATATTTAACATTTGAAATATTTTAATGTCATTTTGAAAAAGAATCTTTGTCTACATGTGGAAATACTCATTATCTTTTCCTGTTATTTTTTTTTATCAAGACACATTTCCAAAGTACATGCAGGGCCCTAAAAACCTAATGAAACCCGTCTCTTTGGGAGCTCTGTCTGCAGTCCCCATGAGTATTCATGGGGCAGCATGGACACATCCTCTCTGAAGGTCAACCTACTTCATGAAAGGGCACCTCAACAGGGATGTTGCTGCTGCTCTGCAAACATCTTGCATTTAGGGGGACAAAGGGGAGAAGAAGAAACAGCATATACCTCACACTCTCCTCCGCTCTTACCCATCCTTAGTCCTATGCAAGATGTCTTCACAGCCCCTCTTCCTTCTGCATCCTGGACCCTCCCCTGCAGTTTGGCCTCCCCTGTGCTGACCCCAGACCAGAGCAGAAAGGAGTCCTCCACTCAGGAAGGCAAGATGTTACGCACCCCCCGCATCTTTGCTGGCTTGCAGCTCCTCCATACAGTAGACCTGGAAGCAGTCGATGGCGTCCCCGTCATTCACAGCCCAGTAGACAGCAATGGAGGTGCTGGTGGCAGAATTTGGTTCCTGAGGTATGACAGTCGGTGTCTGCGGGACTGAGAGGAAAGTCTCTTGTCATTACTCACACCCCTCTATATCCAGCCAAATTACCTACAGATTTGTGAGGCAACCTGGTTGCTTATTTTCACTCATGTTGCTTATTTCCATGGAATAAGTAGAGCAAGTACATGAAATACGGATAATACTGGTGCAGTTTTAGAGCAATAGGTCCTCCTAAACTAGGAACAGGCAAGTTAATTGCTCAATATTGTAATCTGTCCATTTCCCTCACAGTCTGGACAAAATAAGATCCAGTCCTTGTACTGGGACCACCTGAACCCAGTGCAAATTGTGTGCCCACACCCTGCCCAGCTCTTAGGTTCCTTCTCTATGGTGCAGGACCATCAGATGAGTCATGGCATGGCTGCTTGTTTCTGACCTCCAGCAGGGAGGCTCCCAGGACTGAGACAATGCTGGACACATTCAGCTCCAGCCAGCCCTCTCCTTTCCCCAGGAGACCTGCTCCCTTTAGTCACAAGGAGAGCTCTCCAGCTTTCTGTTCCACTTTGATGCATGTGTGCTGATGAAACCCCAAGAGACCCCTCATAACTTCAGACCATCTCCTCAGAAAGGCCAAAAGACCCTGGACCTTAAACACAGGGTCCTTTGGGTGATCACCTTCTCCATTACCTGACCTTGCCTTGCAGCACAGGCACCAAAGGAGAGGACACCCTATGAAAAGGATGCTCATGAAAGCAAAGACTGAAAACACTGCTTTGTAGCAAAAAGCATGGGATAGCTCACTGATGGGGAGGTGGAGTTTGCAGAAGAAGAAACATACGTCCTCCTCCAGAGACAGACATATGTAGCTGATCCCAGAAATGTGGGCAGGGGAAAGGACCTTCCACACCAGAAAGGGATTCATGCGCCGTGTCAAATCCACTGAGACTGACAGCAGCAGGGATGTGCTTTAGGTAAAGGAAGGCTCAGAGCTCCTGCACTAATGGCCTGGGGAGCAGGAGGCTCCCTGCAGCTTTAGGTCCACCCCTGCCCAGAGGTGGACTCCTACTGCAGGTGCACTACCACTTGCTTCTGCCTGGCATGGTCATTTTCCCCACAGTCCCAGTGGACAGAGGATCCTTGGTGTGCAGGTGAACCCAAGCTCTGCCAAAGCACCTGAACCTCATGGGACAACCAGGAGCATCTTTCACAAACAGTGCTTTCAAAGACCTCTAAGGTTCCCCAAATTTCATATAAACTTCATCCCCTGATCGACACAGATCCATCCCTGATGAGATATTGTTCCCCTCTATGATTATGGCTTAAAAGAGAGGGAGGGAAAAGAAAGAAGCAAAAAGCCCCAAAAGATGTTCATTGTGAAAGTGATTGCAGGGAATGAAAATACATGGTTCTATTTCTTCACCCAGTAAATTTCCATATTGCATGAATTCTCTTAGAATCTCAGCAGAAAGCTTTTGCTTTTTTTCAGTTATCTTCACAGAAATTATGATCCCCAGTGGCATGAACAAGGCAAGTGCAGATGCTGGCTGTTTCCTTATGATTTATACAGAGAGCTACCAGTACAGTAGGCTTACATCTGCTTCCCATTGAAAAAAAATTATCCTTCTCGTTGCTAAAAACAATCTGCATTTTGTCTTTTGACTGCATCTAGAGTTGGTCAATTTAAAAACTGATCATCTTTAGCAAAAGACTTCCTTTCAGTGGACCCAGTAGGAAAACGGGTGTTTTTTTCCTGTGAAGTTGCCTAGAAACTGCTATTTATGGTCACAGAAACCCCACAACTGCAAGATTTATTATTATGCCAAATCTGAACAGAAGCTAGCTTAATGAATGAAACTTGGGGAAAAAAAAATTTATAGATCAAAATTCAGTTTGCTAACATTGATAAACATCTGATTTCTAATTTCCTGTTGCATAATATGAAACTAACTTTTTAAAGGAAGCAATTTCAAAGCAAGAAGTTGAACTGTTCACTTCAGAAACAGAACATTTATGTGTTATCAAAGTGCTGGTCCCTTTTAAAAAGAATTTTAGTCAAGTAAATGGCATATGTGTACCACACATTTGACTAAATCATATTTTTCAACAGAAAAGCATGACATTGTCTCATCAGTTCAGTTTTCATTGAAGTGCTGTGGTGTAAGAAAGCTTCTTCTTCATGCTACCTAATCTCCACAGCCCCCAGGAGAAAAAAATAATAATCCCAAATATTTTATGGATATTTACGCCTTTCCAGTGTAATGAGAAATAACATTTCTTTGGCTTTGTGGACTTGAAGAAGGAGAGCAGCTACATTGCTCTGTGACTTTAATGGAAGATTGTTACAATCAGCAAAGGTCCTTGCCTTCTGTTATAAAAGAGCAGGACTCACGGCCAGCTTTGGAAATAACAGTTTTTAAATTTTTAAATTTTACCCACTCTTCTTGTGGCACAGCCTGGGTTCCTGTATGCTCAATGGCATGCTGCAAGTGGTTTTTATGCTTATGTACTTGTTAATGGGCTGACTTACATGAAAGGAGGGAGAATTTGATGTAAAAAGGGCTTTTGATTAGTGGATATGGAAAATTTGGAAAGGGAAGGTGTTTTGAAGGAAAGATTTTTCTGAGGTAGCGAACATAAAGTTCTATGAAATTGTTCAGTAAAAGACTATATTTTCTGAAGGAAAAATATGTGGATTGGAGAAACACGGCAAATTCACATTTATTTCATCAAATGGCTTCAGTCAAAAAAATTCTGAGACTGTTTGACGTTTGCCTCCAGTGTGTGACAAATGATGCATTCAAGGTGTTCAAATCCAAATAAAGTTTCATGAGGCATTTACCTCTATTTTCCTTCAGGAAGGGTGTAATCTTGAAAAAAAAATTAAATATATGTTTTGTCTACTGTTCACCAAAGTAAAAATCACAATAGCAACTGAAATACTTGGTAATGGAAGTGAAGAATGAAAACCGTGTATTTTAGAAAGAGAAAAAGAAGAAAGTACAAACGATGAAGAGCTTTGAAAGTTGCTTTCTAGTGGATAGTCATTCATTTCCAGATTGTCAAAGCATACTGATCTGGAGCCATTTGGTGTTCAGCAAAAGCAGTAGCTAATGCAAACCAAACTGAAAAGTGGATCTCAGCAGTTTGGGGAAAAAAAACCATGTTGCAGTGACTTGTGGGAAAAGCAAATACAGCATGGCAAAATGGGTCTGTCCTCCTGGATGACCTTGCCAGTAGGTAGCAGCCCAGAAGGAAAGAATGGTTGCACCCATGGGAGTGCAAGAGGGAGTTTAGGAACTAAACCAAGTCACATAGCACATTTACCTCACTAAGTCTGGCTGAGAGCAGGTTACAAAAAAGATCTTTTTATCTGACTTCCTAAAGAAATGAGGCTGAGATAAAATGCTGCCTGCACAAGTACCTGTCCAATTTCACCTGAGCAGCTTTGAATGCCACGGGCAAATTCATACAAATCTGACAAGGAAGGTAAGGTCTCAGAGATAATCAGTTCCTCTAGGTCTAGTAAAATTAGTGGTGTGGAGGAGAGAGACAACCTCCCCACAGTGACACTGCTGAGTGCACTCAGATCTTAATAGACACTGGAGAGTCTGTGCAGCACGGCACTTCTCCAATGTCCCATTAGGCACCTGAAAATCAAGCCAGGAGACAAAGCACCTTAGGGAAATCGATGCTCTCGTTCCAGTGCTCAGGGACCAAACACGCGAGAAAGAGCCATTGCCTGAAAAGCCAGAGAGTGGCTACAATGGTGGTGGTGCATGTATGGTGAATGGGAGGTCACAAAGCATGACAGTGAAATGCAAGCTCCCAGAACAAAACTTCTGTTGAGAAAGAAGCACTGGAGTGAGACCCCATTATGATGAAAATGAATCCACAAATTGATGCTGACAAACTCTTCGCTGACAGCTGTCCAGATCCAGATAATTTCTATAGGTGTAAGTACAGGCAGAGCAGAAAGCCCACACAGGCAGGCTACTTACAGAATGCAAAATATCAGATAGAGATGAATAAACCCTTTTATCATGTGCAATTTTCACCGTTGCTCTCTGAAGCAGAGGCTGTATCCAGCTACAGTTAACCACTTTCCCTTCATGACCCTTGGGGATTTCAGGTACCTCCATTCACTTGGCACAAGCCCAGGGACTTCAGGTGTCTGCCAGCCCCCTGCTCTCCTCCCCCCGCCAGCCATAGTGGGGCTGCCCCTCTTGGAGGCAGAGCTCAGGAGACCCTTTGACTGCTTCTTCTGTGCCTGCCTGCAAGGGAACAGCAATTTCTTTAGCCCTGGGAGATTTACAGATAGAGACCTTCTGCTAGTCTGAGGTACAGATATCTTAAATGGTGCAAGAATTCCCCACTTTAGCACTTTTCCCTCGGTTGCTCATCTTCATGTCCTACGATAAGCCAAACACTTGTGCACAATTAGACTTCATTTTAAATTCAACTCTGCTAATTACACGGTTTGCAAATTTATACTTCTCAAATAGATTCTGTTTTTAGCATCACAAAATTTCCAAAGCATTGCCAAAGTGTTAGCTTTTGTAAAAATGATATTTGGAGATGCTTACCAGCCACATGTTTTAAAGAGTGCTGGTTGCTTTGTCCTGGACTGTCCGCATAGTGCTCAAACAGTGAAAAAGCACTGGGCACCTTTTCTAAAGAGAGAGTAGTGTCCATTGCAGAAAGTAGCCTATTTGGAAGAAAACACATAGCTGTAAAAATCCCTTGTGGCATCACATAGTTTCCAAAGGCCAGAAGAAAAGACCATGCAACGAACACTTCACCAAATCTTTCCCATGAACTTGAGGACAACATGCAAGGAGAAGCTGTTTCGCTGGTTTTGAACATTTAGAGCGTACTGTGATTTCAGACCAGGAGCGCAGAGAGGGTGCACATGGTATGTATACACTTGACCTGTGAGAACGTGAGGATTTGAAGTTCACAGCAAGACTCCCAAGAGCACAGGGGTTCGGACTTACTAAGGCAGTGACTTTAAAGGTTACAAACCTTAGAGCTAAACCACAGCAGCTGACTCCAGAGACATAATGTAAAGCAGCTGCTTGTGGCAAGTGAAAAGAGAAATAAATAAAAAAAAAGAGAAGGAAGATGGATTCCACTTAATTAGCCCATGTTTGCTGAGTTCATTATAGGAAAAAAAACCAACATATTTTTAACTCTGAGGCAGAAGCAGCTTCAAGGAAATGAAAGATTATTTTTTTTCAAGGCAACTGAATTTTACGTTTCTCCCCTTCTTTTTTTCAGGCACCAGAGTAGTTAATTATGCATAATCTTAGCAAAGCACAACAAATATAAAATATACTTTCTTTAAAAAAACATGCATTGTTATATAGACTCGTTCTTAACTTTTTTAGCAAATCCGGTATTCCCAAAGTAATAAGCAAACCCATGCACAAAACAGAATAAACTTTAAAATTAGTGTGTAAGTTAACAAATACAGACCAAGTATACAGAAAGCCTTGGAAAATCATTTCGTCACATTATACCTGCTCTATTCTTATGCAATAAACTACACACAGATATGTGGCCAGACTCTCACATTTTGACTTAGAAGGAGGAAGTCCAAATGTATAGTCCTAATTCTGCAGGTTAACGGGAACCATGAAGGGGTGTTGGGCACATTCTCTTCAGACAACTCTCCTGAGATTGTAGTTTGACCGCAAACTGGAACCCTCATGTCATTGTTTTAGCCCAGTCCATGTCAGCACATGCATCGCTGTGACGGCTGCGGCAGCACTGACAAGGGCACGTCTGATACTCACCACGCAATGCCCAGGCCCTTTGGGCAAAGTCAGTGGTGGTGGGGTGGGCAGAACAGGTTTGGGGGCTTGTGTAGGAGCAGCCTGCAGCCAGCCTGTCTGAATATTTGTAGTTCACATTGGAAAATTTATTGGGGGAATATGGGCTTATAATTGAACACATCCCTCTGACACATCCTGAAACAGGGGGTGCCGATGAAGAGGCATGGGAAAACATCAGCCCATAGTCTCCTGGTAAGCTGTTGAAAACTACTTAATCTCATTTTTTTTTTCAGGAATTGTGTTTAGAAATATAGCCCAACAACCCCAGCCATGTGAGTGACACTTTGCATTATAACCTTTCAGAGACCAGGTAATACAGAACAATAGTAGTGAAAAAAGAATGTACCAGTGATGTCTAAGAGGTGGAAACATGGTCAAAATGTTTTTTTAATATATGTGTGTATAATGATAACTACAAGGAACATCTGTTTAAAAATGTCTGTGTAGAGATTTAAAATCAAGCTGACATTTTAAAATGCTACTTGTTTAACTGATGTGTTACAGAACACACACAAAACACTTCAAAACCAGTCAGTTACAGCAACAAGTATAAAACCTGTTCTCTTAATTTCATTATTTGCAAGGTTTATGAAGGTAGCTATGAATATTAGCAGTGTGTTTGCAAAGCTTGCAAATACTAAATGAAGCATTCAGCATGCTAGGCCTAGTACTCGCTACAGTGCACTTAACCCACACTTCATATACCTTTTATTCAATTCTTTAGATGACTAAAGGAAGAAAAAAAAAGAAATGTATTAAGTTTTCAAAACCCTGAAAATGCTGAAGAGCCACTCATATAACAGCCTTGCTACTCTCCACAGACATAAAATACACACAGCGTGACTTGATGTTGTCTGGGATGCTGCTCATTCACACCAGCAGAGAATTTGGTTCCTTAAGAATATTCCACTTCAGAGCTCTGGCTCAGCAGGCTATCAGAGAATAAATCTGGTTTTAAACTCCTGAGGGGTCAGTATTCAATATCCAGGTTTAAAGACCAGAGCACAGGGAAATATTTTCGTAAACCAAGTCTTTTACAGAAAGAAATCACTTGCACAACAAGAACACTTAAATCCAAATCCTGGCTGAAATCTCCTTCATAACTTCTGGTTACTAGAACCTGTGTGAGATTTGTACTCACAGAGTGAGAATTTCTCCCATGCTCCCTGAATATTCAGTTAACGTTTCCTGACTCATGGACAGGAAAGTTCCTGTCCTGTGTCGTGAACAGAAAGGGACAGGGAATCTAATAATTTTCCCACCCCAGAAAAGAATTTCAGATTACAAAGTTATCTTTCTGCCAGCACCTCACATAGTTCAGAAAAATATGATATATTTCTCATCCATCCCAAAATAGCCAATCTCCCATGGCATTCACTCAGTTACAGGATACTAAGACATTGCACAGCTTGGAGTGGGGAAGAAAGCCAAATACTGCTCCACCATTTCCATAACTGCTAGCATACGGGCTGGAAGCTTGTATTTGGAAGGCTGTTCTATTTTGCATGAATGATCAGTCTTTAGACAGTAATTTCAACTTTTCATTTCTTGCAGCCCGGGATAGTTTCTCTGCAATGTCCAGACTACATGTTAATTTCATAATGGTACAAGATTATTGTCCCAGAAATCCCATCCCCTTCAAGACTGCTGATACACTTCTATAAAGGAGGAAGTGTTACAGCTCACTTATGGACAAGTCTTGCAGCACAAGAACAATCTTGGAGGACCCAGGCTGTTGATGGTTAACCTGCAAGACCCTCTGACACCAGCTTACAACCGCCGACTGTATGAGCTAGGTAACTCAAGTCACGCAGATTTGCAAGTGATGTTTCTTACATCCAGAAAGGACCATTACAGACACGCACCTCACATGCACATTCCTAAATCTAGACCATTGCCGTGGATTAACCCTGGCCAGCAACTAAGCATCACACAGCCACTCACAGTAAACAACCGTTTCAGCAGTAAACATTTATCACAGGCTCAGTAATTTGAGTGCATAACTACTGTCTGTGTCTGCTCATTTGAAGAAAGAAAAAAACCACCAACAAAAACCCACAACTCAACAACTCTGCTTCCAGTTTAGATAATTTTCAATTACACTTTCTTGTTTCACCTTTATTTTTCATACGGTAAAGTACCTTTTACGGTAACATTTCTTACTTCTCAATGGATAATTAATTCTAGATAAATTATCGAAGTGCCTCTTAGCCTTCTTTTCACAAAACAAAACCACTGTAACGGCATAAGGCATGTTTTCATCCTATGAATCATCTTTGCAATTCTCTCTGAGCGTTCACATATCAAAAGCAAATGATCTATCAGTTTCAGAGTGGAATAGCCAAGCGTGAATGCTTTAGCTATCTTAAAAAAAATATGAAGGTCAATAACTCATTCTCAGCCTAGGTACTGTATAAGTGCTTTCCTAACTAATATCATAAAAGCTACAGTATGAAAAGCATTTTTACTTACATTTAGAAAAACAAATCCATCAACTTCTTCCATTTCTTTTACTGTTGTCTCCAAAGTTTCCTTTGCTGAATCAACAGTTTGCTGGAAGTTAACCATCTGCTCATACAGGTACTCCATTTTCATCTTCTTCACTTCCTCAAAGTTCTCTGATTTCTCATCATATTGTGCTACCATTTTCTTAAGCATCTCTTCATTCTGCTTTTCCAATAAATCTGCATTTTTCTTACAGTTTTCCTGCAATGTAAAAACAGATGTAAATTGATCTGCAGAATAAAATTACAACATTTAATGAATACACAGAAACTCTCAATTACCCATACATGAGCAATCCACCAGACTCCTTCTGGCATCCTGAGAATAAGAGAACTTTATTTCTGTAAGCAAGCTCATCTGGGAGAAATAATGCTAGAGAAATACTGTAAAAACAATGGCAGATTTTTTTTTTACTGTTAGTGTTTAAAATTAAACTTCTATAGTTAAGCATTGAGAAAGGAAGTCTGACTACAAAACAGATAAAAACTGACACTTTCAACTGAAATTAATACAGTCCTCAAGGCTTAAGGACTTGGGCATTAAGAAGTTAAGACATTGGGCAACTTACTTAGATACTTCACACAGGATTCTAAATAAAGACACAAACAGTGTGAGCTTTTTAAAAGCATAAACAAAATTAAGGGAACTTTTTCCTCCAGTGCTTGACAGTCGCATATTCCACTTTGCAACAGTGTGCAAGAAAAGCAATCTTTTTCTTCCCCTAAAGCTGATACTTTGCAGTGGGAGAGGTCAGTTTGAGGACTAGCGAAACAGCCTGGTTTAGTGGAAGCAATGATCCTACAAAACAAGGCAAGCATATCTTAGAAATAATTTTGTACAGCGAAAGAAAACTAGTGCGATAAAACACTGGACTTACCTCAACAGAGTTAAATAGTGATTCAATATCACTCACAAACTCTTCAATCTTCATTGACTTTTCTTCCAGTGCTATTAGCAATTCACCTAACTGATCCTGGAATGTAAAATGTTTCAGTAACATAAGCACATTATTTTATAAAGTTTTTATACACAGCATATTTTAGGTGAATATTTTTGTTTTGCCATGAGCCACCATTGGAACAATTGCTAAATTAAGTTCAAGTATCTCCCTGGCTACAAAGACAAGCACAGAAATAGCAACTGGAACAGCCACAAAACTGTTTCCAAACCAAAAAAAGTGAGCTGAGTTCAACAGGGTGCTGAGTGTCTATACATGTTGTTGGAACGCTACAAATTCCAGTGCACTTTTGCTGGAGACTGAGTGTACTCAGAACCTCATGAAGGTCCTCAAGAGATTGCAGGAACAAGCCCATAAAAAGGAAGATAATGCAGGTAATTATGAGGCTAGTAGATTATACAGTGTTGTGATTTTTTTATTAGAATTTTAAAGATATTTCCTATAAACTAGAATTCATCAAAATCACTGGTTGAATTAGACGTGGAAACAAAAGCAGACCAAGGGACAACAGCCATCAGAGATGACTTAGAACTCTTCCTTAGTCCTTCTTGACCTTTCGTGAAAGCAAGCTGGCCATCTGCTCAGGTGCAATTTATAATTTATAAAAGTACTTTTAATTAGCTGGCATAAATCTAAAAGGAAGGTTAACTTCCTTTGGTAACAGCTTCCTATTATGGCAAACTTCTACAGTTAGATCTGTTGAGAACTAGCATACGACTTTCCATTAATTATAAATGTCATATAATTGAAGACTCTCTTTATAAATATTTAGGGCCAATCACCAAGATTCAGGGGCAAACTTCTGTTTGTTAAGATAACCTATAAAATCTGACAGATGCCATCCATTGCTCATTTCATTTACTGTGAAGCTATGTTCCTACAGTTAAAACTCAGGTGACAAGCATTTTGCAATCTTAATTTTTCTCAGTAATTTTACAGAAGTAACAAGAAACATACAAATGCCATTTCAGAGTAACCTGAGCCATGAGTGCTAGAAATCATGTGAAGCCAAGTCTGCGTTGTGGCCAGATTTAATATTGGCTTCATGTCCGTACTCCACAGCCAGGGAGTGATATCATGGGACGTTTATTTGTGGCTTAACTTGACTTGCTGCAATGCAGGTACATTCGAGGGATGGTTGGGGTCTGTGACTTATTACTTACTTACTGGTGGCTAATTATCACTTCTAAGTCAAGCATGAATGGCCATATATAAAAAGCAACTCTGCTGTCATACATCTGCACACCATGGAGATAGTTTGTAAATACTGATATTTGAAACTGCCACACTGACTCCTACCACTTTTAATTTCTCTTTCTTGCATACGAGTTAACATAAGGATAACATAAATACCACAGATACAGGCCTTCTGGAATGTTAATGAAATTACACAAAATCTGCGTTACCATCAACCGAATACATGCCAGGAAAGAGACTTCACCTTTCAGATACTGGGGTGAGATTAAATAATAACCAATAAAGGAATATCTCTATACTTGTACATGAACAAATCCGATATGGGAAAAGTGAGACATCACACGCATGCTGCTTTCACAAGCAGAATTGCAATTTAATGAAGAACACCTTCCACAGAAACGAAAGCACTTTCACTAGTATTGATAGTGACGGACCAGGCTACTGAAATGGAGGACATTTTTATCTGTCTTTTAGAGTGGTACAGCTTAGAGATAGTGGGAAGAAGTAGGACTTGCTAAACTCCTCCCTGCACTACAGCTAAAACACTACCAGCACAGATGAACATAAACAGAACAGAAAATGAGGATGCAGTTTCAACAAAACTGTGTAGTGTAAACTAACTCGTCTAACATTTCCAAGCAACCAACACATGTAACTAGGACAGGGAACACTTTATGGTAATACTGGTCTCCACATATGGAGGTTTCTGTACCTTGTCAAGTGAAATGAGCTGCTGTTACTAAATTAATTTTTTTTCCTAGAAACAATACTCTTCCTATCTCTCCCCCTACACATACAAACCAGAACAAACTTACAGGTGAGAAGGCTAAAAGATGGAAAGTCTGGTAAGAGCTACATATAAACAAAGTCATTCAAAGTTCTGAACAAATAAAAATATCAGCTTAGCAAGCCTAGGACTCTAGAGAATACCTTAATAAGATAGCCTCCCTTCAAGATCTCTAACAGAGAACAGTTTTTGTTTTATAGATACTGTGATTTAGCCTCTGGACTGCACTCTGAAGCCTCTCCCCTGACAACACAGGAGGCCTGGAGAAATTAGCCACAGTATCTCCTTCCATCACCCAAATTAATCCTTACCTTCATCTTGGCTGCAGCATCATCTAGGGTTGTGACTTCATGGTCTTTATGTTCTCCAAAAAGCTTGTCAATAGCAGATATTGGGCATTTGCAGTGGTAACAGTAAGTGTCTGTTTGTGCTTTCTTCAATTCTCTTTGTGGGCTCTCAACTTGAGGAATGTTTGTTGCTGATTTTTCAGGATACATCACCACAAAGCCTGAATCTTCAAGCTCAACAGGTGTTCTTTGCTCTGGCTCATTAACAAATTCATAACTATCACCAGCATGCTCAAAAGAGTCCCTGTCTTCAAATAATAGCTCCTCATGTGTTAATTGAGATGATATTTCATCTTGCAAAAGTTCTTCTTGTGTAATCACATCATAGTCCATTGACTCAGCGAGATCTTCATAAACATCAGGGTGCTGCTCCTCTCTTTGCAAATGTGGTTTCTCTGCTTGCTGAATGGTAGGGACACAGGAAAGATTTTCCTGAGTATACTGATCATCTTCACTGTCTTCAACAGGAGTCCTGACATATGGGACATATTTTTCCATTTGAGGAACTGCTGTTACGTCGTGCTGTTCTTCCTGCTTATTACCAGCTTCTTGATACGCAGCTCCCTGATAATCCACTAGTTGACTATACGCTTGATGACTTGATTGCTCTGGCAACTCCTCGGTTGTTTCTACAGGTACATTCTCTTCTTCCCGTTGTTCAGTGGTATCAGCTCTTGCACCTGAAAGAATTACTTTGCTTCCAAAAGGAATGGCATGCATTGGTTTACAAATTGTTGCTTGAATGTCACTGTCAACCTGGACTTTCTCTCTCTCCTCAACACCCCTTTCTAGCAGAACCTCAGTTGTGACATGTTGAACATCACCAGACCCCTGCTTGTGTTTGTCCTCTGAACTCTGAACTGAAATTCCTCCACTAAAGGACTCATCCTCTGGTATCTGATCCTTTTGAGGCCCTATGGTCTTACTTGGAATTTCATCTTTAAGAATGTATTTTTCAAAATATATTCCCGTTCCATCATCTGTGTCTGAATTTCTACTAGGGAAAGACGCATTAGAATTACCACTTTCCTCATCAGACGGAGTCTCATCCTTTGTCTTTTCTCCTACTGCTTCTGCATAGAGGTCCTTGTACAGAAACGACAGAGCAGGTGGCTCCTCTAGAAGCTCTGGATTAACTGCAGCAACAGTAGTAGGGAACAACAGAGATCGTTCTAGCACTCCTTCTTCTGAATCAAAGAGTGGGGTCCCTGGTGACTTCCGTTCATCTTCTACATTTGTAACCTTTTTACTGCTGATATCAATTGATTTCTGCAGAGGTAAAGGTTTTGGAGCATCTGCATAGGACTGCATTTTGCTTTCTCCTTTCACAGTACCATAAAAGACTTCATCCAGATCCTCAAGTAAGGAAAACTCCTCTTCCAAAGTATCTGCCTCAGTGCTTTCTTTAAAAGACATGGCTTCTTCCACCTGTTCATTGGGATCTTCTGTCACAGGAAACAATGAACTTGGTCTTTCAAAATGTGGCTTAATTGGGGATTTGTCATCAATCAACGTATATTTTTCAAAATAATCCATATCTGCCATACCATTATTAGGATCTGCATTATTATTGTTTTCTGGCAACATGAGATTTTCTTGTTGTGTTTCTCCAGTTTCGTCAACATCATCATTTTTGACCAGTTCTTCTAGTTTATGGCTTGCAGGCTTTCCCAACATCGAGCTTTTTGAAATTTCTGTGCTTGTTCCAGAAGCTAGGGCTCTATGGCCATCATCAGCTAATGTTCTTTTAAATGAAGGATTTGTTTCCAAGTATTCTAGTTTATCTGGCATGTGTTCACTTTCTTCTTGATCAACAGAAGAAAGATGTCTAGGAGCATGAATATTGAGTATTTCATAACCTTCTGAAATTATATTAAATAGATCTTTTTGTTCAGCAGTCTCTGGAGCATGCTGATTGTCTTCTACAGCACTCACACGTCCCATTTCTTCCTCTCCTCCTCTCAGGAAATGTTCAGGCACTTCAGACACTTTGTCTACCTCCAGATGTTGCACTGCTTCCATTTTTGCAGGGTTTCCAATGGTAGTTTCATGGTCTGGAACTTTGTCTAGACCTGAATTATCTCCTACCAGAGATGGTGAATCATACCTTTGCATTCTGTGACTAGTGTCTGAGGACATTCTGTGGGAAATTTCACTTGACACTGAATCAGAAACTCTAAACATGTGTCCTTTATTCTTTGTACCACCATGAACTGTAAGTTCTGTGCAACTTCCAGCTGGGGATTGTTTTGATCCAAAATCAGAAGCTTCATTTGGAGAAAGAAGAATTCCTTGCCTGTCTACTTCTGCAGCTCTTATTGGACTAATTGAGCGAGCTTTCACCTCTTCAGCCAGCCAGGTAGCTAGCCCAAAAGATGGAATATCTGTATTCTGCTTTTCATCAGAACTAGAGGTAATGGACTTCATCTGTGCTGAAGAAAGACTGGTCTGTTCACCAGAATAATGCTGAGTTTTCTGTGTCACAGTTTCATAAACAGCATCTGATGAAACAGCTCCCAGATGCTCTAATGATGTATGCTTTTGGTCTGCAAAATATTGTTGCATTTCACGTCTATCCTCTCCTTCAGTATGTATGCCTGAAACTACATTAGATTGCTTTCCAAGCATGCTTACTACGTCAGATAAAGATGATGGAATATTTTGTTTCTCTTTATCGTCAGTGAAAGCCACTGATACTGATTTTTCAGGTAATGTATGAAAAGGTACAAATAAATCTGAAGACGCTCCTTGCCGGTCTGCTACAGCAGTCACCTTTGACTCTGTGGTTACCAACCTTGGCACTATCTGCACATCAGGTTGCATTTCTTGCTTGTCCTGCTCAGCAGTGAATTTGAGGGGAGTTCTTAGCTGCTCTGATGACAAATATTTTGTGTCTAACAAACGATCTTGAGTTTCTTGCTCATCTTGGTCTTGTGTGTGCTTCAGAGACATACTCTCCAACTGTTCTGTCTTCAAGCTTGCTGTTTTAGGTGAACAGAGCTCAACTTTTTGCAGTTCTTTTCCATCATGTGGTGGAATTACATGTTTACGCTCTGATTGTTCAGATTGGGGAATAAGTGGCTGCATGCTTCGCTTTTCTTGTTCAGCAAGGGGCCGCGTGGGAAACAAATACTCAGAGCCTGGTTTTGAATAAGGTGGAATTTCTTGCTGACATGTTTCATCAGCTGAATAAAATGGAACTGAAGGTGCAGACTCCAGTTTGGAAGGTACGGTTAAATAACCTTGACTCTCTAGTGTTTCTGCTTTATCTGTAGAATATGATAAATTTGGTTGTTCAGATTCTAATTGAGTAGCTGTGTGGAAGTAACGTGGAGTATGCTCTCTCTCTGTTTCAGGTAAAATTAGATATTCAGCCTCTGACTGGGCAGCCACCGGCAAATGTAGATTACTTTCTGCATTCTCTGCTTCGTTTCTTGCAAAGAAGAAACCTGACTCTGGCTGGGCAGTTTCTGACTGCTCTGTTTTACAGTGGGTGTAAGATAAATCTAAGTGCTTGGGGGACAAACGTCCGCTTACAGGTGAAGACTTAGGTCTTCCTTCTGGTTTTGTTTCAGAGACAGAATGTGAAACATCCAAAGGTGCAGACACTGTTTGTTCAGTAAGAGATGAATACAGTTGAATTTTCTGGCTCTCTGCTTCCTTCGTGGAAAGGGATAAATCTTGTTGTTCAGTTTCCAGCTGAGCAGTTAGAGATGAAGTAGCCCCAGGGTCTCGTTTCTCTGAATGTCCTGCTCTCAGTGGAGCCATTTCATGCTTTTCTGCTTTGTCAGTAGGACTTAATAAATCTGATAGTTCAAAGTCTGGTTGTGCAGTTTCCTGCTCCTCAGTCCTACCAGAGGTATATGATACAGATGTTTCTGATTGCTTGGTTTCCACAACAGAGTACTGCAAAGTAATGCACTGCAGTTCAGTTTGGTCCCCACCCCTCCGCTCCCTTTCACCAATGAAATATGATGTCTCTAGATGCTCCAGCTGGGCAGTCTGTGGTTGCTCTGCTTTGTCATAAGAGTATAATAAATCTGGTTGTTTCATTTCATGAGTCTCTGCTTTGCCAAGAGAATATGACAAATCTGGGCGTTTTGATTTTAGTTGTTCGGGTTGCAACTGCTCTGCTTTTCCTGTGGAATATGAAAAATCAGAAGGCATGAACCCTGCTTGTGCAGTTTCCTGTTTTTCTGTTTTGCCAAGCAAATGTGATAAACCTGGTTGCACTAAATCTAACTGTGAAGCTGGTTTCTGCTTTTCTTCACCAAGGGAGTGCAAAAAGCCATGCTGGGCTATTCGCTTTTCTTCTAGTTTGCCAAAGGACTCCAAAAGCTCTGGCTGTTGCAGTATTTTTGGGGCAGGTTGTGAGTGCTCTGATTTGCCAGCTGGATAGGATAAACCCATTCCCGCCACCTCTGGTTGTTCAACTTCATGGTGCTCTTGTTGACCAATAGAATATGATAAATCTGGATAGTTTGATTTCTGATGTGTAGCTTCCTCTTCTATTTCTCTAACAGGATAAGATAGCTGCGGATGTTGCAACTCTGGAAATACCATTTCTTGTTCTCTTTTGCCAGAAGAATACAACAAATCTGTATGTTCCAGTTCACCTTGTGTGGTTTGCATTTCATCTGCTTTACCCAGGGCATATGTTAAATCTTGTTGCCCAAAGTCCATTTGTGTTGCTTCTTCTGACAGTGTTTTGCAAATGGAATATGATAAACCGGGAAGTTCCTGCTCTGGACGTGCCATTCCTTGTTGCTCCATTTTTCCAATGGGATGGGGTGTTACAGGCTGCTCTGATTTCCATTGTGTAGCTGGTGGCTGCTCGACTTTGTCACTGGAATACGACAAATCTGGATGGTCAGACTCTGCTTCTGCTGTTCGTCGTCGTTCTGTTTTGCCAGTGAAATGCAGCACGTCCTGATGCTCTGCTTCTACTTGAACAGTTTGTGGTTGCTCTGTCTTCCCAGGGCAAGGTGATAAAGCTGGTTGCCCTAACCCAAGTTGTGTGGTTTCTTGTAGCTGTGTTTTATCAGTGGAATATGATAAATCTGAATACTCCAACTCTTGCTTTGCCATTTCTTGTTGCTCTTTTTTGCCAGAGGAATACAAGAAATCAGGGAATTCCCCTTCCAGTGGGGCCCTATTTGATTGCTCTACTGTGCCACAAGAAGTTGACAACATTGGCTGTTCCACTTTCATTTGTACTGTTTCCTCTGGATGTGATGTATAGCCTCCCCTCTCCTGCTTGACCTCCAGTTGCGCACTTTGTTCTTCTTCACTAACAGAAGAGGACAACTCAGGGTGCGGTACTTCGCCCATGGCATCCGAGACGTCTGGATGTTCAGACTCCAGAGGGGCAGCCCATGATGGCTTTGTTTTGACAAAAGACTGCAACAACTCATGTTCTTTCAACTCTGGCGGTGTTGTTTTATGAGGTTCTGCTGTGCCAACAGAGAATGACAAATCTGCGTATTCTGATTTTGCTTGGGAATTTTGCAGTCCTTCTGTTTTCCCAATAGAGCACTGCAGCTCAGGGTGTTCTGTCTGCATTCCTGCACCTTTCCATTGCTCTTCTTTGCTGAGAGATGATGAAAAATCACCTGGCTGTTCCCGCTCTCGTTGAATCTTTTCTTGTTGCTGTGCCATGCCAGTGGAATGTAATAAATCTGGATACTCCAAATCCACTTCAGCCATTTGAGGTTGCTGTGTTTCACTGACTGAACATGATAAATCCGTTAGTTCTGCCTCTGGTTGTATGATTTCATGGTGTTCTGATCTGCCAGCAGATAAATCTGAACGGTTTGATTTTGCATGTGTGGTTTCTTGTTCTGCCTCACTAACAGAGTAAGATAACTGCGAATGTCCCAATTCTGGCTTTGCTTTCTCTCCTTGTGCAGCTTTTTTGAAGGAATACAGGAAGCCTGGCGGCTCCTCTTGAGCAGTTTGTGTCCTCTTTTCTTTGCCAGGCCAAGATGATAAATCTTGTTTTCCTAACCCCAGTTGTGTAGTTTCTTGTGTCTTCATTTTATCAATGGAATATGATAAATCAGGATGCTTTGGCTCTGGTTTTGCCATTTCTCCTTGCTCCACTTCTCCACTATGAAACGATGCATCTGGAGCTCCTAGTTTCTCTTTTGCAGCTTGTGGATGCTCCGCTGCGCTCACAGACTCTCCCTCATCAGGGCGTCCCAAGGCTGTGTGCTCCATCCCTTTGTCGGCAGGGGATGCCAAGTTTGCGTGGCCCAGCTCCAGCTGAGCAGGTGGGAGCTGCTCTGTTTTGTCACAAACATACAATGCATCTGGCTGTTCCAACCCCAGCTGGGTCGTTTCTTGCACTTTGTCAAGGGAACATGCTAGACCAGGGTGTTCAGATTTCAGCTGTGCAGTCTCCAGTCCTCCTGCTTTGAAAGTGGAATAAGTCAAGGCAGGATGTCCCTGCCCTGGTTCTGCCATTTCTCCTTCTGCCACACCCACAGAATGGGCCAAACGGGGAATTTCCACTTCTGGCTGAACCGTTTTCTGTTCTGCTTTTCCAGACTTTTCTGTTTGCTCCGATTCTTGTCGTACTTGTCGTTGTGCCTCTGTGCTGTCCAGAGGATATATCACATCAGCGTGTCCTGCGCCTGGTGAGGCCATTTCATCATCCGGCCTGTCAATGGAGAATGATAAATCTGGTTGTTCCAAGCCCTCCCAGGCATGTTTTAATTGCTCTGTTTTACCAGGAGAATGTGATAACTTTTCTTGCTCTAACTGCTGTTTTGTGGTTTGCTGCTGCTTTTCACTGCTGACAGAAATTTTCCTGTGTTTCTTATCCAACACTACTACTTCTTGTTGGTTTGCCTCATCAGTGTGATGTGACAAATCAGGATGCTTCATTTCCCATGGTGCAATTTCTGGCTCATTTGCTTTGCCAAGGGAATGCATCAAATTTGGATGTTTTGACTCTATTTGTGCAGTTGCTGGAGAAGCTCTTTTTCTGGCCATTTTAGGCAATTTTTCATATTTAGACTCAAACTCTTGAGCTGCTTGTTCTTGGGCTTTACCAAAGGAAAATGATAAATCTGGATATTTTGAATCCAATTGTGAACTTTCTTCCTGATTTTTTTGGCCATCAGAACATGTCAAATTTGAGTATTTAGATTCCACTTCCATACTTTCATCTTGTGCTGCTTCACCCAGGGTTTCTGGTGAATCCAAATGTTCTGATTTTCCTTGTGTTTCTCCCAGGGGATATGAGAGCTCTGGATGTCCTGACTCCTGGTCTGTGGTGTTGCCTGGTTTTGCTTCACTGTCGCATGAAAAATCTGGACGTTCCACTACCAGTGGTGCCGTTTCTTGTTGCTTCAAACCAAACGGTAAGGTTGGATGTTTCAACTTTTTTGGTTGATCAGCTTCATGAAAGGAATATGACAAATCTGGATATTCTGAACTCATTTCCATTTCCAGTGGAGCTTCTTTTCCACTGGAAGATGGCAAAAATGTTTGCTCCAGCCCTGGATGTACTATTTCTTGTTGCTCTGATTTGTGTTGTGCCATTTCCTCCTGCATTTCTGTGCTTACATAGAATGTCTGTTCTGGATATGCTGGCTCTGTTTGCATTTCTTCTTCTGTTTGTTCACTGAGACAATATGACAAAGACGGATGTGCTAACTCTGGTTGAGCTGTTCCTTGCTGTGTCAAATTAATTTGGTCTATGACCTGGGGTTCTTCTTTCCCCAAGGTTTCTGACAAATCTGAACACTCCATTTCCATTTGCATTGCTTTTTGTTGGGCTTCTTCCTGCTGTTCCAGCTCTCTTTGTACTATATCTTGTTGTTCCATTCTGCCAAAGGAATATGATATATCTGGCTGGGCCACACTGAGTGGTGGTGTTTCCTGTTGCTGAATACCAGCAGTGGAACACAATGGAAGCGACTGCTCCTGCTCCATTTGTGCCATTTCCCAGGGCTTTGCTCTGTCACTCGAATCCAAGGACCCCAAAGATCCTGACTCCACTCCTTCCAGCATTACTTCTCCAGTGGTAACTGAGAAATCCCTATTTTCTGAAGCTAGCTGTATGTTTTCTTGTTGCTCTGCTTCAGTAATGACACATGATGGCTCTGGACCTGCTAAGTCTCTTTGTACAGCTTCTTGTGCTGTTTCTCCCTCGGAATATGATGAATCTGTTTGTTCCAACTTTGGTTGCAATATTTCCTGTTGTTCTGTTTCACCACTGGAATATGACATCCCTGGCTGTTCTGCCCTCAGCTGTGAGGTTTTGTGTTGCTGTTCTTTTCCAGTAGAATATGACAAAACTGGATGCTCTGACTGCAGTTGAGTAGTTTCTCCTTGCATTCCCTCGGCATGGGAATACAGCTTACCTCCAGGTTGTGAATCCTGCTGTATAGGCTGCAACTGTTCTCCTTTGTTACCAAAATATGACATAAGAGAATCGTCCAAATCTGCTTGTGCCAATTCTTGCTGTTTTGTTTTATTTGTGGGATATGGTAAATCTGAAAGTGGTGTTTCTCGATACCCAGCTTGCTGTGTCTCAGCTCTTTTGGTGGAATCAGATGTGCCTGAATGTACCAACTGGAGTTCTGTAGTGTTTTCTTTCTCTGCTTCTTCCATCAAGCATGATAAATCTGGAGGTACCAGCGCAAGCTGTGCTGTTTCTTCTTGCTCTGCTTCTTCAGGGGAGTAAGACTCTGGCTGTTCCAGTTCAAAAGGAACAGATTTTTGTTTTTCTGTTTCTTCCCTGGAAAATAAAAACTCCTGATGTTCCAGCTGTCCACTCTCTGATTCCACCATTTCTTCTCTGGAATATGAGAAATCTGGGTGCTCCATCTTCAGTTGTACACTTTCTGATTCTCCAATTTCTTTGCTGAAATATGAGAAATCTGGATGTTCTGTCTCCAGCTGTGCACTTTCTGATTCCTCCATTTCTTCCCTGGGAAAAGAAAAGTTCGGATGCTCTGTCTCCAGCTGTGCACTCCCTGATTCTTCTGTTTCTCCCTCGGAAAAAAATTCTGGATGTTCTGTCTCCAGTTGAGAGGTCTCCAATTCCTCCATTTCTTTCTTGGAATATGAGAAACCTGGATGTTCTGTCTCCAGCTGTGGACTTTCTAATTCCTCCATTTCTTCCCTGGAAAAAGAAAAGTCTGGATGCTCCATCTCCAGCTGTGCACTCTCTGATTCTTCTGTTTCTTCCTTGGAAAAAAATTCTGGATGTTCTGTCTCTAGTTGTGAACTCTCTGATTGCTCTGTTTCTTCCACGGAATACGAGAAATCTGGCTGCTCTGTCTCCAGTTGAGTGGTCTCTGATTCCTCTGTTTCTTTTGTGGAAAAAAGCAATTCTGGATATTCTGGCTCCAGTTTTTCACTCTCCGACTCCTCTATTTCTTCCCTGGAATATGAGAAATCTGGCTGCTCTGTCTCCTGTTGTGCACCCTCCAATTCCTCCATTTCTTCCCTGGCATATGAGAAATCTGGATATTCTGTCTCCAGTTGTGTACTTTCTGATTCCTCCATTTCTTCCCTGGAAAAAGAAAAGTCTGGATGCTCCATCTCCATCTGTGCTCCCTCCAATTCCTCTGTTTCTTCCTTGGAAAATGAGAAGTCTGGATACTTTGTCTCCATCTGTGTTCTTTTTGATTCCCCAATTTCTTTACTGGGATATGAGAAATCTAGATGCTCCATCTCCATTTGCACACTCTCTGCTTGTTTGGTCTTCTCAATAGAAAAGTCGAGGTGACCCAAACCTACTGATTTATTTATAGCTGAAGTTTTCTGAGTTTCTTCTCTTTCTGTGTGAACAGGATATGAAATGCCAAAATATTTAGAATCTATCTTTTCAGGAATAGGTAAATTTAATTGAATTCTTTGCTCCTCTGTTTCCTGAAGGGAGGAGGGAAAGTCTTGCTCGGACTTTGTTTGCTTTTCTAAGTGAACATTTTGAGTTTCTGGTGGTGGGGTCTTCTGACCCTCTTTTTTTTTAGCAGAATACAATAGACCTGAAGGCTCAGGTTCTGTCAGTGCACTTGTTGGTGAGTGACACTCAGTTTCTTGCTTCTCTGTTTCATCTACAGAATGTGGTAGAAGCACATGTTCTGATTCAGGTTGTGCAGTTACTGATGACTGAGGAATAATACCATCCTGTCTTGTTTCGGGTAGAGTGGAATATTTGGGTTTAGCTGATGGAGCACTAGGTAAGTAAGATTGAACTGCTGACTTCTGTGCTTCCCTCTCAGGATGTTCTGACATGGATGCTGTAGGCAAAACAGGTTGGGAACTTTGTCTATCTAATTCATTAACAAAATCTGCTGAAACAGACTGTGATGCAGAATTAGGCTGAGTTTCCTGCTCCTTTGGTTCATCCAGATGATCTGATGCTGTCAGCAGGGATTGGTCTGGCTTCTTGTTTGTATTTTCAGCTGAGGGAAGCAACATTTGTTTCTCTGATTTGTCATCAGAGTCTGATGAAATGGAGGTTGTTTGCTCTGTTACTGACGTTTTGGCTGCAGGTGAATAACCTTGCTGCTTCCTGGCTTCTTCAGGAGGCCAGGACTTCAGTGAACGTCCCGATACCTGATGTGGAGTCTCTGAAGGAGATTGTCTGTCTTTTCTTTCTTCATGTTGAAGAGCTGTTTCTGCACCAAATCTTGAAAATCTGCTTGGTTTATCTTTCATTTTAATCGGTTTCATATATTCAGACGAAACATCACCTTTATTAGTAAGCCGTTTTTCAAGAGGCGTTGTTGGTGAAGAATAGCTTTGATTTGCATGTGCTGTGGATTGTTGTCTTTGCTCCCTTCTTCTCTCCGATGGTGTTTCAAGATTTCTACTTGCTCTCTGGAAAGTTCTTCGACGCGCTGCTTCTGAAAGCGACTTGAACTTCTGCAATCTTTCCTTTACTGATGTTTCAAGGCACTGTTCAGAATCTCCTGAAATAGAGCTGCTTCTCTGGATTCTGGTTTTCTCCAATGTTTCAGGGGCTGGCCCAGTCCCTCCAAAAATTGAGTTGAACAGTTGGATTCTAGCTTGTACTGGTCCTCCAAGGATCGGCCCTACTTTTCTCAGTCTGCTCTCTCTAAATATTGATGGTATCGGAGCACGTTTTACTGGTTCTTCTGCGATGTTCTCTAGATCTTCTTTGTCATCCAGCATTTCCTCATCTGTGTCTTGTGCTTCCACCTGTTCAACGTTCAACATGGAGGCCTGCACATCTCCTAGAATAGTTCTTTGTTCTTGCCTCTGCATTCCAGAAGAGTCACGTTTTTTATTGCCCTGGCCTCCCTTCAGACTTGTAGCCATTGGCATCCTATTTGAAGCTTTGCGCTTCCTTTTCCGAATGATCTTACCTTCATCCATAATAAAGATAACTTTTCCTGGAGGAGAACCTACCGGTGAACTTTCCATACTGTAAAGATCAGAAGTTGTACTAGTTTCTGAGGCCCAAGGAGTAGAACATCTGCTTGAGCTGGTTTCCCAGGTTATCCCACTGTCTTCACTTTGAACTGTTACCATAGAAAAGGAAGGGTTAGTCATGATGTACTGCAGCTTGGGCTTCACATCTTCGCTTTGGATAAGATCTTTTAAACTAAAAACAAAAAGAACAAAAGGAAAAAAAGCTGTAAAAACACACAACAAATTAAATTATTGCAGTAGAGTCTAAATTTTTGCATTAAAGCAAAAATACTTTTCAAAGTCATAACAATACTGCATGTGCCTACATTTTGAAACACAAGCATAAGCAAAGTCGTATTTCATCTGACAAATGTATTTTAGATAAATTTTTGTAAAGCTGCATGTTGCAAAGTTAGTTCAATGAAGGGAAAGTGTTTGAATGCTCTTGACAATGCAGGAAAAGCAGTCTTTGATCTGACCTTGTTTTGCCAGTGTGAGACTGAGCTGATTCTGGGGCTATTCTCCAGTGCATGGTTATCTCACAGTATAATTTAAACCTTGCATTAAACACTTAAAAGATACTGTCAGTGTTTTAATAGCACCCACACTTGCTTTGCCCAAGTGTAAATGATTACACAATGCTCAAAGGAGTAGAGAATCTATCCACTGGTTTGTCACTGTCTTCTCATATGTTTCATCCTCTAAGCACTCTACATATTTAGCAAAGTAATTTAGAATACATTGAACAATAAAAATATACTGAGCCCTCCCCAAATGAAATAACAATGTTTTATAAAGATAATTTTAAACCTTATGATATGTAATCAGTACACTATCATACGCTGCAGTCAAACCTCTCTCAGTCAAAAAAAAAGGCTGGACAGGTGTTTTCTGGGAAGATTTAGAAAAAAAAACAGTCTTGGAAAGAAGACTCTAAAGAATAGCAAAAGCAATCGAAAGACATAATATTGTTTTTAAAAAAAAAAAAAAAGAAGTATTTTCAGGGTTGCAATAGTTATTCCAAAAAAAGCATAGAACAGGTAATCAAAACACCCAACCCCAGTATTTCTTCTGTAGACAGTTCATTTAAGGAAATCGTGTTAGTAGCTGATGGAAAGAAAGGCACAGTATCTGCTGGCGAAGGCAGAGGCCTCACTAGAGCAGAAGTGGTGAAGTCTCTGTAACTCCCATGGAAGGATGCAAACCTATGGCCACACAGGGTCCTGCTTCCACTGAACAGAGGGAAGAGTCGCTTTCCAGGTAATTGAAATAAAGCACTTGAGCAAGAGTGAAGAAATCTGACTCCTCACCATGGCATCGGAGAAGCAGAACCCATCTGACCAATGGCCACAGGCTGCGACCCAGCACTGTGCAGGTGCCAGAGATACCTGCAGGCTCCAGAGGTGGGGGGACACCCCTGAGGAGCAGTCGGCATCGCTGCAGAGGGTGCCGAGTGCCTGGCGGAGTGCTGAGGTCTTTATAGGAGGAGAACAGGAAATGCTGAGGACAGCCATAATCACTGCATCAAGCAAACTCTCCAAACCGTAAGGTTTTTGTAAATGGCACTCAGCAAAACTGCTCAGTACCTATAGGAAACAAAAAGGTAATCCTGAAACTAGCATTGCTGGCCTTACCTTTCCATGAATTTGCTCTCCAGAGCACAGAACAAGAAGGCCTGCCCTGGGTTGCCCCATACTGAGGTCTATGCAAACTGATGCACAGACCAACTCATCTCTGACATCCTTGGTGCTAAGTGAAAACTGAAGTCACCCTGTGGGACAACAGCCTAACCAGGCAGTGGTGGGGCAACATGGTATCAAAGACCAGTGATAGGGCTTAAAGCCAGTTGTGGTGACTGGGCTGGCCTGGAGACTGTGACTAGCAGGATAGCATGGACTAAAGCCCGCAATTCAAAGCGAGTCTGACAGTGCAATAGTAAATAATCACATCTTAATTAAAAAAAAAAAAAACAACCCAAACCAGCCTTCAAACAGATACAAAACCCAGGATGTACAGCTGATTATCTGCCTTGGTGTAGTACACTCTAGCGAGGCTAGCTCCATGATGTAAAATTTACAGGTTGGAGGAAGAGGCAAAGCAACAAACCTACACCAACTTTGCTGCTAGCTTTTCCTTTGCCAGTTTCATGGCTTGGCATTAGGTGGACTTGAGCAAAATAAAATAAAATAAAATAAATCAATAGCAATACTACTAAGGAAGCTTTCAGGTCTTATTTCAGTCCACGATAAAAATGAGTAATCTTTTTTTAGATTTTTCAACTTCTAAATCACCTTCATACATTTTTAAACCTATTTTTCTGCACTACCTGGTGTTATTAAATAAAACCCCATGCAAAAGAGAGCAGCACTCCCACTCCAGTGGATATTAGTGAATAAGAATGGGCCACCCTACCCTACCTATACAAAAAGCTTGAATTATTCACATCATTGTCCCGTTTCCAAGGTTGCGGTCACAGTTCATATTCCTCTAGAGTGTGATGAGATGGTACTTTATATTTTCAACACCAGAATGAAAGACACTAAGTCAAGCATTTCCTTCCACTATACTTCCAAACGCTGCCATAGTTTTGTGTACAACTTGCATGCTGCACAGTAGTAGCTGAAAGACCCCTCTTTAGTCAGAGGAAGTGTCTGCCATTGCAAAAAGACATTTGCAATGTTTCTGTTCCATAAATGCAGATATGAAGCCACTGACATCCGGGGACAAAAGCCAGGGCTGCCTTTTTTCCATGTAGACATTTCACACCCAATCCTGTTGGCATGTGTGCTGTCAGTTTGTTATTTCCCTGCTAGGACATTGACTCAAACCTTTCATAATCCTTGAAGACACTGACAACCGGTTTTGTGCTTCCCGTCATAATAGCTCAAAAACGGATTTTTCTTATCATCTCTCCCTGCTTCTCATATTCCTCTGCTTCTGACTACGACTTCCACGCTGTGTCCACTGAGATTTCAGGTTTCTAGTCCCACCCAGCAGGCTGGGCACGTGTTCCCTTATGTATCATACCAGGGAAGAGTTTTCACCTCCCCAGCTGCCAGAGTAGTCTTGTTTGGACACACTGAGCGAGATCTGTCCATCTGTGCTACACCACCACTGTCACAGAGAAGTATAGCCAGCCCAGCAGCTTTCCCAAATCCTCCACAGCCTACCTTCATCCCCCTCACATCAGACCTTGTCACTCCTGGTATCATAAAAACTTGTTGCTGTTTGCTGCATAACCCCTCGCAAGCTGAAAACAACCCAGATAAAATGACCAAGATGTCAAGCCACGGCGATGGCTTGCGCTGGCAAGACCTCTCATCCCCTGAAGGCTCCTACTTGAACCCTGTGGGCACAGCGCAGGGGAGGTGGAAATTGGTGCTGGCCAGCTTGCCTTCCCAGTTAAAGGAAATATTTTATTTATCTGTGTTTGTGTTTTTGTTCCGTACGTCCCTGTAGTTTCTGCCTTTACCACGCTGCCCCTTTCCCCTGCAGCAATCAGTATGCTCAGCGAGGTCTCTGCCTGTTGCTCTGCATTTCCTAGGGCTATAGATCATCCATCTCCTTCTTCAGGGTAAAAGAATTAGAAGCTACAGAAAGTCACTATTTTAAACCCAGCCTTTCACTTGTCAGCCTACTGCTAACTTCCTTCAGTGTTAATGATGCCCCTTCCGGCAGCGCGGTGGCTCATACGTCTGTCCAAATTCAAACGAATAATTATCTAAAAGCAGTAAGACTGCTGCTTGCACTGCTACAAAGCTGATTTTTATTAAGAGTAGCTGGGAGCCAGGAGCTGAGCTAGTCTCAGACGTCTTGTTCCATCCTTGACGCTTGCAAATGCAAATGCCTGGGAAGTGACACAACCCGCTGCGGTGCTGCTGGTCTCTTTTCCAGACGTCAGGTTACGGCATGGCCCTGTGGCGGTGCCGGTCGCAGCTTCATGTGCTGCTTGAGAAACCGCAGCACCTCCATGCCCCAGAGGTCTGCCTTGCTCCCGTATTCTGGATTCTGCACTGAACAGGTCGTGGAGGGAGCACAGGTATCGAACAATCCCTTCGATCTGGGTGGGACACTTCCTTTACACGGTGATTTAATCCCTTTGTTGAGACCTAACGGGGAACTCCTCAAAGTCTGTGTGTTATTTTAGATCCGAACTGCAATCTAGACCTTTATCAAGGACTCAGTTAATATTATCGAAAAGGCTGAAGAGAAACCAAACACGGAGCAAGGTGTATTTCCCAGCTGTAGCTGCCAGCTGGGGCCGGGATGCGGGGTGGGTTCGCCAACTGCACCAACATCCTGCCTCAATGCTTTGCCCTGTTCAGCTGCTCCCAGTGCCCCGTAGCCCGAGCCCCTGCCCTGCTGTGCAGGATGCTGAAAAACCCCCACTTCCCACCACTCTCGCCTTCCCCACGGCTGGCAGCGGACAAACAGCCCTGCCAGCCCCTTCCACCCCAGCCCCAGGGAGGCTCTGCCTCATTTGGAAACTAAAATCATGCATCCTTTCTCCCTGTCTTACTTTCTTTGCTTTGGACAGAGCACGTCGATCATTTCCTTGGGAAGACAAATCCCCAGCGCTCCCCTTCCCACCCTCCCATTCCTCATTGTTCTACTCCTCCTCTCTCCTGGATGCTGCAGCATCCCCCACATGGCAGGCAGCCTCCTGCTCCACTTTGCTTCCCCTTTCATCCTTTTCACTGCTCATCCTAAGCTAGACTCTGCTCTAAAGCCTCCGCACCTCTGACCTTGTGGAAGGACTGCTTCATTAAAAATATATGAATAAACAAATAAATAAAATTTCAAAACATTTCCAGAACTCCAGGACTTTCTCCCCATTTACTGGTCTTAGGTTATCACTAAATGAATTGGTAACAGCAGCCCCATGCCCATTCCAGGCAAACCAGCCACCTCGAAACACATGTAAATTGGCTGCAGAGCCATTTTTATGAAAGCCCTGTGCACAGACACATCTAGACACCTTTCCACTGCAAAAGGAAGCCAGCTGGGAATGGTCTGAGAAACAGAACCGTGTCAGAGCTGCTCACTCATCACGTAGTTGTTAGAGACTCAGATATTCCAGTGGGTACGTAAACCAGTAAACTATCTTCCTGTAGCTAGGCTTTAATCTCACCGTTATCAATGCAAAAATTAAAGCCTATGAACTTCATACTTATGTTTGCCTTAAAACACACAATACACGCTTTCAAAATATTTTCCCTGCTTAGATGATTAATTCTACATGGAGTTAGAAACAAAAGACATCTGTCACGATCTGTATATCTCAGATAGTAAAGTGCCCAAAGGCAAGAAAATAGTGCGTGAACCCTCTGGAGATTGGTGGGTTATTTATGCTGACATGGACATGATGCCTTATCCCATCTTTATAATACGTGCTGATGCCATGTGTTAGTCTCATTACTGGCACAAAAACCTGTGTTAGGAACCCATATTATTTAAAAACTACATCAAAAAGGGTAATAAAAATGTGAAACCCAAACTTTTCTGCTTTTTATGTGCATGTATCATAATTTTGGGGCAAGTCACAAAGTCTGCTGCAGCTGTTGGGATTTTATTCCCTGCAGCTGCTGCAGAAGGACTGGTGCAGGAGCAAAGCGGGTCCGTCAGGGCTTGGGGATTAGTGTCCTGGGGAAACACAGAGGCTCTTCTGCTTCTGTCACACGGGCGCTTGCTGACCTTGGGCCAGACTCGCTGTGTAACTCTTACAAAATAGGAATGAGGACATTTAGCACGCTTGAAAGGTGGAAATAGGAGCCAATGGTGAATTTCCTGCTGACTGCAACATTGCACAACCAGGTGCTGTTCAACTGCATGCAGCGGCGGAAGACAACAGCAGCAGAGAGATTGGGGCTGTTAAAAATAAATCAATGACAGCAGGGTCCAGGACAGGCTGTCTTCAGCCAAGTTTACGTATTGGTTACATCGCCTCTAAGCTACATTTTCAAAGCACAAAAAAAAAATAATAATAAAATCTGTTCAGCAACAAGGGCTTGAAAACCTGTTTGTCAACAAATAATTAGCTTACAGTCTGAGTAAGTTTGTCTCAGGGGCTCAGCCCAGCTGTTCTTGCTTAGCCAGCACCTCCCTGGAGCTCTGTCAAGGCACTCGGCATAGGAGACGGCCGTAAGCTCAACGACCACGCTGACATTCGCAACTACAAAATTTAACCAGTTAGAGAACCAGTTTTATTTAACTTTACTAAGCTATTACTGAGCACTTGGTGCAGTTACCATATCTGTGCCAAACCCCAAATTTAAATCCTCCTTTAGCCTAATTAAACTAATCAAATGGATTTAAATATACTCAGTTACCACTGAGCACTACTGTTAAAAACCTCTCTGTTAGACTCTGACCCCTCTTACTAGTAAGACAGTTAAGGATAGAGATGAACTCTACAATTCTTAATATACTGGAGAGCTAAAGGGAATGACTGCTGTGATTTAATTAAGCTGTGAGACGCACCGCCTGAGTCTGTGTCGTGCAGGCGGCCAGCCAGAAGCAGGACCCAGCTGCGGGGAGCTGCTAACTGGCACCCGTGGAGCAGCCGTCCTCCCAGCGAGCAGTAAATAACTGCAAGGCTACATAGATTTCCCTCCTTTTAAGGGAAAAGTTAGCCATTCCCACTTACGTTTTACAATTTGAGTTTTATTATTAGCCATTTAATTGCAGATCGCATTAAATAATATCCAGTCAGCTGTGTTTTAGCTGTCCGCAGTGAGTAGCTCCATGCCACCGAGTTTTTCTCCAACTGTTTTTCTCATAGGGTTTTCACCCATGTGCAAGCTGTTTGTATCAGCACGTAACCCCTCTATCTGCCTGTACAGGGCTGAAGAGTCAACATCTCCCTCTGGAGAAAAGCAGAGTTACAGAGCAGGGGTTGTCCCCCCACTTCTTTGGAACACCAGCTCTCTGTTCCCTCTGCAAGGAGGTTTTCCAACAGTCCTGAACTACGTTTCCCTGTTTGGCTTTCATTCCCACAGCGCTCTGGGTGGGTGAGGCTACATGGGACCTCCCTGTCATTCTTCTGCCATCTTTTTCCAACGGGTGACCATCAGCCATGTCAGAAAGCGCTTTGAACCACGATACACCGAGCGTGGTTTGTATATGCAGGACTGCTCTGCAGCATTGAGGTTTTAGGAACTGTATCACCCACATTTCTTAAGAAACTGGTTTCTGGAAATACCTTAAACTTCTTCCCACCCCAAAACTGATAGGCTTTACTCAAGGAAAAAATCTCGCAACCCGATACACGCTGGGGGACTCTCGGGCCTCATGGTCTCTTTTGGACACCAGCGGGTCTGGCGCGGCCGGAGGGGTCTGTCTGCATGGATTGGGTTGCAGACGCCGCCGCATCCTGCGCAGGAGCGGGGCCCCGCGCTGGGCACCGGCCACTGCCTCCCTCGCTATTTTCCCAATGGTCAGAGCGCAGTGTTAGGACAACAAACTGTTTCTGTGCAAGGGTTATTAAGAAAAAAAAAATAAAGTGATAAAACTTTCCTCATTGCACCCCAAAAATCAGCCACACAAATCACGGCAGGCGGTGGCGAGCATGTACAACAAGTTTTTTCCTTTTTTTGGGGGAAGAAGAGACTGAATAGGGAGGGACAAGCGGGAAGGGAGAAAGGGCCACAAAACGGAACAAATTACAAATTTCAATGTGCTGTTATAATCTTTGACCATCCCCCCCTCCCGACAAGCAGATCTGCAGAGCATTTCGGATGGATGTGTGACAAGGAGTCAGCCGGAGAGGGAGGAGCGGCGGGAGATGCCACTTGAGCTGGCACGCCAGAGGAGCTTTAAATAGAAAAGCTTTCAGGGAACTCGGGGCAGGCGCCTACCGCACAAAACTTAATCACAGCCATACCCATCCAAAACACCCCCCCGTTGACAGTCCACCCCCTCCCCCCTTTTTTATCTGCGGCATTTGGGGAAGGGGAGGGGAAAAGGCAGGAAAACCAGCACGGGGTCCCAATCATGGCACCCTCCCCCCTGCCCCGGGCTTGTGCTTTGGGATGAAGCTGCCAGCTGCCCCCGAGGCCGCGAGCCCCTGGGGAGGCAGTACCTGTTAGTCAGCTCCTCTGCTTCCCCGGGGTCCACAGCCTCCTCCTCCTCCTCTTCCTCCTCTTCCTCCTCCTCCTCTTCTTCCTCTTCTTCTTCATCCTCTACGAAGGAGGAGGTCTCAGACGCCCGGTCGCAGTGGGCGCCGCGGTGCCCCTCCATGCCCTCCCCAGCTCAGGCCCTCGCCGGTGATTTTTACCCTCGACCCTGTCCTCCCCAGGGTTGCCTGAAGCAACTGTCATCCCCAGCAGCTCTCGCTTCTCCTGACTCAGGGCAGGCTTTAAATAGCAGGCAGCGAAGTCACAGCGCGGAGTGGCTGCTGGTCCCACCCCAGGCTCGAGCACCAACCGGGTGCCAGGACACGTGGCGAAACCCGGCGGCCATCTCTCCCTCCGCTCATCCCCTCGGCCTGCCCGCCCCATGTCCGCGCAGCCCGGCGGCGGCAGGGGGAAGGGGCTGCAGCCCCAGCAGGCCGGCTCAAGCCACCTCTTGAGAATTTGGGGTGGACGGCACAGGGGAAGCGGAAGGAGAGCTTTCTGGTGGGCCCCCCCAAGAAGGGTGCCTTTAGCACGCTCAAAAGCAAGTCCCGACCCGGAGCACACTCGGAGCGCCTCAAATTTGAGCAAGAGGTGTCACATACAGCTGCGAGTGGATGAGCCTTGGACACACGCCTTCGATAATCGATACCGTACCGTGAGAGGTATCAGATGCACAGTAGTTTTTAACAACACACAGGAAACATATTTGAAGCCCCAAATTTCTCAATGTGTTAAATCACTTTCGAATTTCAAATTTCCTCTTTCAGTGGACGTGAGCCAATTGGTATTTAAAGCAAAGACAAACTACATTACCGTGTAGGGTTTAGGTTAATCCACGTTTACCCTTTATTTTTCTGCATTTCTCACAAAATGCGGTGCTTTTCACAGACAAAATGGGCATATTTCCAAGCTGTACCAGCCAAAGTAATGGCTGTATTTAAAATTACTTTTTAGAAGAATGGGAGAAGCACCGATCTTATTCTAAATAAAGAACTTGCAAGTTATTTCAGGTATAAAACATTGTATACACAGTATAAATCTAATCCCCTTTTATTTTTCTTTTTTTCTTTTTATTTTTCTTCAAATATATAACTAGTTATAAATCAGTCAGCAAAATCCTCCTTGTGTTTTAAGTACAGAAACACCCAACCAGGCATTTCTGAGTACAAGCTTTCGCTGCAATGCTCAATAAAAATTCTACTGACAGATTCACTTGAAGTAAAATATTTCCTAAACAGTACATACAGATAAAACCTGTTGGCTCTCTTGACCTACCCACTGAGGTACACAATCTACAAGGTCAGGACATAATTTCTCGAAGAAGTGTACCTGAAACAGATATTAACTTAAACTCCAGATTTTATCATGAGCACAGAGACAGTGTACATAGCACTATGAAATTTAAGGTAGAGGACTTCACATTCTTTATGCTTGGAAGACAAGAGCATTACAATCTTCTAGAAATGCTTATATATGAAGCATACATATATGGCACAAGTTTTGATTCAGTCTTCAGCACAGCAAGAAGATGAGTTCCCTTTTACCAGAATGCCTTCAAATTGTTTCCAGACCTACCGCTCTTCCTTCTGTACTTCTCACAACTTAATTTGACCTGTAAGTTGACCAAAACAGCATATTCTTTCATGCTTTTCCTACAACCATCACATGCTGTCAAACCAATGAGGGAAAGAATAATATCAAAACACACAAGGATTAGAGAAAACAAGACAAGCCTAACAAAAACAAACACTACAAAAGACACATGAGATAACCCAGAGCAAGTAGAGTCCATTAAATCAAGAGTGACATTCTCTGATGGACTTAAATTTAACACCAAATATACTGTGAATTGACTGTGAATTGTTCAAGGAAAGCATTGGTTCCAAATCAGCACTTGGGATGGTATTCACAAGCGCTAACTTCAGGTTATCTACAAATCGTCTTACATCCTTTTATCATGGCTGCCCATTTCTCCCAAATAACCATGTCACCCTTCAATTTGAGCCTTAAAATTGGTTTATATTGAATTCTTTGTAAGGTATTTCTTAAAAATAACCTCTTATACTGTCAGAACACCTTAAGGTACAGAGAGTACACTTGCACAATCACATTTTAGGAGAAGTGAGAGCAAGAGAACTAGAAGAGAAACTTCAAGTTTCACAGTGTACAGCCTATGCCAGTTCTGGCACTACTGTTGCCAAATGGGAAGCTCTCGCTAACGTTTGGTCCTCCTGTACACCTCTGAGCCCATTAAGTAAACACACTGCTAGAAGACTAAAGAGAGTTCCTAAAATCCCAGACAAGACACTAGCAATTTCTGACATTATATAAGGTGAGAAATGATGGGCAAGCCCAATGCCAAAATGAGTAGTCAAAACTAGACCTAAACAGAGCTGAACTAAAGCATTTTTATTTCAAGGCAGTAAGAAACCTCACAGAAGTTAGCATCTTGCACACACGCTGAAACCTTGGTCAGCCATGCAAAACACCTTTTACCAAAGGTCTCCCAGAAAAACTATTCCTACTAGGGCGTACGCCAAGGGATAGGGGTGTGAAGGTTTTCATTGTGAAGTTGAGAAGGGAAAACTTCACACTAAGATTTATGATAGCCATTAGTGGATTTCTCACTCTGGATACCTGCCCAGAGTAGATGAAAATCCAGGTCATTAAACCTCTGAACATCTTCAGACCACACAGAACTGAATCGAAAGTTAAAGTTCAGCTCCTACTCACTCTCCCCAAACCATTTATTTTGTGGTATTTTATCTGAAGCTTTCCGATGAGAGCTGCAGCCCACCATTTAACAAATATAATTGTTTGTTCAGCGTTGTTCCAGTTGTCTGGCACTTCCATGGAAAACGGTGCTGCTTGTTTGCCTTGACAGGAGAATAATATGGCATCTGGTGAAATTTGTTTTCAAGACCGCTCAGATTATATTTTAGTATGCGAGAGCACTGCCACTTTCCATGCTCTTGCCATATTACTCACTAGCTTCTTTCCCTATGAGCTAAACCAAGTTACACCTCCTTGCACCTCGCTTAGCCAACGCAGTGAATTACTGGGGAGTTCTCCATTGTTAGAGACAATGTGACAAACAGGCTTGTCTCTAAGCAGTTGAGGAAAACTACCATCTAGACTTTACATTTCTGATGATAATGTAGCTTATCAGAAGTCCATAAACTTGAGAGAAAAAAAATGCAAAAAGATTCTTTTGAAAGACACAGGCCATGGTGGTTACAGATCTTGGCTTGTATTGAAAAGGTCGTTGAGTTGGAGGATCAGCGTTTACGGAGTTGCATGGAGGTACCACAATTCTTTTAACTGAAGTGGTTTCAAACATAGAGCAGTAATTTAAGCTGTGAGATATGTTGACACCTTCGGTGATGCAATGCAAACTCATAAGAGATAGACATGGATAAAGTTTTGTGCCTCACATCCAGCTCACTTGAAGTACATTCTTGCCAGGTTTGAACACATACATCCCTTTTAGTTATCCTACGCTGGGAAAGTTTTACATATTCCAGACAGATAGCCAGCACCTTTTTAGGAAAAGAGAAGCCCTCCTCTCTCCCCAGAATCCATCTAGGGCTTCTAAGGCATCTTTGAATCCAGACATCATCCTGTATTAAAAACTTGTGCTTGCATTTTACAAAAAGCAGGTCAAAGTGAATGTTTCACTGAGACCCACTCTACCATCTTATAAAGAGGAAGGGCAGTGAGGGGGAACCTGCACATGGAGGGAGAACATTTTAGTGGATTTCTGGAGTCAGATCAAAACTGAAAGACTGTTTAAATTGCAGAAGGAAGCCGTTTTGAGAAGCAAGCCAAAATCTTACATAGACTAGATCATGATGAAGTGTGTAGTAAGTAACCTCACAGCAGGCAAATAGTTTACAGTTTCTAGAAGTTTGCCCAAGAAGAGATAATAATTGTTATTTTACACAGTTATAAGGGCTTTCACAATCTTGTTAGAAACGGCAATAGTTGAAACTTTAACCTGTACACAGACGCAGTGCAGAACAGCCATACAGAAGATTATGATTTGCAACAAGGGCCTTATCTTTACAACGTATTTCCTTTTCTACTTGACTATAGGAAATATTTTAAATATGCAGTACAAAATAACATAAGCTGGAAAAATAAGCTGTATCTTCTGTATATAAATTTTATTCCACTGGACACCATACAAAATATTAAACTTAAAAAAATGAGAATATGAATTTGACATTAACGGTAAATACAGTTTTAACAACGAATTGGTCTTCAATAACAAATATAGGAGAGGCACAAATTGTGCTACAGCAGGTCTAGAAGAGGGTTCACAACTTTATTTTGGAAAAGCTAGAATTTTCAGGATTACTTATTTAAATTCAATTTACAATAACTGACCAATTTACAAATATTTATACAAAATCATTGTAGCAGTGGTAGGATTGTGGGGTCTTTTGTTTTGTTTTTCTTTTCTTTTTTTCTGTCCCCCACCCCCTTTTTTCCCCCCAAAGCACACATCACTACTACTTCAAATACGTAAAAGGAAAAATTAGAAAGTACCTTGCTTACTCTGTGTGAATATGAAGCATTTATGTATATTGATTTGTCCATTTTTATTTCGTCTTCTTTGTAGCAGAACTGTTGCTTGAAAATTCCAGTTTAGATTACAGTTCTTTATCTAGAACACTGCCAACCATAATCTAGCTTAATTTTCAAAAAATGTTGCTTGTTATTCCATGTAAAGGGGAAATAAAACAGGAAAGTGCCAAGTTGAGCAAAAGTGCTTACTGCAATTAAACAGATGTAAAGCACGGGCTGTCTGTTCATCAAGAAGTGGGTACTGTGAGCAATGCCTCAAGCACAAAGTCAGACTAGCACATTGTTCAGCTCTGAATGTCTTTATTTCATGGTAAAATGCATCTAAATTAACGATTCCACAGATTATGGAAACAACAAGTCAGTATATCCCCATACTTCCTTAAGATGGATTTATTCTTGTGGTTTCATGTTTGAGTTTCTTTTAGAAGTCAATCATGCAAGCTTTTCAGGAAACATATCTTTGAATGAACAGCTGTACTAACAAATTTCAATAATAAAATATGCAATCTTTCTTATAAACATTTCCTTAACAAAAGTTTGCAGAGAAAAACATGTCATAAAAAACCATGGTGTAACTGCCTCTTGATTTTGATACTGTTCTTTATTTCAGCAGGATCCAATAAGAAGAAAGTGAAAGAAGTTGTTTATCTTTTCTGCATGGTTGTTCTTAGAGGTAATATAGACTTCAGGTCTTTCTTGTCCCGTAATAACTTCCAAGACTGGGGAAAAAAGTACAAAGTTTTAAAAGGCTAAATACTTCTGTTGTTAATACTTAAATACCATTGTCAGCAGTAAGCTTCACAGACCCACAAAAATAAGGTTGATATTTTCTCCCTTCTTGAAAAGAGAGGGGGTTTTGTTTTGTTTGCTTTTTTTTTTTTAAGGGAGGAAAAAATTCAAAAGGTACACAAAATGCCATGAAATATTGAGGAAGGTACAGCAATTTAAGAAGGCAGTGGATTTGTGGAGACTGAGAAGTTAACATTACATTGATATTCTGACTGCAAAATAATTGGCTCAAATTCACACATGTCAAAGTTCCTGATAAAAGATGTTATACTCTGACATTTCCAGAATTTAATTGTGTCCTTAAAATAGGTTATTTCAATTTTCTTATGTATTCTAGTGTGAATTCCAGACACATCTGTCACATCTGTTAGGCCATGAACCTGCAAATAATTGCAGTGACCCTCCTGTCTTTACATGGAATTAATTTAAACCACAATGTGTAACGAAAACCACAGGAAGAATAATCTCTCAAGGGCAATGAGACAAAGAGATTCCTTAGGCTTCTTAAAAAAAGTGCAAGATATTAATAAGTACTTGCAGTTTTAAGCAACTGTCATTCCTTATGGTTCCTAGTAAAAAGTAAATTTTTTCAGGGCTGTAACACTCTAGTATATAAGCTTCCAGACAGCTAGGATCAAAAAACTGCTTTTACATTTTTCAGAAAACCACTCAGTTTTGAAACCAATTTTTTAACTGAGAACTCTGGAAAGAGAAGTTCACTCTGATTTCACAGAACAGCAACAGAGCCCAAAATATTTTGTAAACCACTGCTTTAGCAGATTCACAAAATCAAGTATTTTATGTAAAGGTATGTGAACAGTTCAGGATTTTGTATGCTAACATGGTTAAATGGAAACTGACATTTCTGAACAGAACTACAAAGCAAAAAAGTTATCCTTTTCTGACTAAGGCAGCACCTTATAGCATTTGTTTTATTACAAGATTTCCTTTTTGATGGAGAAGCCCTCAAGATATTTAGGGACTTGATTAACTGCAGTGAACAGCAGCCTCCAACGATAGCATAACAAGGGAGTCTAACTGGTTAAACCTGGAAACCAGTTCTGCGCACCAATCCCTAGTGATAACTACATTATGAATAGTCAGAGATCTCAGAAAACTAGAATTTGAGCTGCAATTCCAAATGCAATGCCTATGATAAGGCATAAAAGACCATAAAAGAGAGTTAGTACCAAGGCCTAAATCTTTGCTTGCTTCAAAGTGCCCTTGCCTCCTCCACTAACTGGAACAGTGAAAGCTCCAGTTTGAACTCCTCATGTTCTAAAATTATGAGTGTTGCCTCTCTAAAGAAAAGCACCAATTTAATTCAGTAGTCAAAAACCAGGAGAAAACCATTGGTGGTGATATTTATAAAATAGGGATAGGAAGTATAAAACATTGTTTATTACTAGTCAAATTCATGTAAGAAGAAATAATGAATGAAGATAAAGTTGTAATTCTAAAGCTATTAACTATCATCAGAATTTTACACGTACAAGAAAATCTAAGACAAAGGGTTTACTATTTCAAGTATCCATTTCAGCTTAAGCCTGATGCTTAGCGGCAGACATTAATTACTAATACTAAATAATTAGACTTAATTACTCTTACTAAATAATTTTCCACATTTTTTTAAATACATTTCAATTATTTATCTAGTACAAAGCGTAAAGATATTCATAACACAAACATCAGAAACAGGCAGGTGCAATGACTAGGATTTGTATAACTATCTTGAAAACCAAGGAGACTGGAAAAATTAAATGTACTTTTTACCTGCAGAAATTCACCTCTGATCATATCAAACTTCTGTTTTTCATGTACAGCTCTAGCAGTGTTTGTCCCATCAAAGGGCTCTGCGAGATCAAACACAAACATTAGAAGTGTTAAAAAAACCCTAGAGCTAGGCTGTCTTCATTGAGCAAGTCATCAGACAAAACCCAGAAGAGTCAACATATCATCGCTTCCCAAGAGTGCTTTGAGTGGCTAATTCTACATGCTTCTCAATCTTTATTTCTACATAACATTCATCCAAAAAAAAAAAAAAGCCCCAAACCCTGAATGGTCTAATGGCATGTAATCCATAATCAAGTCAGGTTATTGTATCTGTTGAAGCAAACTATGATTTTGCTGAATTTATGCGTCAGTAGTTATTTGTTACTGCTTAATAGTCTGTGATAAAATACCAGAATATGATTTTGCATATTAAAATGTTTTGAAACTTCCTACACAGGTGCCTCTTGGAACTGTTCGCTTTAGATCCATCTCACTCAACAGATTCTCAGTGAAATACAAGGAGTACAGTAAAATATTTACTATAACTTTTTATATAAGATGTATCCACTGCCTAAAAAATATATTTTATCAGTTCATACCTATACTACAATATCTATTCATAAGTTAACAATCTGGGGCTTCCACCTTCTAACAGACTACAAGTTTTTGTGATGTTTTCCCTTTGTTTTTGCTAACATAATTAATACTTTGGAACTTTTGGGGTTTTAATTGAAGGATTAAAAAAGTATTCCTTGCTGCTGATAGGGTTGCCAACATTAAAGCAATAGATACTAAAAAATTATGATGCAGATACTATGCATTACAATGTGCTACAAAACAGATTTTATAGTCTTTTTTGAATTACTAGAGAACTGCTTAAGTAACATGGTATATTTCACACTGGCAGACTGTGTGAACATCCCTAAGGGCCACAGAACCACAGAAGTATTTGCTAGATCAGGCAGCTTTTATGTTTGTCGCTTATGAATTGCTTTTATTCAGATAAGGACAAATAGTAAAATAAAGCATTAAACAGACATCAGAAGGGCTTATGCCATTATGGAGACTGGGACTTCAAATTTGGAACATGCTCCATGGCACTGGGTTTTTATTTCTGTAAGCTATTTAAATTCACAAAGAAATTGTTTCATGGAATAAATGTTGTATTTGGCCGGTTTCTAAAAGATTTCTCTTCAAACTACGAATCAAGTTTTCAGTGGATGTTTACAGGCAGATTTATTTTACTTTAGTATGCATCATACATTTAGATTGGAACAAAAAACTGGCAACCAAATAAAAAAGGTACATAGTCCTCTAAAGTCAGTCCCACAATTTGACACAGCGACCTACTGCCATAAAGAATTCCATGTCCCTTACCATGTGAAGCAGTACCGCATTACTTTTGTGTGTCTTAAACATGATGTTAACTGTTCCTTTAATGCTTGAACCTTTATGTACTTTATGTTGAATCAGGAGATATATATTTTTTAAACCAACAGGAGCAAAGCTGTACAATCTTCTGAAACTGTCAGTGGGAAAAAAGGTATTCTAGTCACAAAAGCTGACTCACATCTTCCCTTTATTCTTCCTGCATATTTACTGACTGTCAAAAGACAAACTCATTCCCTGGAGCGCAGCAAGAATAATTTTGCAATCAGCTACTATTTACATCACTACATCTAACCATTAAGACAGTGAGAGTCCATCATAAGTTATTTTGTTCACACACAGAGATAAAAATATTAAAAGAAAAAAAGTAATACAACTTCAACACTGACGCTTGAGGGAAAGGCTAAAGGGGATCATCTTTCCAAATGAAAATACAAGAAATCATAAAACTTCAGAACTGCTGCAAACCAAGCCCTGAGAAATTATTTTTAGAATTATTTTTAACATGTGCATCTGAAAGATTTGAAAGTACAAGTGTGAATCAGGTCCAGCTTAGACTGCTTCTGATCCAGTTTCCCTAAATGACTATCAATTTAATTGTCTCACAAAATCACCATGTTTCTAGCTTTTCCAATTTTGAATTTCTGACATGTTCACAAACATTAGCTAACAGCACTGTTCTCTGTATCCCCATAATGGTAATAGCCTGCCAGATTTTAAACTGTCTGAAACTGACTATCTCTGCTATATTTGCTTCTTTAACAGCAGAACTACAAGTGAGAATCAGTCTTAAGGTCAATAAAAATTAAAACAAAACACTTTTTTTTCTTTGAGCAAGCCTAAATACAGTGCTACATGCAGAATTATGGCAACTTGCAGGCATAGACTTCTGTAATCTATCAACAAATATATTTAAAATATTAAAAAAATAGATGCAGTAACCCATTACTGAAATTTTAGTCCACTAAGTGGAAAATCTGATAAAGGCTTGGAAACCAGAATATGCTGACACGTTTAGCTAGCTTTTAAAAGCTTCTTCTCAAAGTACAGAGAAGTTTATCTACATACTTTGTGAAACTAGTTCAGCTTAACAGTTGTTACAAACATGAAGCCTACTTTGAGTTGAAATAGGAAATTTAATTTTTTCCTTCCAATTCAGAAGCAAAAACTTGGTATGTGAGGCTCTTAATAAATTCTTGAAGCACACGTAACAGGAAAGAATCAAATGTGCCACTATAGATAATTTTCCTTTTTTAACAGTGCGAATGCAAGATGCACTCTTAAGGAAAAGTTGTGTGTAATCAAGCCCATTTAATAAAAATTCTAAAATGCCTATTTTGTATGCTGATATTCTATTTTCCAACTTGACAGAAAGAAAATCTAATTATTCAACCATTTTGTAACGTCATAAAAAAATTCAAAGCTTGAAACACACAGCCTCCCCGCAACACAGCGGGCCGGTATCATGTGACGGCAGCAAACACAGCTGCCCAGCATTCCCACCTCCCACATTCAGACCAGAGCCTTGGCAGTGCCTGCACTGCGCTATCCCAAATCATTTCAGCTGTGCAGATACTCTGATTCTCACATTTCTCAACTCTGAGACTGCAGAGTCAAGCATGCAGTCGTCTTTCAGTGTATCATTTCCCCTATGACTGGTGGTTGATTTTTTCCCCAAAAAGTCAAATAAAGAACAGGAATTCCATCACGTGGCTTCACACTGCTGTCCATATGATTACGGCCAAGTTGGTGAGCTCTAGGCCACAGAATAACTAACTTCACCAGCAGGTAATTACTCTCTGCACAGAGCAGCACAAATGCAGGAAATTACATGCATGCACACGTGGGTGCACTCCCACCCCCAGGAATCTTGAGGAATGTCTGTTCCAGCCAGGACTTCTGCCTGATTCCCCTCCTCCCCCAGCAAAGTTTTCCCAGTCTCTAACAACTCTTTCCATACCATTTGGCTCCTGTCCAAGTTCTATTCCTCTTTTATCCTAAAACTTCAGCCCTTGATATCCTGATCCTAATAGCCCCCATTTATTTACCTCTCCCATTTCAAACCTTCCCTCTTCACCCCAGTGTCCTAGACCACGTACTTCTAATTCTGCTCCCATTCCACCTTGGTTCCTTATCCAACATCCCTTGTCCAATCAATTCCCATTCACCTGCTGCATTCCGATTCTCACTTCCCTTTCTTATCTCTTTGTGTTAACTGTTCCCAGTTACGCACCACCTCTCAGTCCCTTCCCTGCTTCTCTTTACATTCTCCTGACATCTCAGTCCTTCTCTTGGTCTATTATCTTCTCTTTCCCTGGTCGAAGCTTCATCTCCTACGCACGCTAACTATTCATTTTCTCCATGTATATTCCCCATGGCAGTGGAAAGGCATCAAAAGCACATGAAGCAGATTCCCTATATAGTGCTATTGCCCAGTACAGTCTGCACTAAGAAGGCTGAAACCTGTAACTCCAAAAGGGTTTACCCTCCAATTCTGGAGGGCATCATGCAGTCTCTGCAGAAACTGTATACACAAGTGAGGCAAAAATAGTAGCCACAAGGGGATCAACATACGCATAATCTATTCACTGCTAGGACTTGCAATGCCAGAACATTTCTAGAACAAAGAATATTCTTAGAGAGGAATCAGATTATGTGCCCACTGTGTTTTTTCAGAAGCTCAATCTTGGCAAAACGGACAACTATTTTTGCAGAGCAGGAAAACGCACACCACTGTCATAAAGGCCATTCCTTGTCAAAGTTCTAATCCCTGTTCCAAAAGTAACAGGGCAATGAGTGCTCTTGAAGAAAAGGTCAGGAGAACTATTTTTAAACACTATAGAACTTAAAGCTTCCTTCTCAAATGTTTTTGGCAGGACTATTCCCAAAACTATTTACACTGGTTAAACTTCGTTTTCTACACAAATATATTACATGTCTGCATTATTAAAACACAACCTAGGTAACGTCTACTTGACAGATTTATGTATTTGGTATCTTAACAGCTTAAAATGATAATGCAGCTTTACAGTTTACCTTCTACACAAATAAATTTGTTTCTCCATTCAGTACCATCAGGTCTTGGAATAGCTTTGGCTTCACGAACTGAAATCATTTGATGGCTCCAACTAGGGAAAAGAAAAACAATTTGCAGATATTTTAACTTTGATTCTAAATTAATAATATCAGTTTACACTAAAAAAAAATGTCAAATTGCTATGTTGTAAGCCTGGATAACACAGTACTTTATAACAATGAATAATTTAGTGTAGCAGTCTCATCTTCATAATTCACTATATAAAAGTATAGTAGATATGTAGAAAACCAGAAAAATTTTGCACAAACAGAAGTTTATTTACCAAAATATCTGCAAAACAGACCATTACAGGTATCTATGAGTAACATATATTCATGACAGAGTAACTTTTTCAAAAAACAATGTCAACTTGAATATGGACACCTACATTTATTTCTAAGCTCAAAAGAAATCATAGCCTCAAATCTATCTTTCAGAATTTTCTGTGGAGAGAAAAGGATCATAAGGAGTTTAAGTGCAGATGAAGTCACATACTGCATTCCATTTAAAAAAATATTCAACAGTATGAAGAGATATAAAGATAGCTTGCTTACAAGCCAGCATTCCTGGTGTAAGGAACCTATTATTAGAAAGCACTGACACTTTGTATATGCCGAATTTTAGATCTCCTACAAGTGTAACAACAGAACAACAACTCAAATGTGCATTTGAAGATATTCTACCGCTTTCTGCACACAATTTTACAACAACAAAACTGCAGGAAATGACCACATTGAAGCAGGAACAGCAGGCAGTTTATAGGGCAATCTTTACGATGTGCCAAGCATCTTTACGATATTTATGATGCCTGGCACAACAATATGCCAAACGTAATGGAAGCCAAAGCAACCACTTGCAGTTTTATGTTCTTATCTACCCAGCCAGTTTTCAGCTGCTCTTAACTAAACCAAGGAACTACCATTTGAGCGAAGCGCTGGATCACCAACAACGCGTCACCATATGCCATGGCTAAATGGGGCTTAGAAACAGCTGGGTAGCGTGCTGCTAGCTCTACTGGTGTTATGTACACCTGACGTGATCTCCTGACTGAATCAATCTTTTGACATAATGCAAAGAGAGAGGAGCTTGGCTGGGTGCATCAACCACCTGCAGTAAATCTGTAAGTATCAACTGTAAATCAAAATACAGTCTGTAATTCATCAGTTAAATTTGGAAGAACTCTGTGCTCCCTAGGCCACAGATCACCTGTCATAACTCCATTAAGTCAGTGGTGATAAGACAGTTTACACCAGCTAAAAATCCGTGCCTGGAATTCTACAAATTATCTTGGATACAACTCATGATTAAAACCACTTTTGAAAGAGAGCTGTTTGAATAATCACACTTCTATAGAACACATACATTATTCTTCTATTTAAGAATATGAATAGGGCCTATGTCAAAAAGATTCAGGACATAGCATATGAAGCATCATTTAGGATACCTCAGATTACTTGTTCGCCCACTGTTGTGTATATTTAGATTTCTCTTGATTTATTCTTTAGAAAATTAGTACAGGTGATGATCATTTCTAGCATTCAATGCAAACTAAAGCTTTCACTCTATCCCATCACTCTCCCTCTCCCTAATAGCTATAGCAGACGACTTTTGCAAGAATTAGAGATATTGTGAAGCACCAAATACTTTCCTGTCATGTCTATTTAATAAATTACCATCAACACAAGCTTAACAAGAAATTCAGATGAATTGAAAAAAAAAAAAAAAAACACAAAGAGACAACAGAGGAAAAAGTATGTGACTCAAGCACCAAAGCAGCTTAAACTGCAGCTCCAGAACATTGGTCATGAGCAGAGGCAGCTGACTGTTCAACTTGTCTGCTTTTTCTAAAAGCTTATCACAGAATCACGAAATGGTCAAGGTTGGAAGGGACCTCTGGAGATCATCTAGTCCAACCCCCCCGCCAGAGCAGAATCACCTAGAGCAGGTTGCACAGGACGGCGTCCAGGCGGGTTTTGGATGTCTCCAGAGTGGGAGACTCCACCACCTCTCTGGGCAGCCTGTTCCAGTGCTCTGCCACCCTCAAAGTAAAGAAGCTTTTTCTCATGTTCAGATGGAATCTCCTGGTTCCAGTTGGTGCCTATTGTCTCTTGTCCTGTCACCGGGCACCACTGAAGAGAGTCTGGCCCCATCCTCTTGACAACTGCCCATTATATATTTGTAAGCATTGATGAGATCCGCTCTCAGTCTTCTCTTCTCCAGACTAAAAAGACCCAAGTCCCTCAGCCTTTCCTCATAAGACAGATGCTCCAGTCCCCTAATCATTTTTGTAGCCCTTTGCTGTACTCTCTCCAGCAGTTCCCTGTCCTTCTTAAACTGGGGAGCTTAGAACTGGACACAGTACTCCAGATGCGGCTTCACCAGGGCAAAGTAGAACGGGAAGACAACCTCCCTTGACTTGCTGGCCACACTCTTCTTGAGGTACACCAGGATGCCATTGGCTTTCTTGGCCACCAGAGCACATTGCTGGCTCATGGTCATCCAGTTGTGCACCAGGACTCCCAGGTCCCTCTCTCTGCAGGGCTGTTTTCCAGCAGGTCAACCCCTAACCTGTACCGGTGCATGGGGTTATTCCTCCCCGGATGGAGTACCCAACACTTGCCCTTGTTGAATTCCGTAAGGTTTCTCTCCACCCAATAATCTGGCCTGTCCAGGTCATGCTGAATGGTGGCACAGCCTTCTGGTGTGTCAGCCACTCCTCCCACTTTTGTGTCACCAGCAAACTTGCTGATGGTACACTCTATCCCTTCATCCAGGTCATTGATGAATACATTGAACAGGACTGGACCCAGTACTGACCTCTGGGGAACACCACTTTTTACAGACCTCCAACTAGACTCTGCACCGCTGATCACAACCCTCTGAGCTCTGCCATTCAGACAGTTCTCAATCTATCCCACTGTCCATTCATCTAACCCATTTCTTATTTAGAAATCAGAGAGAACTAGGCCAGTGGGGAAAAAAAAAATAAGCATGCAACAAAGTATTCGATCTGTGTTTGGTCAAACCAGGCACTATTGGTTCACTTCAAACATGTAATTCTTCTCTTCTTTTTTTTCCTAGGTTATACTTGGCTTGATTCCTTAGCAAAAAATAAATGTGTTTATAATACACTGGTTTAGCAAAAAGCAACAAAAAAGGCGACATTTCTAGCTATTTAAGCAGCTTTTTATTTACACTTGAAAACAACTACTTTATCTAATAGTCTTATTAAACCTTCACTAACCCCGCATTGGTACCAAAACCAGCCTGAATTAGAAATTAAATACCAATAGCAAATCATTTCTTTATCGATTTTAACCATTTTAGCTTGCACACAGAAACTTCATTATTACCAACACAAAGCAAGTACACACTTTTCAATCCATAAGTTAGCAATAACCATTTAAACAGCTATTTCAATTATCAGTTATTTCTGGTGTCACTGCCCACATTAGATATGTGCTGCTCATGGAGAAGGCAAGAATTTGAAAGAAAAAAAACAGGCATTTCCAGCTGTAAGCGTGTATGAATACTCTACAAATAGATTAAAAAGCTTATCTTTTTCAGAGCGTTCTTATAAGCCAAATCCACTTGCATAAACACACTAAGATGGGCACAAACTGCCAGCATGTTAAGTTCAATATACTATTTAAAAATTATCCCTTTGTTACCTGACCAGTTCTACCCTGAAGTGAGCCATGAACAATTGTATTTTATATTTTGCTATAATAATGTAACCGATCTTTTATCATGTCCGCCAAATACAACTTAATCAGTGAATGATCTTATAACTTGAAACAATTTAAGAGAAGTACAGTCCCAAAATACAATCTCTAGGCTCCCTAGCAGTAGTTTCAGGGGAGCAAGGCCTCGCTTCAAGGTCTCACTTTCTAAAGAGACAGCCAAGTGAAAACCTGCTGCCTTCACTCACAGCTGCATAAATGAAATCAGACACTCTGTGCAGAGGGCCTGGTAAACATGGACCAGCTTCCAAATGCTTTCTTTTGAGAACACCTCCATACATTTTTCACTTGGTCACATTCACTGTGTGATCAGCAGACCTTTGATAGTTTGAAATACTTAAAATTAAAATGGAGTTATAAGCATACTTTTAGCCAGCTGTATAAGGCAAAACATTATGCAGACCTGAACTCTTATGGCGAGCTAATTATACAACAATGTCAGCAAATCAAGCTTTGCCATATGTAGTCTGTAAGTCCAATATAAGCAGCAATTTCCAAATCACGTTTTCAGTAACTTATGAAGGGGGATAAAAATTCCAAAAATCCCAGAGTAGGACTGTGGAATGTGCACTGTATAAACACATGGTAATCAGCAATTTTCTGCAAGATCTTATAGTCTAAATAATCAAAGCAGATAAAAAGCATAAGGGAAGACAACACAGCACAAGGAGATACACTTATTCATGGCTACAGAGCATGCAAGATTCCTGTTTCTTCCTTTGTGCCCTACTCTTTGGGCCCATTCTGCCTTTAAATATTACTCACTGCATCAAGTAAAACAAAACAAAGACTTTAACTGAAATATGTACTGGCCTTTGCTAGACTGAGAGGGAAGTTTAAAACAACATATCACCATCTTCCCTTCATCTTCCTGACCAATATGTATAATGTAGTTGATCAGTTAAGCATTCCAGGCAGGTGGCATCAATGACTCATTCTGTCCAAAATAGTGATCTTCACACATGATCTGGTCATTCTTAACGGCATGCTGCTTTTTCAGCAAAACAGATCCTGTATATCAAAACCTGGCAGTGTTGTGTCCTAATCCATCAATAGGAATCTACAAAAGTCACTTTTATAAAAATTGAAATGGTATTCTCTTTAGTAATCTTTTCATCAAACACATTACAGTTCAATAGTGAAAGTTCACTAGCACGGTACAGGTCATTTAAATTTGACCTAACTTAATAGTCACAGTATTTGAAATATAATCTCAAGATTGCTGTGCATAAAAACACTAGTAAATGTTTTCGAGGGAAAGCAAACACGGAAAAAAATACTGATTACAGCAATGAAAATATTCAACACATTCAGGAGTAAAATACCAGTTCTTCCATGAAAGGCAGAACTTAAGAGAGCCCTGTTTTGTGTGTGTTAACTCTAACCATCATTCCCACCTATAACCTCGTTTCCATCAGCAAACTCAAAAGCAAAGTAACAGATACTGTGGATAGCATGACACTGTACTTGTTTTCATCGGCTGGCTATCACATACACACAAATGTTTAAACACCATGTTCTGCCTGCCTTTTCCCCAACATGGGCATTAATTTGGGGTTCTCTTCTCCAGTCAATTACCAGGTTTTATGAAACTACACGGAACTGTAGTATGTTCAAGACACACACCCTGCTCCTTTCAAACAGGATTTATAGTTGTCAGGGATACACAGAGAGTCACATAAACAGTACACCTGACTAAGCTTTATTTCTGTAGCAGAGAGAGTTAAAAATAATATAGGTTGCTGCACTAGGTGCGTCATTTCCTGATAAGACTTCTCAGCTATGTAACATTTTCAACACAGGAATACTAATGGCTATTTTTTACAGGGTTTTGGGTGATTTTTTTGTTGTTGCTGTTGTTGTTTTTTTTTCGTGTGTGTGTGTATTTTTTTCAAACAGAATATTGCCAGTCAAATGTTTAAATACTTAATACTGGAAAAACAAGCCAGATTTTTTTTTGCTTGGCTGCTGGTTGTTTTTTAAAAATCTTTTCTTCCCTTGATGTCAGCAACTATCCTATCTTCATTGTCCACTTTTTCAAGCTTTGTTTTAACCAGAAGCTCCCCTGTGGCTCTGTGATAAAATTTAGATAAGATTTTTTTCTCATTTATGATTGTCACAAAAAATAATATTCAGGGATTACCATCAATTCGAGTACTGATATTGCAGTATTGTTAGTCTTCATACTTCTTAGTATATACTGCACGTCTGACAGCAGGAAAAAAAAGTCTTCCTGGACCAGCTACTGACTTATGCAGAAATCTGCTCGACTGTGTTCACAAGCAGCCAAACCAGAAAAGTCAAAGTAGATATTTTTCCTGCATTTGGACAAGATCTTCTCTGTTAGTTTATATAGGCAAAACATAGACTTATTCCCTAGTGGAAAAGATATTTACTTTCATATATGAGAAGATTAACAGCTCATTATACAGACAAGTGGTGGAGGATGCATCTAGTGTCCCACATAATTAGGAACTTGAGGATATCTCCCAGCAATGTCTTCTAATTTACTTGTTAAGCAAACAGCACCTTGCCAGTTGAATGGACAGATACTCAGGAGAAACTTTTAGGACAAAAGACCATTCCCTTATCCGCAGAGATCATTGACGGAAAATACTTTATGTGAAAATGTCTCCGAATCAGGCTTAAGCATGCACAAAATGCAGTTAGTTCATGAATTACCACAGGGTATATGGATTTAACTTACATATTCCACATGTGGTGCACACCCCAGCGATGTTTTCTTACAAGGATTTCATGATTGTTCACTTCTTACATTGAAGTAAAAGATGAACGCTTCAAAAATTATAATGAATAGCCAGCAGTTATACATTTTGTTCTCCTTCAGGGAAATGGATATGATGTACGTACACAGGACAGCAACACATATAAACCAACTGCCTTAGAAACAAGTTCTTTAGAAGATCCTTAAGCTTATTGAAATATAACCTGTCCTGGTTTGAGGTAAAACAGGACTGATTTTGTTCAGTAACTTTGCTTCTCAGCTGGGCCTCTTCTAACTACTGAAATTAACAGCATATTGTGCAGACACTGTTTGCTCTCAGAGTGATAAGACCTATGTTTGTACTTGATGCCCAGGCATGGTATGCGGAGAGGCTCTTGCTTATACTTATTGCTGTAACACCCAAGGCCAGATAACTGGGTTATTTGCCCTGTTGGAGGGCCGGAAGCAGAAGAGTGTAATTCAGTATTTTTATATGGACAAGCAATTTTTATAAGAAATTCTCAAATGACAGTTTGGCAAATAATCTGCAGCTTTCTCAGATGCCCACACAACTTTACAGAATCACAGAATGGTCAGGGTTAGAAGAGACCTCTGGAGATCATCTAGTCCAACCCCCCTGCCAGAGCAGGGTCACCTACAGCAAGTTGCACAAGACAGCGTCCAGGTGGGTTTTGAATGTCTCCAGAGTGGGAGACTCCACAACCTCTCTGGGCAGCCTGTTCCAGTGCTCTGCCACCCTCAAAGTAAAGAAGTTCCTCTTCATGTTTAGATGGAACTTCCTATGTTCAAGTTTGTGCCCATTCCCTCTTGTCCTGTCACCAGGCACCACTGAAAAAAGACTGTTCCCATCTTTAGCTTCTCCTTCTCTTTTACAAAAAAGTCCAGACGCCAAAATTAAACTCAGATTCTAGCAAACCAACAAGGTTAGTGAACCAGCTATACAGAATAGTTTAGGTTGGAAGGGACCTTGAAGATCATCGAGTTCCAACCCCCCTGCCATAGGCAGGGACACCTCCCCCCAGACCAAGTTGCCCAAGGCCACGTCCAGCCTGGCCTTGAACACCTCCAGGGATGGGGCCTCAACAACTTCTCTGGGCAACCTGTGCCAGTGCCTTACCACCCTTAAAGTGAACAACTTCTTTCTAATGTTTAATCTAAACCTGCCCTCTTCCAGTTTAAAGCCATTCCCCCTCATCCTATCACTTCATGCCCAAGTAAAAAGTCCTTCCCCAGCTCTCCTGTAGGCCCCCTTTAGGGACTGGAAGGTCGCAGTAAGAACTCCCCGGAGCCTTCTCTTCTCCAGGCTGAACAGCCCCAACTCTTTCAGCCTTTCCTCATAGGAGAGGTGCTCCAGCCCTCGGATCATCCTCATGGCCCTCCTCTGGAAGCACTCCAACAGGTCCATGTCCTTCTTATGTTGGGGACTCCAGAGCTGGATGCAGTACTCCAGGTGGAGTCTCACAAGAGTGGAGAGAGAATGGGAGAATTCTTCACTAGGTGTGGCCTATATTGATATATATCATAGTCAAAGTAAGGAGCCACCTGGTCAGTTACCTCCATTGACTCGGGGTGACAGAAGACAAGCACAGCTATTAAGGTTCAAATAATTCCTAGCACAATCAATACCTTAAACTAAAACTAAGAACAGATTTTTCTCGCACATGGATATACAGTTTTAGAATAGTGTAATATGACAAAACCCAGCTATTTTTAAAGGACAAAGATCTCTAACTTCTGGCAGCTATTTTACAGGATGGGATGCTTGGCTAAGCAAGAGATGTCAGACACTCTTTATCAGCATTCCTGTTGTCCTTTATTCTTTTTACCCATTTCCTCTCTGTCAGTTACCACTCCTGCATTACTGCTATTCTTTCTCTTCAAGGTTTATTAAGTGTTGATACACTGAATAGAAGGAATCGAATTTTTGTGTATTCTAAAACACTAGGATGAGCTTATTACTTACTCAAATTCTGTGGCATAATATTTGAAGAAGCCTATTAGCAAATCTCCAAGGCTTGATCCATTTTTTGAGGAGTAAGGAGGAATGGTACATGGAACTCGATGAACAAGATGCAACTGCATAGTAGGATCAAAAGATTCCTGTCAAAAGAAAATCAGAGGTCATTTATATACACACACACGCAGCCTTAATCTAGATGCATATATTTTTCACAATAAAAAAGCTGTCTATCGTTTGATTATTAGAAGTTCAAGGACAACTTAAAAGCAAAGGACTCTTTCTCTTGTGCTCCTCTGTTGGTTACCAGTTACTAGACCATCCTTGCCTTCTGTTTGCTAAAGAATTTTAACATGGGAGAATCTCTGAAGTGGACTTGTGTTTACATGCTAGTAAAACCATATGAGCAGAAGCTGAGTGAGGTAGCCTGCACTGAGCTGGCTGCAGTTGAACTGAGATAGGGGAGGTGAAGCTAATGCACTTATCACCAAGTTTCCATAACTGAGGCATAGAAACAATCCAAAAGGAAGGCCTGACATTTTTCCCACAGCATGGAGTTAAAGTTGCATATGAAACCCACTGACTCTAATATGAACCTGTGCCGTCCCACATAATGAGTTCAAAGACTGCAGCAGCACCTCCTCTAGCCAACCTACTAAAAGGATAATTAAAAAAAAAGAAGTTATAGAAAAAGCCTGAATACACAGAATGCAGCACTTAAGCTGACGTATGCTATTCTTCGGGGGGGGAAGGGGTGGTGAAGAAAAAGTCAGGTTTACTGTAAACAGAAGTCACTATTGCCAGCTTCAAAAGTAATCTACACAAGACTAAATTAACATGGGTTTAGATCTGCTATACTGTTTGGGTGTCCACTGCATCCTTTAGGTTCCTCTGAGAGACTGGGGTACATGGAGGAGAATGTATCTTCCCATGCCAGAGAAACAATTTTTAAAACCTGGTAACACCAGGATACTACATTTTACAGCAGTGTTGTGTATTTTAAGGAAAATGAACCCAAAATACACAAGACCAAGCTTTATATTCACATAAAGAAATACATATATGTAAATTTAGGAACCTATTCAGTCATTACTGTATCTCCCCTCCCAATCCTTTGTTATTTTAAAGAGTAGTATCAGGCATGACTCAAACTATATAGTAATAGAATATCACTGGAAGCACTATACACTGTAATACTGTTTCCATGTTCACAGCTGGCATTGCTTCCTCTGAGAAAAGTATGGTTAGCAATCAAACCGGTAAGACTGGAAAGGCTGGGACTCCCTCTTTTGCCAATTCTAGCAAAACTTCCTGGAACCTTGTGCAACGCTTTCTGGGAAAAAAGGCCATTCTTCCAGCTATGAAAAATTGCAAGTCTTATTCCCACATGATGTAACTTTGCATATAAAATATTATTATAGTTAGCAGAGCTCAGAATTTAACAGCTTACAATCCAACAGAACACACCAAAAACATGGAGACAGACAGACATAAAAAGGAGACGTGCAGCATATAAAGATCTAAAAGGGGAACAGCTGTTCTTATGTTATACAGTACATACAGTTTTAACCCCAAAGGTAATCAGACAGGTACTATAGTGAAAGTCACTCCTTGCCCATTCCCACAGAAAACTGTAGAAGAGTCACAAAAAATGAATTTAGTATTAGCATATAACAGCTTATAGGGAAATGGACACCAAGGGGGTGGAGGGAATGCGAACAAGGGCTGCTGACCTCTGAACAATACAAAACAGAAATGCAATGCAATTACAACAACAGATGTCTTCTAAGACTAATAAGTAAATGTTTGGGGGCAGCAAACATTTTTAAAAAGGAGAACATGAGATTTTTTTTTTATGCTTTAAATGTTCAAATGCCTGAGAACTTCTCAACTGCAAGAAAAATCTGCCACCACACTGAGGTTGGCATACTGAGCAGCTAAAAAGTTAGACTTTGGTATATTATTTTTGGGGATTATAAATAAGCTATTTTCTTTAGTACTGTTACAAGCTTAGAGAGGATGTTGCTTTTTCTTATCAATCTTGACCTTAAGTACATTTTATTTACATTTTATATATTGATCACAATTAATTTTGATTAGTGTTTGTACATCATTTGAATAAGAAAAAAAAATCAACAGTTAGACTAATAGCAAAAGACAATATATCAAATATAGTTGTAATAAAACTTTTGGCAAGAAAAGGAGAATACATGTATGCCTGTATGTGTATGCCTACATCCGGAAAAAATTGAAGAGCAAAAGCATATCAAATACAACTTTGAAAAAATATTTTTTTATAATAAGATTTGTTGGCAGTTAATCAAATAGGAAGTTACAAAACCTTGCAGAGTTTTAAAATCACAAATCTGTATTTTAAAAAGGGTGATCATGATAGAGGCATAGTCCAGATGACGGCATTTTTCAGGATATTTAGTTTGTCTTTTTCTTCACTGAGTTTGCAACTGATCAAAAGTCATTAAGCAGCAGTGATAAAAGTCTCCAAATTTGTTTTGGTGTATTTCTTATTTTATTTTTAAATTTCTTTGCAATATTACTACTCAAAAATTGTAACTTTCACAATTTTTAAACACTTAATTATATTCCTAATGGAGACAGTAGAGAAAAACTATATTTGCAAATTTCTAGCATAATTTTTTTTAAATCTTAATCCATAGTTTTGATTTGGTTTTATAGTAAGCATGTACAAAATATTCTTTTTATTTTACTAGAAATCCTAGAATATTTAGTCCATCCTCCAAAGGCAAGATAAACAACAACAACAAATCTACAATGAAACAGGGTAAAAAATGTTATTCTTACAGCAGTGTTCTAGAAACACAGGAACCTGCAAGTGATTTACCACTTTCACAAGACACAAGATAAAACCTTGCATTTAGCACAAATTCATTAGATGTTTCAGCTTACGGTATTGTATACTTTTGCTTTAATCATTTAAACCATTAATATTTGTATAGTGCTCTGAAGGCCTTTATACAGTTCAAACAATATAAATATAAAAGTTTGCATTATTATTACAAAGGAGTCAAAAGTTTCTGATTCTTCCAGTTTAAATTACATGTAACATAAAACTTAAAATCCTACAGTGTGTGAGCTTTAAGCAAACACAGTTAGCAAATTTAGCAAAAAGCCATCAGGAAGTGAAAAACAGCTTCAAATGCTTTTGAGCACTAACAATGAAGAAATTAGAAGGTATACAGTACAGTAAAAAAAAATCAGAGGAAGAAATAAAGACCATAAAAATTTAGCACAGGTATGCCTAAGCAGGTCTATACAGTAAAAAAAGAATCAGAGGAAAAAATAAAGACCATAAAAATTTAGCACAGGTATGCCTAAGCAGGTCTACAAGATAGAAATAAAACTGCAGTGTACTATAGCTCAAAGCTTTCTGCTGCATCTCAATGATCCTAATTACCCAAAATGGCTGACACCACAGTATTTTCTCCCTGATGTACAGTGCCATCAAATATTCACTTTTCAGCATTATAGGAAATATATGCAAAAGAAAGAATGGCTTTTTGATAACACCTCAGCACATTTATCAGCAACAGTAAAAAAACATACATAGACAGGGACACCAAACTATGGCAACTATGAATAAAGAAAAATTAAAAAATTGATATGTGAGAGGAAAGGTAAGGAGGAAGGAATTGAGGAGTTTCTGTGAATGAGTTATAGGATAGAACTATTCAGCAATACCTCTTTTGTCCCCAGACAAATATTTAGGAGGGTAGCTCTTATTTCTAGGTAATCTTCCTTAGACTAAGTCTCACTAATTACAGTCCTAATTCTGCAGAGGATCAAAGCATACCAAATCACAGAGTTCTCTGAAAATCAAGAGTATGATCTGGACATAAAGGCAAAGCCCCTAAAAGTAATTTTCTTGATGGACTGAAGCCCAATTTTGTGAGGTCTCAAAAGTCTCCCTAGTAAACATATTTTATTCACTCTCTGCACCCAGAAATGTCAGGCAACTCAACAGCTGTAGGAAGGTATGGAATTCTGAAACACCAGAGTTGAATGAAAAAAACACTACTTAATGTATTAAGAAATAAGAATCAGAAAGTTACAGATGACACAGGGATATTTTCAGGCCAGCATAAAGAGAATTAGGTCAGCAGCTCTCATTAGCACTTGTTTCCAACTGTGTGTGAAATCTTCTCCTATATAATGGACTGTTTTCACTAAAGAAATTATAAAAAGTAGCAAATAACCTTTTTCACGCTTATGTTTAGTGTATCAATGACCAGGCTTACAGACTGTTTAACTTAATCCATTAGAGATATTTAAGAACTCATGTATTTTAGATAAGCAGCTTCATACACATATATGATGTAGTAAATTCATAAGAAACACTTACTGGGTATTTTTTTTGGAGGGATGGAAGGATGGGTTCAGGTAGGGCTATAAAACAAAAGTTTAAAGTTGCTGTGATTCATGTAATTCACAGGAAACAATATCATATCAACTACACCAAAGGGTTGGACTGAAATTCCATCTTAAAAACATCTACCAAGAACTTAACTTTCATGCATTTTGTAAAACAGAAGTTATTCAGCAAATCTTTCTATTACTATATTTTGCATACAGTAGTATAAGGAGTTATTTCAGCTGTGGGAAGCTGTTACTAAGACACTACTATTTGTAGAAGACATGAAAAATTCTACAGCAGCTGGGTACGACTTTACTTTTAAAATTCATGTTAATTCATGACTATAAGAAACTCATCTAGATTCCCTAAAGGAAAAAATCACTCTCTTTTTTTTTCTCCTACATTTAATACAACATGATTCTATCACAGCATAGGGAGTCTCCAGTTACTAAAATAGTACACATTCGTCAACTGCAAAGGATTACATACTGAGTCTCCAAAAGTAACCTAAAGATAAAATGCCCAACACACTTAGTAGGCATTGGTAGCAAAATCCTCGTAAGATACATAAATACAGTCTAATGCTGTTAGCTGATCTCCTAAACGGCAAACAGGTTATAAAGATTATGCAGACATTAACAATACTAGCAAACACAACATGAACTAAACAATTGTAACTTTTATGAAAGTCATGGACGGGAGAGCATCTATTGCACAATATGATTATCAGGGAAAAAACTTATATCCCAGGTTAGGTGGTCCTCAGATAGACAGAAAAAAAACCCGAAAGTATTCACAGCCCACACAAGTCTTACAGTAGCTACAGAACTGTTGGAGCACTCCTCAATACTAAAGTTTTAACATCATGTCTTCGGCATTTTTTTTTAAATAGTTGGTCTACATCATTCACTAGGGAGAATGATAATTAAGTTAAGCACACAGGACTTTGACTTGGGACTTAATTCACCCTTCAGACAAGGTCTCACAGGGGATGAGATGTTATAGAATTGTTTTCCATAGGGACTAAGAATCAGAACAGCAGAATTCTCAGAACATGCCCGGGATGTCTTCAAAGAGTATACTAAATTAACCAGCAGGACTACTAAGAACATGATCACAGCTGCTTTAATAATATTCTTATTTTGTTTGTGGGTGTTTAGAAATATGCAAGAGCACCTTATTTCTGCAATATCTTGGATAATTTCCAGTTCTCTGCCACACTGAGATAAAAGGCAACAAAATCTGAGCAATATAAGCAATCAAGATACTTTATCTGGGTCTGTTTGCTACATGAAGAGGATGGAGTTAAGGGGAAAGTTACCACTTACCACTGGCATTCGCCACATGAGTTTTCCTTTACTTACTGTACAAGATAGTTGGACCTGTTACCTGGAGGAAAGTTCACATACAAGACACTGATGTAATTACAAAATAAACTCAAGCCACAGTAACCTCAGGTCTAAAGACATCCACATAAGAATATGGAAATGGATTAAGTAGTAAACGAAATAAATTTGCGTAGTGAAGACAGGGAGACTATTTACTGCAAAAGAAAGCTTTTCTTTTTATTTTTTCCTCCCAGGAACATCAACAAAAGCGCTATTAGAAATTCTATGACCAGGACACAAGCTACTTTCAGCAGCATCACCTGCATGTAGCAGAAAAAAAAAAAGAAAAAAAAAGGTTAGAATCTGCATGAATAAAACGTCAGACTCTAAACAGCTCATGCTAGATAAACGTCACGTCCAAAGCCACACATCAGCCTTTTTAGCAGAAAAGGCTGATGAAGCACAGGTAAAAGGCTTCTCTTTCGTCTGTGGACTGCTGATCCTTCCCAGGCAGCTGACTGATCATAGTTTTGCATGAAAAGGATTATTTGAACTTTTTTTTTTCCCTTCCCTAGACAGCTGTGGCAGGTGCCACAGATGACTACAGCAAATGCCCTCACGCTTTCAGGGTTGTTAACATTCTGGCAAGTCTACACATTTATACTTCCTTGTAACTCCTACTCTCTTCCCTTTTGTGCATTAGTTTTATGCACAGCTCAGTAATTGGCTATCCATGACTGCACACAGCACCCAATACAAGTCTCTAGAGCAACTGCAATACAATGAAAACAGATTTGGAGAATAAATTTCCAGGTGAAAAGGCCTGTTTCCATTTCAAGTGTAAAACTAACTATGAAATGCTTATCAAGTCACTGTTAAGATGGTCACTAATTGCTCGACCATGTAAACATACGTTTTATCCTCTCCTGTTTGTGCTTCAGCTTTGCATAGCAGTCTTCACATCCAGCAGTTCCCAACATTTTCAATCTTGTATCTAATAATCACTTTGGCATTTTTAAGTTAATTGTCATTTAACCTCCACTGAGTCAACATTTTTTGTTTGATTGCTTTTTTTTTTCCTGTTGTGTATTAAGGCTCTATGTTGAAGTACTCAGTCACCTACAGCATGGTTTCAGAGCTGTGACGATAGACACATTTTCTTTTCTTTCCACAGAAACAAAGAAATCTATGGAATTCCACCATAGTAGACGCAGAGGAAAAAAAACCATATTCACTGGATAGACTAGCTTATGTCCTACTGTCCTCATGACTGATACATTAACAACAAGCACACAGTATGGGCATCAAAGAATTCAGAAGTAATCCAGCCAACTGGATCCCAAATACACCCTCCTAGGTCCCCTACTACAGATACTGTTCAGCTGAAAGAAAGCCACCAGCTTGAGTCAACTAACATAAAAAAGTTTCCACCCTAGTACAGAGTGGGTGTAGCATGATCTTGAAAATAATAAATAGTTGGCGACCCACTCTACAGCAACTACATTCCAGGTCAAACAAGCTGTCAGAAGAGCTAAACATTGTTTCTACCTGATTAAAAAAAAAAAAAAAAAAAAGATTAAAACCTACACAAACTGGCAAAGGGGAAAAGTCTAAAATGAGAGTCTATGCTATTTGTCCACAGATAGGATCATAAAATGTTAAGAACCAGTTGCCATTAAAATAACATGAACAAGAATAATCAGCAGATTACATAAAAAATAAAACAATGATGTAGAATAAATACAAGCAGCAAAATACACAGCCTAAACATGAACTGACAGGAATTAAGAAAATACTTCTACAGGCATGTTACTCCACAAAATATCTAATTCAGGGGTTCATTGCCTTCCTTTCTGAAGCCACTTATCTCCCAATAAAGAACCAAGAAACTCATGCTGAGCTAAATGATTTCTTAAATTATAATCCTTATGTCTTAAGCAAGAATTCCAAACTACAAAAATCACCAATGTAGTCTTCCTCTAATGAAAGAAAGAAATAGGGGGAGGATAAGCTCATCGCAATCTATTCCTCAATAACATTTTTGGACTGCATGGAATTCTTGAATTCTCAACAGGGATACTTAAGTTTCTGAGGTAAAGCTTTCCAGCTCCCTACAGATGTTCAATGTTTCAATATTTTGAAGTCACAAGAAAAGATACTGCCACTGGCAGTCAAATATCCCAACTTCTAAAGGTCTTTAACATCTGTCACCTTACAGAAGACAGTAGTCAGTGGAAAAATCTAACCACATGGTAGCGCATTCTTGCATATACGTGTCCCCATGTTCAGTCCTTTGCTCACCAGAAGACAGCAAGAAGATCACACAACACGTGCTGTCCCTTTGAATTTTCTTGGAAGTTCCCAAATTAAAACAAAACAAAACAAAACCAACAGAACACACAACAAAAAAACCCCACCAAACACACTGAAATTCTTACGTTTAGGCTTTTCCCTTTGTTAAAAGGCAGATTTCTGTTAACTAGAGCTTGAGTTTATTTTCCCTTTGCTAAAAGGCAGACTTTTATTAACTAGTGCTTGAGTTTATTTTATAGTTACATGGTGTCCTGCAGGTACATTGATTTTTATTTTTTTTTTAATTTTTACCTTTGTAAAGCTGGTAATTTTTACCTTTTAAAGCCTCCAGAGACGAGGTCCACTTGTTAAAGAAAAATGCAGCACTAAGGAAATGGAGTAAACCCACTTTATTTTCAGATTTTTCTGCGTGGAAGATGACTCCTGCTGGTGTTTCATTTTATTAAAGAGGAAAACCACACAAATATGAACTTAAAAGGGAAAGTTTCAACACATAAAAAAAATACTTACTCTGTAAATAGTGCAAAACCATCAATACAAGACTATAGCTGTTTAAAGTACCACGACTGGCATCATTTATTTCGTGAAAACTCGCCCACTTCTTAACAACAAGTACTAAGGGACGAACTCGATTCTCAACTGCAAGTAAAATAAATACATCTCAAAAAAAGCACATTTAACTAGAGAGCAATCCATCAACATTTGTTCATACTTGATCAACATGATACTCTTGCATTCTAAGGTTACCTTTTGCAAGCATTTTATAGACATTACTTAGTTATTCTACAACTACTACCCATCTTATAAAAATCAGAAAAAAATATTTGCATTTGAAAACAGTCTTTTGAGTAGTAAGATCCATAGATGCATTACAAGGGGTATGCCAGCTAACTTGCAGATAAGAAAAACTGGATGCATCAGTCAATGTAGCAGTGTCACATTCCAATTCAAGTTCTCTCCAGTTCATTGTACTAATTTTCCCCTGAATTAACTTGCTGCCAAGACAGAGCACGTCTAATTTTTTTTTTATTATTTAAGTTTTATAAACTTTGAGGGCAGGGAAAAGCACACCAAGCTCATTCTTAAGTTTTCGTCAGGATCGGTGAAAGCAGTAACATGCTGCTTTCAAACATTAATTTAATTACTGCACACAAACATTAATTGTAAATTTGCCTTGTCCTCCATAGCTTTTTATGTAGATGAGATGTTAGATACAGTAACCCATTAAATCAAGATGCATGCTTTTCATGAGGAAAAACATAAATACAGTCATATGCCAGGTATGATGTTCTGAATTTCTGGGGAATACAGATAGTCTTCTAATTGAGGTAGTAATGTGTTGTAGGGAGATGCCACTCACCACCACCTCCTAACGACCTTGCAGAATACTATTATTTGCAGGTATGTGAAAGCATATCATCAGCTCAGTCAAGTTCCTTATGACGGCCTTGCAATGCCTTATATGTTCTGGATCATCTTTTCTAACCAGACAGCATTGTGCAAAGTTTTGTATTCTGCACATCAGGACAGGAATATAACAATAGGTAATGACTTCATCCAGGACAACAGACATCCTACAAAAGCACCAGTCGGGGTGCTCTCTGTTATTCTGAAAATGCTATCAAGCATGTGATTTTCTCGCAACCTGTTCACAGTGGTTCACCACACATGCCCCTGCAAAATGGCACTTTTTTTCTCAGCAGGAATGACCTAATTCTGGAAGACCTCTTAGAAACAACAAAACTCTTTACCACCAGTCACCTCATTCCCAACATTATTCACCAGCGGTTGAACTAAAAAAAATAAGACTATTAGTACACTAACTGTGAGATGCAGAAGAATTACTTTACAGACATTATATGAACATGCATTAACTGAAATAGGATTTTTGTTTGGAATTCAGAATTCTCTCACGCAGGACTCTTTTGTGCGTGTGCATCACAGTAGAAAAGATGTCTTTTTAGATGACATTCTGAGATAAGGTTTTTTGTCTGCTAGTGCTTGTGATTAGTATATAACGAAGTTACTGTGCAACATGGCCAGTAAATGTTTCCTGATACTCTTTCATCAGTCAGCAAGCTACCCACTCAAGAAAATGCACAGTGATGTCATTTGCTCAAAGGTCCAGCTTCCACTAATTGAAAAATACCTACCATCAATTGCTGGTTTAATTACAGACATGCCTCCTTAGGCAAACAACTGATAACACAACAGCATAGACTTCAGTTTCTAGCTCTGCTTAATCTACCCTTTTCTGTGGACATTCTGCTTCACTTTGCCATATCATCTTTGATGTTTTCTACAGCACCTATGCACCAACATAGAAGGGTTGATTTCAAAAAAGACACAAGAGCATCCACAGAAATATTTATGATTTTTTTATCATGCTCACAAAGATAACGAGTCCCTTGTTTGTCCAAGCATCTAATTTGTTCTCATGGATCAAGGAGACCCATACATCTTCTACATAAGAGGTAATTTGATCTTTTTTTCTTGCAGGCAGGGTGAAGCCCTTCAGCCACTAATTTAAATGAGCAGGCTAATACTTTTAATGCTATCAACCCTGGTTGAAATGACTTCTAAAAGTATGTAAAGAGCCTGTCTGATAAAAGTCTCTATTTACTTTTGTTTGCTTTATGTCACCTGAGAGTCTTCTGGTCCAAAGAAGACAAGACAGACTATGCTTGATACAGTTTGCCTATTTAAGACAGTCCTTTCAACCACAAGTCTCCCTTAGCTACTAACTCACTCCTTAACCTCAAGAAAATAACAATATTTATCCTTCATCAGGAGACAAAGTTAATTTTGCTGGCCTTATAAAAGTGGGCACCAAGGCAGAACAGAAGAAAAGGTGGGACACTAGGACCCCTTGCACTGCTCTGTTCACATCTGGACACTTGTCTGCTCTACACTGATTTTCTGAGAGGAATAAGGAAAATCTGTGGCAGAAGTTAGACTTGGTGAAGTGACCCCTCACCTGTAGCTGTGAAAGACAAAGATTATTTCCCTAACCTTTTTCAGCTTGGAAGGAAATCCTTTTCCAGGCATATGCTTTCCTGGATGTACGAAGAAATTACAGTTGACCAGTTGGCCCAGGACAAGTTGTAGACTCTCCTAGTAACGTGAATATGGAACACTGAAACCACCCTGACCAAAATATTAGTAAAAATTAACTAGTAAAGGTACCTTCTACTGATAACTTCCTACCCTAAATAGAAAGGAATTCCTGTATGCAAGAACTGAAGAAGGTGGTAAAGGAAGAATCACAAATGGCCTAGAATTAGCCTGAGGTCCATTCCTTATGTATTTATCTTCCAAATGACATTGTGATGCTAAGTAAGAAAACCTTAGTTTAGCACTAAGATCGCTGTTCTTATTACTTCCCCTTCAGAAGTCTGCTTCACAATATCTCCCTAAAATGCAACGTCCTGAGGAGACACAAACCAGTGTTTTGGGGGGTTAGTATAAAAACTGAAGGAGTATTTTGGATCTTCCAAGGAAAGACTCTGTAACAGCGTACAGACATAGCCAGCTATCAGCGACACATACCTATCAGTGGCTGTAATGAAATAAAAGAAACTGGAGATTATACCACTAGATAATCATTAGTATAATGATCTCGTTATCTGCAGAGTACTGAAGCAGCCCTTGTAGCAGACAGGTGGACCTTAATATGAAGAATCTTTGTTATCTTCTGACTATAATAATATTCAATTAAAAACATACCTAGCTGATATATCAGTTTTCTCCACGTATTTAGAGTGAGGAACAAGAAGTTATCTTAAAAGTATCTAATGCAGCTCATTAGGTAATTATATATATAGTAATCTAATATATTGGACTGAATTTAATAGTCTATCAATACCAAAATACAATAAAACCCGAAGTTTATAGAAATAAGAAAATACATTAAAAACTTACTGCGTGCATAGGCTCTCAGAAGGAATGTATTTCTTATTCCTACAACATTGTTTACATTCAAGTCAAACTCCATACAGCTATCAGGGAGAAGAAAAGAAAAAGAATCAAGCATCACAATATTCAATTTCAGAATATTTATTACCTACTTAGTGGCTTTAATACTCTAGAAACTTTCTTCAGAGTTTTGATGCTGTGATTTCTACTCTGGTTTTGTTTATAGTACTTGAATTACTTACAGACTTGAATTCCATTGTTATAAAAATGTAACTGTTGTTTTACATAGAGAAGACATGTAGATCCAAATTTAGGCCTTAGGACAACTTAATATATCAAACATGTTTCGGATTTTTAATTAATCTTTCTCCCAACTAGACTTGCACTACATAATTTACCATGGACAACTTTTGATGCCAGGAAAGATTCTCTGGGGTATCAGTTTAGGAAATCATGCCAATAAACTGAGAAGGAGAATTGGAAGAGGTCAAAAGGTAAGAATCTCTTTTCTGCAATGATGGTCAGAGATAATCAGCAAGCACTTTCAAATGAAACCTGTTTATTAGTAAACGTGGCATGCTTTGTAATAAAAGTTTTTAACTGTTTCATGCGGTTAACAGCAAATAGGAACAAGGCAAACAAGCACTACCTGCCTTATTTATATCACACCTCACCCCAAAGTTTGAATTTCATACTGCATATACACATATACATATAACTACTCACAGTACTCAAGAAACAATATTAAATTCATAGTTAATAAGCTATAGCAACACTGTAACTCACAACAAGAATATCCTATTATTGACAAAGAAGTAGCTATCTGCAATGTCTAGCTATTTCCATTTTATATATCTAAGCTTCACTCACATAGCATTTGTTTGCCTGAATATTCCTTTGGATTTTCTTGAATTATTGTAAGGGGAACGTGGACCTGGAATTCATTAAACTCGATAAAACGCATCAATATGGTACCTACAAAAGGTTTCTGACATCATTAACTACATTAAAACATTCTTCGCAAAAAATATTACATAATTTTAAACCTGAATTAATATGAAGCATGACTTCTTAGATGTTTTAGAAGCATAGTACATAATAGTACAGTAAATAAACAACCTTGAGATACTGCTTGACAGTTGTAAAAATAAGCATAAACACCACTAAGAATATTAGTTGTATGTGCAAATATAATAAAGAAATATGTCAGGGTGCATGTGTAATTCCAATTAACCCAAATTAACAAGATTATTATTTACAAAATGCTGATTAAGCAAGTTCTGGTGCAGTTATTTTGTATTTTATTATGCACATTTCATAGATGTTGCAATTATGGCAAGTGAAAAAGTTGTACCAAAAGCACTAAAGGAGAGGAAAAGAGTTAACTGCACATCAAATGTAGCATAAGAGGAAGCTTCTGCATCCTCTGTAGTACAGAAATCTTGCTAATTAATCAAAGGCTTGTCTGATAGCACTCTGCTGGCTCAATGCTGGCTCTCAACATTGGAATTACTTCCTGGGAAAGACTACAAAAAAAAAAAGTCTTTAAGTGCAATGGATCTCCCCTTACTGTTGCAGCACTAAAAACCCCTTTAAGATGAAAAAGGAGAACAAACACAAACTGAATGCTTTCTCGATCACCAAATCACGTAAGTGGGAAATGGCAATTTTCAGGTATATACAGACCATTGGCAACACGTTAGAATTCAGATGCACAGATACATTACTGCGGCCTTTCAGTACTGAAAGGGGGCCTACAGGAAAGATGGGGACAAACTTTGTTGCAGGGTCTGTTGCAACAGGACAAGGAGTAATCACTTTAAACTGAAAGATGGAAGATTCAGACTAGATAAAACAAAGAAGTATTTTGCGATGAGAGTGGTGAAACATTGGAACAGGTTGCCCATAGATGCCCCATCCCTGGAAACATTCAAGGTCAGGTTGGAGGGGGCTCTGAGAAACATGATCTAGTTGAAGATGTCCCTGCGCATTGCAGGGGGGGTTGGACTAGATGACGTTTAAAGGTCCTTTCCAACCCAAACTATTCTATGATTCTGTTCTATACCACCCATTGAATTCTACCATCTTCTCACAGTGGCCGAGCATCAAGAAAACTGGCTTTCACTGGAAGCTTGTCATGTTTAGTTTCTTGTTTTGGCTAAAACAAGCTTACTGCCTTGTGTGCAGAATATCCAATTCATTTTTCAAGACCTCTGTGAAAAAATGAATGAGTGTGCATGTATGTATATGTATGAGACCGCAAAAGACAGAGGCCAGTAAGAGACTGGAAAGAGACAGATGCTTAAATAAAAAGACAAAACATGGGTGAAGGTGACAGGTTACATAAGAGAAAAATAACCGGAGAGGGGAAAAAAAAAAACAAACACACAAACAAAACCCCAACCCAAATTTATGTCATTCTCCCCCTCTCCTCTCTTCCAAAAAAACAGCACAGGAAACCAGATGGTGAACAGTACTGTTTTTTTGTCTGAAAAATGTAATGGGCAGCTTCTAGTCTAAGAAGATTATACTTTGATTTAATAGGAAATAAAGAATTCTTAAAATCCTGTCTTTAAGGTATATGAATGTCATGAGTGCTACTTTTTTTTTTTGCAAGTGACTCTAGTATGGACTATAAATGCCTACAAAAAGACTTCAATATTCTGACACAATCACTTCCAAATTCAAGTTTTCTTTTTAAAATTTATTTTCTGATTTTAAATTGGAAACACATATTCTTGCTACAGCTCCATGATTTATTCAAGACTTGTTCCAGGAATTTACCATTTAGCGTATCTAGGAAAGGACTAGCACTGTTACATGTAGCTAAGCCATTTAACCCAAATTTTAGCTTGACAAGTTTAAGACTTTCAGAAAGCATGGGAGAAACAACCTTCTGTACTGTTAGAGGAGGAAGTTAATAGATAAAAATGATTCAAATTTTTAAAAGGTAGGCAAGTATACAGAAGTAAATATGGGATTAGGTGTAAATGAAAAAAAAGTATAAAGCAAAAACCCTAACAAGTGTTACATACTCTGAGATACAATAAAAGCTTAAATGGATGATATTTATTAGTTCAAACGGAAAACATGACAGATTCACTTTTATCACAGTAGGGATGAAGGTATATTGTGACAAAAGCACATTGTGATATGCTTTTATAAAGAGAAGCCAGAGAAGCAGGCTTGTTTGTTTTTAAAAGACGGAGACAGGGTTGCAAAATTCTAGAAGTATATGGGCAGGCTAAGATAGTTAGATACAAGACAGTTGTTCAGAGTACTATTTACAAAGAACAGTCAAGCTGTGTTATTACATGAAGGTGATACACAGAAGTCTTACAAAATCTGAGGCCATAAGTATAGGAAGATTTGAATATTACTCAGACTCCCAACCAATGTGAGTGCTTTGCACAGTTTTTTCCTCTATCAGATACTTTTATCACACACAAAAAGAAATATATTGTTCTCTGTCCTAGTACATGCCTCTTGGTTATTCATTTTTATGTCTTCGTAACAAAGATACAATGAATACAATAACATACAACACATCCACTTCTCTCCAATTACTTCCCTCTTCTAAAAAAGTCACAAGATTAGTACCTAACACTGAATAGAACATGTAATACTACTTTGTTAAACAAAGAATACCTCCCTAGAAGACAGCAGAATATACTCTTCTAAAATGAACAATAGTTTTCTTCCCACTGTTGTTTTTCTGTCATGAACCATTTGTCAACCAAGTCCACTATGTACAAAAAACCCATAGAAATACAGGAGGTACTGCTACTAATTCACATCACAGAAACTAAATAGCATCACAAGAGGTGTTTCAGGCCATCAAGGAAGTAAGCTGACTGCCACTGCATGCTAGCTGTACAAATCTGCAATACAACTATAGGACAACACAAACAAACAAAAGTGTGACTTCAGTGGGACTACTTGTATGGACAGTACATATATAGAGTGCTTTCCTGTGTCAGAGTCTAAAAAATTATGTTGAACAGAATACTTGCCTGACTTTATCCCTGAACTTCACTATTGGCACTTTTGCTCGAATCAGCTGAGGTCGCTCAATGTAGCTTGCTGAAAGGGAGAAAAATATGCAATTAAGTTTCATGTAAGATGCTGGTCTTAAAATAAGATCCTAAAGTGGAGGCATATTGACAGATTTATAGCAAATAGTAGCTTATTAAATTTAGCAAAAATATTCACAGAAGGGTTGTGCTAAACTAAGTAACCTTTAGCAACTGCAGCAAAAATACAATCTAGGAAAGCATGTGGAATAAAATGCACTAAACATTAGGGAAAAACATTAGTGAAAGATTTTTCTGTGGGAAGTATATTCTAGAAATTTGAACATAAGGAAAGCAGATCTACAATGCTTTCACTGACTAGTACTTGTAATAGAAATCCTGAATAGTTATAATTAAGGTTCAAAAAGAAGGGAGCAAGAACATATCCATCCAGGATGGCCAGACACTTAAGCCCAGCACTACATTGTAGCAACGGGCATATGATCAGCTGTGTACTTTTTAATCATGTTCAGTTTGCTTAGAGTTGAAGCTATGCATTTTACTGATCAAAAAAATATTAACATAACTGTATCTTCACTATGCACTGATTATGCTTAAAACTTCCTTTAAAAACTATTTATTTGACTGATAAAATACATACCAAGAGATACATTTCCTATCAAATTGTTACTGAAAACAGGACAACACTTTCCATCAAAGATGGGATAAGCTTTATTTGCTTTTGCTTTAATGGTGATAGGACATGCAATAAATATACAATCACACCTCAGATGATTATCCACACAGTATTGACACACAGGCTCAATGGCAGATCATCCAAACCCAAACATACTAAGCTCTGCCAGACTCATTCAGTCCCATCAAATGCACCTTTGCACTCAGCTCCCCCAAACTGTTGAGTCAGTCACATTATCTGCAATTTTCCTATTCTTGACGCTATCTCAAGCTATATTTAGTAGTTGCCCATGATCCTGAATGAGAAATGTACCCAAGAAAGTAATGGAAAAGACAAAGAAAAGCAGAGCCTGTAAGTTACATGATATGAATTTGGGCAAAAAGCGCACTTTTAGTAATTTCTTCTGTTTCAAAATCTAGGACCATTTTAATTTGCCCATATGTAACATCACACATTTTCCCCTTGCTTCTATAAATTAACCTCAAATTAGCATAAATATGTATGACAAAGCTAGAAGTAATACAGACTAAAACCATAAATAAGTAATACAGACTAAAAACATAAATAAAAGCTGATCTTCACTTTTGTAGGGGGGGGAGGGTGGGGGAAGAAAAGGTTATTTCTATCAGTTTGGATAGCAACCTTGATTAACGAGTGTCATCTCCGTTGCATTTGGATGACAACTTCAAGTTTGGTAAAACCCTACTGTGCAATATCCAATTAAAACAAATTTTAATTTTTTTGAGACTTTCTGAAAGGGTTTTATGGATATGTACATTTGGACAGATTTAATCTGAGGTAATCCTTTATCTGGATTTAAATGCATTGTACAATCCTAAGGAACACACACACTGGCACGCAAAAAAAGAGATAATCTTATTAACTTACTAATTTTAAAAGAAGAATCTTACAGAATTCCAATCCATGTTAACTGAACATATAATCTAGTACAACTTACACAAGCATCCCCTCTTTCTAGTTGCACCTGCAGACACATGCATGCATCCCTCCTCCAACATCCCAGAACATTCTTAAAGCAAAGCTATAAAGTGTTTAAGAGCTTTCTGCCTCCTTTCCCTTCACTACCAAATTTAAGACCAACACTCCCAATGCATTAGCACATGGTAGAGAACGGTGGGTATCTATCTGCATACCATAGCAATTCAACTTTCCTCACTATGACCTTTCTCAAGTGGCCTTTAGAAGTTAACTGAACTCATTCTTGTGGCAATTCACTTCCAAACACATCCTTGTCTGCAAATGCCTCCCAATACTTGATGGATACTTGTGCCAAATTTGTTGGCTAAGAAAAAAAGAATAAATCTCAAAACATAATTGCAATCTGTCTCCCAGGGTGAAGCAAAGCAAAGAGCATGTTGGAAGGCAGTAACTTGCTGCTGGTACCCTCTGTCTTGGCTCACACCCATGACACTGTTAGCAGAATCTCTATCGTACATTAGGTTGTCATACTTAAAAGGGAACAAACAGTCACAAACACGGGATGTGGAATTCTGAAATACACACAGGTTGAGTAAGCACCTTAGTAAACTGACTATCTGACCTTGAAGCTATGACCAGAGGGGCTACACCGAAATACATAAAGAATTCCACATAGCTGCTCCTCAGTTTTGGGCATGTCTATGAAAAAGTCACAAATGCCACTTCAGCTGTAGTGAAAAAGAATATAACCACTTCAAAGAAGACTAAGCACTGATTTGTAAATAATTTATTCATGCAGAATTTCAGATTAAACATTTTAAGTCTCTTTTCTTTTACAGAATAACAGATTAAACAATTGTACAAAATATAAATCCCAAACATGGCCTATGCCAAAAAGATCTTTGGCATCCTGCACATATAGCCTGCTTTCATTGATAGGGTTATGCTATAGAAAGAGAAACTGGGCAACACAGAAGTCTGAATCCAGAGTCATGAAGAATCTAGGAGGGTACAACCCAGCACAGGATGAATTAATTGTTGATGTTTGGAATTCACTCACCCATCTGCATAGTCCTTCAGGGTCATTCATTTGAGTTCCCTTGCTTGTCCTAGCTATTGCACATTCCCTACTAGACGACCATTACGTGGATTCCACTCGGATATCCTAGTATCAACGCTATTGCATCTCTTTGTATAACTAAGAGAAAAACAAGCTCTTTGTCATTTATTCAGACAGTAAACACCAGTCAACTCAGTAGTGCTAAGCTATTTTTCAAATGAAAAGAGAGTAATCAGTTTGACGTTTACTCTCAGTGCTTTAGATTATACTCTCCTCCATATGCCGTGACAGTGACCACCCCAAATTCATGTTTCACATTTCTAAAAGACACTGGCTTGAGCATACAGTTCTGGGAATGTCAGCTAATACTGTAAAAAATAGATATGTGCAGGTATCTGAACAAATAAGTCAAAAAGTTACACATACTCTGCTAGTCTTTGAAACAGAAGCTATCCTTATGTTTCTCTGCTCAAGGAGAAACAAAATACATACTTCTAAGACTAACATGTCCCACAAAAACAGTGAATAAATATCAGAAGCTTTTTCCTACTTTACTTTGCAAGTAGACTATTCAAAAAAAGAACACAGCTTCATTTCAGCCAGTATACTAGATGCAGAATGACAACACAGAAGAGCCTCTGCTCTAAGACTAAATCTGATGGGCTCGAATTCCTTGCTCACACTTGTTACCTTCTGCAAGCCTGAAATTGAAATAAGATGGAGCTTAGGTAAAATTTGAATCCACTTCCCAAATGTCCTAGAATGAAACACTAATCTAACAATCACATTTAACTGTACATAAAGGATAAAAGAGATGGCACTTAAAGTTCTGCAGATGATTTATCTAAAAGAAAGACAAATTGTGAAAGAGACTGATCTAATCTGCACTAGGAATGCTTCCTAATTTATCAATCAATTATGGAATTAAGATGAAATAAGCAGAGAATCACATTCTTATAGCCCTTATTTTGCAATGTATAGGAACACCACAGAGTGCAAGAAGAAAGAGGAAGATGTTAGGAGAGGCACAGCTAGAGAAAACTTCTCCCAAGTTTCTGAATTGAAATGATCTGGAAAAAGGTTAAAAAAGCACTGGTATATTACCTACACCACAAATCTCCTCCTTATTTCTTTTTGTCCCTTAACTTTTTCACAAAACCAGCCCAAGAACTTTGTTTTAAGTAACGTCTTATCTTTCCTCCCCCTTCTTGTATCTCTTACATCTTGGCTTACATCGTTAGCTTTCACTAACATGCTGGATCGATGGGCCAAGGCCAATGGTATGACATTCAACAAGGCCAAGTGCTGGGTCCTGCACTTGGGCCACAACAACCCCATGCAGCGCTACAGGCTTGGGGAGAAGTGGCTCGACAGCTGCCTGGTAGAAAAGGACCTGGGGGTGTTGGTTGACAGCCGGCTGAACATGAGCCAGCAGTGTGCCCAGGTGGCCCAGAAGGCCAACAGCATCCTGGCCTGTATCAGGAATAGCGTGGCCAGCAGGACTAGGGAAATGATCATCCCCCTGTAATTGGCACTGGCGTCCTGGTTCCAGCAGGGATAGGGTAAATGTCCCCAAGGATCTGGCAGGGGACAGAGGTATTCCATACCATGTGAGCCATGCCCAGGCTACAGCGGGGACCTGGCCAGGGGAGGGGGCAGGAGGTCTCCCCTTGAAGCGGGCTGGGGTGGTCCCAGTGTTACTGTTGTTGTTTTTCTTTCCTTTGCTGTTCTGTTAAACTGCCTTTATCTCAACCCACGAGTTTTGCCTTTTTCTTCCAATTCTCCCCCACGGCCATGGAGGTTGAGCGAGCAGCCACGTGGTTCTTTGTTGACAGCTGAGGCCAAAACCACGACAACTGGTGAGGCCGCACCTTGAGTAGCGTGTTCAGTTTTGGGCCCCTCACTACAAGACAGACATTGAGGTGCTGGAGCACATCCAAAGAAGAGCAATGAAACTGGTGAAGGATCTAGAGCACAAGTCTTATGAGGAGCGGCTGAGTGAACCAGGGTTGTTCAGCCTAGAGAAAAGGAGGCTGAGGGGAGACTTTATCACTCTCTACAACTACCTGAATGGAGGTTGTAGCGAGGTGGGGGTTGGTCTCTTGTCCCAATTAACAAGTGATAGGACAAGAGGAAACAGCCTCAAGATGTGCCAGAAGAAGTTTAGATTGGATATTAGGAAAAATTTCTTCACTGACAGGGTTGTCAAGCACTGGAACAGGCTGCACAGGGAAGTAGTGCAGTACCTGCAAGTACTTAAAAGACATGTAGATGTACTGCTGAGATACATGGTTTAGTGGTGGACTTGGCAGTGCTAGGTTAACGCTTGGACTTGATAATCTTAAAGGTCTCTTCCAACCAAAATGATTCTATGATCTTATCTTACAAATTCTTAGAGTGTTTTCCGCAGGAAGCCACTGCAATCTAAAAGAGTAGTAAGAGTTCACTAACAGAGGTTTTCCAAACAGAAATCTACTTTCCGCACCTGCCCCCCACCCCCCGCAATTGCGGCCCACAATTCAAAAGTCATTTTAGATGCTACACTTTCTCCAAGTCCACTAGTTTGCAAGGCAACCATTATGTTTTTCTAATTACTATCCATTACCAAAAAGATAAGTAACATTACTAAATATTTGTAGCTTTTCTCCAAACAATACAGTGGTTAGAAGCTAGACAAGATGCAATTACATAGATTAGTTACAACTATGCATCAATACTTCTTCCAGAATTGCCAATAATCTTACCACCTCACCGTAGCCAGGAACTTACAAAGTTTAGTACTGAAGAGTTTTTGGATTAAGCTGAGTATATGCCTTGCTTCAGTCTTCTGATTTACCTGAAATACGACAGTAAAATTAAAGAAAAATGTTGGCATCTCTCATTTAGATGTCCCAAGTAAGCATGCACTACTCTTCAAACAGAATTAATTCTCAGGATAAGACATGAACATGTATACCAACACATTCCAGAGCCTACATACACATTTAGTGAGACAAAAGCCAGACAGAACAATCCACATTCAATATGCAAAGTAGCAATCAGACATTCATAAATCATAGAACTTGACAAAAACCTAGCCCCACTTGTACAGAAATGTCCTTTTCTTCCTCTTCAATGATGCTTCAACTCTTTCAAAATTATGCTCTTATTCAGATTTCTTTTTTCTTACATTTTTCCTCCTAACCTAAATTCTACTCATAAATGTTTACTATCACCAAAAGTACTTAAGATATTCTGGATATCAAATTCTTTCTTATGCCTGCTCACTAAGATTAGTGGCTATGAACCTAAATAATGAAATAAAAAAACTGTACTTTAGTAAAAGTTGTTCTGACATCTAAAGTGAGTTCTTTAAACAATTTTCATCATAGAATGGTTTAGGTTGGAAGGGACCTTAAAGATCATCTAATTCCAATCTCCCTGCCACGGCAGGGACACCTCCCACTAGACCAAATTGCTCAAAGCCCCATCCAACCTCGCCTTACACACCTCCAGGGACGGGGCATCTCTGGGCAACCTGTTCCAGTGTCTCACCACCCTCATGATTCTAGGCAATTTACTTTTCTGTTTTGCTGTGTTTTTTTTTCCACTTACGGAGTGAAGGTAATGCTTATTTTTTGAATGTTTTGTTGGGTTAAAGGTTTTATAGGGTTCCATTCATGTTTGCAACATTATTGGGCCCACAGTTCATAGCTACTAAGAGTGCAAATATATATTATATCAAAAGGATTTGACTATTTGTTTCTCATTTTGGAATCCACAGAATCACAGAATGGAAGGGGTTGGAAAGGACCTTCAGAGATAATCTAGTCCAACCCCCATGCCAAAGCAAGTCAGCCTGCTCTAGGTGAGATAAAATCGCGTCCAGGCAGGTTTTGAATATCTCCCCAGAAGGGGAATCCACAACCTCTGTGGGCAGCCTGTTCCAGTGCTCTGTCCCCCCCAAAGTAAAGAAGTTTCTCCTCATGTTGAGACGGAATTTCCTGCATTCCAGTTTGTGCCCATTGCCTCTTGTCCTGTCACTGGGCACCACTGAAAAGAGTCTGGTCCCATCCTCTTGAAATCCGCCCCTTAGATATTTATAAGCATGGGCAAGATCCTCTCTCAGTCTTCTCTTCTCTAGGCTAAAAAGACCCAGGTCTCTCAGCCTTGCCTCATAAGAAAGGTGTTCCAGTTTCTTATCATCTTCGTAGCCCTCTGCTGGATTCTTTCCAGTAGTTCCTTGTCCTTCTTGAATGGGGGAGCCCAGAACTGGACACAGTACTCCAGACGTGGCCTCACGAGGGCAGAGCAGAGGGGCAGAATAACATCCCTCAAACCACTGGCCACATTCTTTTTAATGCACCCCAGGATACCATTGGCCCTCTTGGCTGCAAGGGCACACTGCTGGCTCATGGTCAATTTGTCCAACAGGATTTCCAGGTCCCTCTCTGCAGAGCTGTTTTCCAGCAGGTCAACCCCTAACTTGTACTGGTGCATGGGGTTATTTGTTCCTACATGCAAGACCCTACACTTGCCCTTGCTGAACTTCATTAGGTTCCTCTCAGTGCAACTCTCTAGCCTGTCCAAGTCGCACTGATGGCAGCATAGCCTTCTGGCATGTCAGCCACTCCTCCCAGTTTTGTGTCACCAGCAAACTTGCTGAGGGTACACTCTGTCCCCTCATTCAGGTCACTGATGAAATATATTGAACAGGACTGGACCCAGTACTGACACCTAGGGAACACCGCTAGTTACAGGTCTCCAACTAGACTCTGCGCTGCTGACCACATTCCTCTGAGCTCTGCCATTCAGCCAGTTCTCAATCCACCTCACTGTCCACTCATCTAACCCACTATCACTAACTCATCTATCCTAAGCTTACCTATGAGGATGTTATGGGAGACAGTGTCAAAAGCCTTGCTGAAGTCGAGCTAGACAATGCCCACTGCTCTCTCCTCATCTACCCAGCCAGTCATGATGACATAGAAGGCTATCAGATTGGTCAAGCATGCTTTTCCCTTGGTGAACCTATGTTAACCGCTCCTGATAACCTTCTTTTCCTCTACATGTTTAGAGATGACATCCAGAATGTGCTCCATCCCCTTTCCAGGGATGGAGGTGAGGCTGACTGGCCTGTAGTTTCCCGGGTTCTCCTTCTTGCCCTTTTTGAAGACTGGTGTGACATTAGCTTTCCTCCAGTCCTCAGGCACCTCTCCTGTTCTCCAGGGCCTTTCAAAGGTGATGGAGAATGGCTTCGCAATAACATCTGCCAGCTCCCTCAGCACTTGTGGGTGCATCCCATCAGGGCCCATCCAGTCTTACAAAAGCACATATATTTTAAAAACAGACTTTGTTTTAACCATATATATTTTAAATTACTTACTGGTTCTTCTTTAACCACCAGGCATAAGTCACCATCACTGCTACGAGTGCCAAACCCATTCAGTGTGGACCCAACCAAATAGAGTCGGCTCTCTGTAATAGAAGAATCACAGAATAAAAATTGATGCAACATATCATAGCTTAAGAGAAAGAAAGAACCGTGAACCTGAAGTACATTCAAACTGATATTAAGTAACCAAATTCAAAACATACGCGGAAATATTCGCCGAATCTCTCTCTGGAGTTCTGTTCTGCAGAGCTCTTTTCTGTTCAAATCACAGGTCTGTTGCTGATATGCTTGAAACAAATCCAAAACCTGCTGACTTAACTTGACACACACATGCAAAAAATAAAGATACAGAGAAGTGACCATTCTTTCCTGCCAGCGATGCAATTACATGAAACACAGAAGACTGCATTAAAACAAACAAAATAAAAAAATCAAAATCCAGCTTCATTTCACACGACCTATTCCATTGTCTCGAGTTTACCACACTTGAATTCACATTGAACAACTCCCCAGAAGAAATTTCTGCAAAGTTTTTAAATTTAAATTTGTTCAATCTGTTATAAAATGTCTATCCACAGGAAATATTTTTTGCTTCATCAGTATCTGCCGCCTTTCAGGGAACAAGCAGTGAAAGACCAGACTTATCTTCTGCTGACTTTAATGTCAACAGTTTGCCTGCCAGTAATAGGGAGAAAACTAAACATTAAAACTGGTTTAAGTTAGCTTTCTTTTTTATCCCACATAAACTGTTAAAGAAGTAGTCATAGCTTTGGTGGAAGAAGGTATTAACTGTTTCACAGTACTGCTACATGCTATAATCAACAGTCATATTTATACTAAAAAAAAAATCTTCTGTCATGTTGGTGCAGATAAAATATGAAGACTGATTAGCCATGTTTGGGTTTTTTTAATTAAACGTGAAAAAAATCCCACAGTTCCAACTCCACTGTCCGCCTAAAGAAGACATCCTCTTCTACATTCTAAAACAGGTAGAAGAGTAAATTTTATCTCTTTCTGAAGAGAGGCAGAGGACACCTTTACGGGCACAATACTGTATTTATTCAGAATGGGCTTCTCTCACATTACTAGGGTGGGGTTTTTTTTCCCCCCCATCAGGATTCACCCTGCCTCCCAATCATGTGACAAATGGACCATCCCTCCAATTTCTACTTCCTGGAGCAGAAATGTAGGTTTCCTGACATTAGTATGGAAACCGAACAAGACAAGCAAATACCACCCCTACCCCCAAAAAATGCTCCAAACCTGAACACACACAAGGAGGCTATCTAGGACCATACTGGCAGCTACACTTATTGATATTCCTCCTAATGACAGCTCAGCAATAGAGACCCCGTGACACTCTCAAAGAACCTTGCAGTTTTTGTGGTCTCCCACAGCACCATTGGACCCTGCCTACTCAGAAGGCAGATGTAAACCACAGGCATAGAAAGATGTTACCTTATCTTTGGCCACAGGGAGGGTAGTTTCTATAGGGTCTGGAAGCAAAGTATCTGGCAATGGAGGGGCACATGCAGTTAAATCTGGTGTGTACTGTGCACGGCGCAATGTAGATTGAACTGATCCTGGGAAGGAGTATCTACGTTTTTCTGGTAAAGGCACTGCTTGGTTAACTACAGTTGTTTCAGGACAATGTGAATGAAACCGCTGCCGTTTGATATGATGTGGAACACTTTGTTCACGTAGTCTCCTATAAATAAATAAATAAGGAAAAAAGAGAGACAGTAATTCCTCTAGTTTGCAAGCTCCAACCTACAATTAAAAGACAGCTGCTACAAAGTACAAATACCAATGCTTAATTACGTGACTATTTCACTAAAAGCAAGTATTCTACAGAACAAAAGGCTTGCCTACCCTAGATAGTAAGTGAAATAAACCTGAAATGGGAAAAGCGTACATACATACAACTGCAAAAGTGCTGCTACCCTTGAAGTAAATTGATGCAACTGCTTTACAAGAGAGTCTGTATTAATCAACTAAAACCTAAATGGCAAGTTCAGTGAAGCAGGACAGCTCAGAAAGCTGGTCATACTATTTTGGTGACAACATACTTTTTAAAAAACAAAAACATACAGACTGTGTACAGGTACTTTCTGAATACCCAGTGACAAATAAAATAAATTTGGTAGTGGGGAGATGAGAAAAAGAAACTTATGACAATAGCCATTCAAAATGTAGTGTTTCTCTGTGTCTTAGATTGTAAAAGACAGTAAACACTGTAATCTGGGCAAAAAAGAAACACTATTAATTTGGCAAATCAAACCAATGATTGTATCAAGCTACACAGATCATAAACTTAATATCTCATTTTCAAACCCTAGTCTGTATCGACTCATTAAGTCATTTGTCACAGGAATTCAAACATATTTGAAGTGATATAGTGCTTACAGACAGCCCCTTGGCATCTGAACTCTTCACTAAGAAAAAAGTTGTACTGAAATCTGACCAGTAGTTGAACACTGTGGTCCATCCACAGTGAAGAATAAGGGAGGACACTCATGATTTTTTTATACATCAAGTATTGCACAAAGTCAACCAGCATGGGGGTACTCACACTTTTTTTTAATTAAAAAGCGTGAAATCAAATGTTCATATGTATCAATGAATTAACTATTAATAAAACTACAGTCATTTCCTGTAGTTAGAAAAGCTAGCATCAAAGTAGTTTGGGGACCTAGATAGATAGTATTATTAATAATAAAAAATTAACTGAAGAGACATCAAGTCATCTTTCCAGTTTTTAAGTCTGAGAGAAGTTCTGGTAACATTACCTACCCACAATCTTAAAGGAACACATAATGTAACATTAAATCAAAACACAATGCTGTTTCAGCCTATTTTGACCGAGAAGAACTTGCATGAATTCATATTCAGCAAAAATACCTTAAGAAGAGTTGACTCAAGATCTAAGGATTGACTGCAAATCGACTAACATAGCATAGCTTTCCATAAACCAGACTGGTCAAGAGGAAAACATACATGCAGGATGAAACTAGGAACTTCTTTAATTCATGTGATAGTTATATAGTCAACTGTAACTTAATACCATATATTTAATTGTACTTATTTTCTGCTCTGTTAAATCTTGAAGAGAAATAGCATACCAGAAATAGTTCTGAAGACAGATTACATAAAGCTTCCTCCCTATCAGCCAATTTACAGAATTATTACAAACACATATCAACTACTATTTCTGAACCGATAAGGAGAAGTGGGGGTTTTTTTCTAGAAAGTGAAAAGAAAATAAAACCATACATTCATCTGAAATGCCTTTCTGTTGCAACTAAAGTAACAGTTATGTATGCTCAAGTAAGTTTAGTTTTTTGAAAAGCAGAAAAACTATGCTTCCATAGAATCCCTCTTAAAAAAAGAACTTAAGTATTCTTGAATTTAGCACTTTGTGTTCAAAAAATAAAGCATCAGACAATTAAGAAAAATCAGGAGAAACATCTAGTGTGTCATCAGAAAAACATCACAATTCCCATAAAACATCAAGGGTGCAGTTTTACTCTTAACTTGGCAAATTAACAAGAAGAGAATATTCAATTTATTAAAACAAACCCTCTTATAGTTAAGCACACACAAACTACAATCTATTAGAGTATTTAAATAAAACACGTAAACCACAGTTCTGTAAGGGTACAGCTGTTGGAAGAGAAAAACTACACATACTATATCACTTATGAGTACTAAAATTTTCAAAAGCAGGTATATGAACGCTTTAGAAAGCCATGACACGGCCTGTTTCATCAAAAAGCATTTTATTCAGTATTCTTACAATTTCTAACAAAAAAGTTGCACAAGAAATTGATATTAGACAAGCTTCACCATGGGTACATTACAACCAGAATTAACCAAACACACACAAAGAACTTACTTTCTTCCTCGGAATGATGTGGATGCATCAGACATATGTACTGTATTGTCATTTCCGTGAGTCTTGGGCTGCAGTGTAACAGCTGGAATAGTTGCAAGGTTCCCACTCAAAAGAGCCCTGGAAAAATTACAGTCCTTAACTGTTACTCATATGATAACTAAGATGCTTTTTATGGGTTGGTAGTTTTTCTTAAGTGAGTATGAAACTCAGCAAGTCCTGTCATTTTTTTCTTAGAAGCAATACATCTGTCATTTCTACCCAAAATGAAGAGATACTTCAGTATATATTTTTCTTTAAAAAAAAAAAAAAAAGAGAAGATGGTCATTCTTCACAGCACATGTGTAAGAAAAGGTGTCGTGGTTTAATCCCAGTTGGCAACTGGAACCACACAGTCACTTGCTTACCCCCTCCCCCCTTTCCTCCCCCCTCTCCAAGAAGGGTGGGGAGAAAGAGCAAAAAAAAAAAAAACAGGAGGGGAAAGGCAGAGAAAAAACAATCTGGTGGGTTGAGATAAAGATAGTTTAATAGGTAAAGCAAAGCCACGCATGCAAGCAAAGTAAAACAAGGAATTCATTCACTGCTTCCCACCAGCAGGCAGGTGTCCAGCCATCTCCAGGAAAGCAGGGCTCCATCACATGTAACAGTTACTTGGGAAGACAAACACCATCACTCTGAACATCCCCCCCACTTCCTTCTTCCCCCAGCTTTATCTACTGAGCATGGTGTCACATGGTATGGAACATCCCTTTGGTCAGTTGGAGTAAGCTGTGCCAGCTGTGTCCCCTCCCAACTGCTTCTGCACTCCCAGCCCTCACTGTTGGAGCGGTGTGAGGAGCAGAAAAGGCCTTGACTGCCTAGCAACAACTAAAACCACCAGTGCACTATCAAAAGTATTTCTCATCCCAAATCCAAAACATAGCACTATTCCAGCTGCTAATAAAAAAGTTAACTCTGTCCCAACTGAAACCACGACAAGAGGTTAGCAAACAGATTAACTAAGATACTGTTAAATTTAAGAGCCTAAAGAACACTATGGTGTCTTCAAATCTAACCCCAAGAATAAATGTTTCTTCCCCTTCTCATCTCCCCCATTTTCCCCAGTAAACAAATGCAACTGAAGATCTTTAAAACTGAACTGTGGATTATTAACTCTAATCAGTGCAACGGCATCTCATGCATTATGCACAATGCAGGAGAGCATTGAAACTTGCAGGTCACCAACAGAACTGATACAGCTCTGTTTTACACATGATCCCTTCCTGGTTTTTTGAATTTTAATGCAGTTTAATGTTAAAAACAGTCGAAGACATCCTCCATAAACAGAAATACTTCTTTCAAAAGACCGTCAATTCTCTTTTTCAAGCTAATCCCCACTACCGAACCCTACTGTACTTACGCAGCATTCTGAAAATTAAACCGAGTATCAACAATTTGTTGCTGAGAAAGAAGAGTAGGTGGTATATTTAGAGGAAGCTTATTGATGAATTTACTCTGTTGTTGATGTTTTGGAGGGAAAGGTGGACGACCCAAGTTGGAGGGATTTGGGAACATGCTCCTTTCTACTTGAAGTTAACATGTATCCTTTTACCTACATTAAAAAAAACAAAACCAAAAACAAAACAACAACAAAAAAGGAAATTAGGCAACAAGAAATACAAGTTACCTTTTAAACTCTTGGTTTATAAATTCAAACAACCTAGAATGTATTTCCAGAAATTGCTTTAAAGAATTGTGATCGTGGGCTAGTTTTATCTCCTTTCAGGACAAGACACTATATAAAAATACTGTATTCTTTTAAGTTTCACAATTACCACTTTATTTATGTTTGAAAGTGAATTTTTATTTGCTCCCCTACATTTTAAGTTTAATTTTAGAAAAAGTACATGACACAAGACATAAGGAAAAGTAACGTATTACAGTGGAATATGTTTCTTATTTCAAACATTCCACAAGGAGATTCACAATATATGGCAAGAAAAACTTGACTACATCCTAAGAACATGAAGATGCAGCTGATCATGAACTGTAAGTAAAATTAATTTTTTTCAAGGCATGATATGCAAAGAAGCAGCCAAATCATCATAGCAAGTGGAAAGTAATCTACTCATGCTTTAAGAATATAATATATATAGTGTTATCTAATGTTTGTGCTTACTGAATGGATTCTGTGACAGAAAAATGTAGGTTTACTATCTTTTAATTTAAAACTTATGCTGGCACAACTGACATTATTTTCAAGCTTCTTCATTTTTTACTTCAGTCTTAAATAAGAACCCTGCAAACAAAGATGTGTCACTGTGCACGATTGATCTCAATACTCTGCATAGGAATGTTCATCCAATTGGCGCAATACAGCAGTTCAAATACAAGAGCAAGAAGTTTTTTCAAACAACTTTTAACTCCTCAGACAGCTCCGACTGTCACTGCAGGCAGCATTAACATGGAACATGGGCAAATAAATATCAAAGAGTTTATTTGCTCAGGCTTGAGTTCATTCTTTACTTCCTGTGATGGTAACAACCCACACTAGTGAAAACCCGGTACTACCTACATGGACACTTCTGTGTTAGGCCCAAGAAAAAGCTATCAAGATTAATGCCCTCACAGCTTTTTCTCTTCCCCCCCCTCCGAGGGCAGGAGAGGCGAAATATTATGTATTAATGAAAGTTATTTTGGGGATGCTTACTTTCAATTCTGCTGAAGAAAGAAAACCGAATTGCATGACAAGAAAGTAATCTAACATTTACATTTAATCTCAATGATATTCAGATGTAAATACCAGAGCAATGAAGGAGTTACCTTCCCAAACCCAAAACAAAACAGCGTAGTAACACTGCCGTCTCACAGGTGCTGTAACGGCATTTACCGCGGCTTTCAGCAGAGATCACCTTGGCGGAAATCGCCAGGTTCTCCAAAAAGTTTCATAATCGTTACAATTCAGCTACACGTGTACCAGTGAGCACTTTTTCCAAATCAGCCTATACTTTTGGGGGAAGTACACAAATAACTGCCGGTACACTGCCCGTCCAAGCAAGCTCAAGCGCAGACACCGCTCCCGCGGCGACCGGAGACCCGCCAGCCCNACAGCAGGAGGGGAACCCCCCCACCCCGCCGGGAGACTCACGCCGGGCCGAGGCAGGCTGGCCGGCCCCGCAGGCGGCACCGAACAGCCCTCCGGTCCGGAAGCAGACAGGAGCACCTCCAGCTGAGCGCTGCCCTCTCACCCGGATGTGCAGATGCCGGCAGGAAGTGACGCCACAGCCCACCTCCGGCGCCGCCTTTTCCTCCCTCTAGCGGCGCGGCCGCGCCTCTTATCGGCGGCCGCCTGACCGGGGGGCTGGCGACGGGCAGGCCTGGGGCCGGGCCCGGGCCCGCCGAGGTGCTTGGGGGTGCGGAGAGGGACGGGCGGCGCTGTGCGCTGCGGGGCCGGGCCGGGGCGGGGGGGGTCGGGCGGTGTAGCATGCCGCCCCGTTGCTGCGCAGCTGTGTCAGGCTGGGGAGGTACCGGCTCGGGCCTCACGCGGGGGCTGCGGCGGCACCACGGGAACCTAAAGCCCGGCCTGTCTTTTCCCTGTCCCCAGCCGTCACGATTCACAGGTGGTGTGTCTGACAAAGACCTGACGGCCTCTCTGTGCTCATGAAGGAATAAAAGGCTCACAGTGCTTACAGCTCACAGTGCTCCATCGACAAGCGGGTCTGGCCAAGGCCAAAAGATAGAAACGACAGTGAGGGTATTTTGCTTTCTAAAGTTATTGACTGATTTTAATTGAACTACTTTTCAGAAGTGTGTCAAAAAGATAATGTTTGAATAAATAAGTTGGGATTTGGCCACCAGAGTTTGTTGGTATGCTAGGATAAATCTGAAGTCAAGAACGGGCTAAAATGCTCACACCCTGAAGGATCAAGAGTTCAGAAGATGTGAGCCAAGTCAAGATTTGATTTCTTCCTGTGGAGAAGGACAGTTACTATAAGTGAACTCTTGGCATTGAGTAGGTACCGAAACAATGAGTTTGTGCACAGGCAGATGCTGTTGAAGCTTCCATCTTTGAGAGGGAAGGGGTAAGTTGAGGGCTTGCTCAATGGAGAGCTTCTCACGTGAGGGCTCGCTCAGCTGAGAGAAGGCCACAGCTGGAGTTGTCATGGCTTAAGGCTCTGGCTACTCATGGACAGACTTAATGGATAAGAAAGACACAAAGCGCAGGGGGCCAAGTGAAGTGGGGCTGCAAGTGGACTGGCAAAGGAAAGTTTGGGCTGGAAGAAGAATTCTTCCCTCAAACTTTTTCATTTTGGCCATGCCTTGGGATCCTTGCATAAAGGTCAGCCCATGGCTATGGTTAGCCATTTATGAAAGACAAATCCTAGTGGCATATATGGAGTGAAGCTGCACAGGTGGTGCCAAAGGAAAGTTTAGCCATGTATTTCCTGTAGCAACTCTTTATTTTGGCTGGTTTTATTATTTTTGAATTATGATTTATTTATTTGAAGTCTTCGGGTAAGGCTCAACACATGGCTTGTGTTAAGGCTGGGGTTTGAGTTCAGAGAGAGACAAAGCCTGAGGGTCTAGGTAGAGTGGAACCGCAGAGAAGCTGCCAAGGGAAGGTTTGCACTGCAGAAGGTGGGTTCTGGGCAATTTTAGGGTTAGAAGAGAGACAATTCCTAGGGGTCTGGTTGTGGGTTTGCAGAGGGGCTGCCTAGGGACAGTTTGGTCTGGAGAAGAATTACCCTCAAAGACTTCAATCAGGGCCATGTTTGTGTTTACCTGGGGTTAAGGCCCTGGCCACATTTAGGGTGAGGAGAGGACAGTTCCTAGGGGTCTAGCTGGAGTGGGGCTGCTGAGGGAAGGTCTGAGCTGCAGAAGGAATTCTCTGGGGACTTTTTTATCTGGGCAACGTTTGGGGCTGTCTGGTGTTAAAGCTGTATGCACTTCTAGCATTAAGGTTTGAAGAGACACAAAGTCTAGGGATCTAGACAAAGCAGGGCTGCAGACAGGCTGCCAAGAGAAGGTGTGGGCCAGGGAAGGTTCTCCCCCGAGAACTTTTTCATCTGTGTTGTGGTTTGGGTTTTCTGGGTTTAAGGGCTACCTGGTCACACTAAGGGTTAGGATTGGAAGAGAGGCAAAGCTGAAGAGTCCTGTTGTGGGGCTGCAAAAGGGCTACTAAGGGCAGGTTTATGCATTACAGGGAATTGTCCCCTGTGAGCTTTTCCATCTTGGCTGTGGTTTGGGATCTTTGGCTAAGGTCAGCCCACCATTAAGATTAGGGCTAGGGTAAAGGTTATGGTTGATATACGTTACAAAGTCCTGGTGTGAGCTGTTTTCGGGGGGTGTTGATAAGGATTTGAAATGGAAAGTATTGGGATAAAGGAAGAGTTCTCCCTTGTGAAGGGATTCAGTCCCAAGAGAGCTTAAACAGAGGATGAGTATATAATAGATATTTAGTTTCATGAGAATCTTACCAGTACCCAGTTATGCAGGACTTTGGTTTTCATCTGGAGCTCAGCCCTCTTTATATGCTATTTGTTTGGAATTGAAACTTAACTTTCCAGTTTCTGTTCAAGGCAGAAACTTTATGTCTTAGCTCTTAAAGTCAGTGATACAACTCCTGATAGCTGGAGTTCCCTCCCCATTTGGCCCATTCAAGTGGTGTTCTCCAGAGCATTTGATCACTCTTCTCTCACCATAATCAATCCATTAACCAATAACATGTCATTCTTTGAGGTTTCTCACATTTGCCATAGGGCCTGCAATAAATACAACCTAATACAATCAATATACCTGGTAGCAGGCAGTGTTTATAGCAGTGTAGTAAGCATCAACATTTTTTGTACAGAGAAAAGGAAACAGAAAAAAATATTTAGGAATTCATTTACCCAATTAAAGTAACTTGTGTTGCTTTGTTTTTCCTTTTCTTTTTCTCTGCTCCTTGGCACAAGGCACCTTGATACTTTGCATTTGCCTTAATCTACATACTAAATTTAACAGGGTTTTTTTGGCACAGACTGTTCACTCTGAAGGATTTTTCCCCATGTCTTACTTGCATCCACTTGTCAAAATAGCTACACATTTCAGTGAGGCACCTGAAATAACCTGACATTTTACAAATCGCCAACAGCTTTCTGAGACAAATCTCTGTGCTTTGACATGCTGAGCGCTGTTCTATTTTTTTTTTCAATGTGTGCCTTCTTACTTCCTGACCCCAACTGTGATCTTGGAAATTTAACGGGTTAGATTCTCTTCTGTCAGAAAAAGACCTACAAAGCCTTACTTCTGGTTTTAGTCATTCAAGCAAAGAATCAGAATGCTGGTCAAGAGTTACTCAACTGAAAAACTGCAATAAGGAATTTGAGAACTAGCACTAGAGATTCCACCAGGTCCCCCAAAATGGTATAGGATTAGAACTGGTCTTGTGTTACTGCCTCCAAAGAGAAATACTGCTTTAGAATAAAAATGGTATATTTATTGTAACAGAACAGTTTGTAAAACTAATTTATTGGAACAACAACAAAGAAACTGAATGACCAATGAAAGAAATTTATGATCTATAATAGAAGCAGAGGCTGAATTCAGCCTCAAAACTATATATAGTATTTACTTCTGATAGATAGAAAAGAGAGTGGTTTCCAGAAGTCATTAGCAAAGAGGTCTCTGATAAACCAGCTGCAGTCTCTCTCACAGCATGGAAACAAATTTGCAACATTGAAGTTCCTGTTTGCTGCCATTTCCAATTTTTAGAGCTGAAGTGCTCCAAGTATAATTGTTCTCTGAAGGTAAATAGCACTGGAAAGCTTGGTCAAAGCAGCTCAACGTTCAATAGTAGAAGGAGAAAAAATGAAGGAAAAAGCGCTATTTCTCTACGGAAACCTTTGTCTAATCTTAAAAAGTCTATAGGGTCTTTGTTCTATCTCTTGGCACCAGAGAAGGCCTATGGGAACTGAGGTGTATGTTCAGAATGTGCTTTACCACAGCAAACAGCCTTATGAAAGAGCACTTGATACTACTGCTTTTAAAAGTGTTACCTAATTAAGAGTGATTAAAAACATGTACTCATGCTTTCCCTACTGGGAAATTACTTAACTTACTTGAAACATGTTTCAGTTTCAAAACCAGCTGTAATGTAGTATGATCATTTATGATGTTATTAGTCTCCAGGACCAGGTCTGAAATAATGAAACTTGTATCACTACAGTGTTTCATTTTAAGTATTTTGTACTGAGCCCAAGCATGGCAAGTATATTAAAATAAGAAATGTAACTGCAATGAAATAAATGGAGCTATAACAAGGATTAATATGATGCAGGATCCACAGTGAAGACTGCGGCTTTTTAATCATGATACTCATACGATATGCTTTGCAGTTTGTTTAGAAATCAGGATATTCTGGGATTGAAGCCAAACCAGAGATTTAGGTCTAAAATAAATTTTATGTACCAGGCAAAAAGCATCTTTCCTCAGGAAAACAATAGAATATTTTAATAATAATACAAAGAACTTAAATCAGGTGTACATTAAGAAACAATATTAAAAAGGCACAAATCAATTGCTGAAGCCTGGCAGGTGTCTATGTAAATATCCACCATATTAAAAGCAAGACTCAAAATTTTAGCATATAAATACTGAAAGGAAAATTAATCGTGTTCTTAATTAAACAAATGCAGTATTTTTTTCCCACTGTGCCACATTCTAGTTCTAATGCTCAGCATTCAGCCAGGTTCAATGATGTTCATGTACACCTTTATATGCTTTTTTTAGTGCTTTTTAAGTGAGAGATCAGTTGATATATTTCTAAGTACAATATGCTAATTTTTATATATGTATATACATATCACATAGTATACAGTATTTATGAAATTCAATTAGTGTATCATAGGCATTGATATGAAAATGTTATGTAATTATGCAAACATGTATGTTATATCTATGAATTCCAACTTAAAATTATAAAATACACATTTTATAAATCTACTGGGCTGATTTATAGCAAAATATATATTTACAGTTTTCTTTTTTGGGGATCTAAAACCATGTCTACATATGAATGATCCCTGTATCTTTTTCAGATGAGTTGTTTGGACGAGGCCGTTTTAGATTACTGTTGAAAATACACTATTTGTTTTTGATAAGAATTACGGCTGTTTTGATAAATGGTTAATGCTGTGCACTAGTTAGATTAATGAGTATATTTGCTAGTAATTTCATTACTTCAGTCCTTTGGTTTCGTAGCTTTTGTAATTAAACTCCTTTAAATACATTTTTAAAGGAAAGTCTAATTTCTGGGTTTTCCTGAATTTTAATATTTTCTCTTGTGTGTGACTAAAGACAAGTTTTAAAATAACTAAACAGGGTCATGAATTTTGATTGAAAACAGTGGATGATGCCAATTAATTCTTCACAACTCTACAAAACTGTTTTTTTCACTTAGTTTTGTTTTAATCCATTGTACTCTTGGGAGGATATTTATGTTCCCCAAGTCCTAAACTAGTCAGTAAAGTTTTTGAAGGGTTTGTTCGATATGTCAGTTCCTGAGGGTTAGGTATTTAAGAAGGAATTTGGTTATTGTTGTAAAGGTCTAGTAGATATTTCACTCTGGCCTGTTTTTGCTCAGTGGCTGAGAAAAATCGATTTAGGGTTAATGGATCTGGAGGCAATACCTACTCATTAACTTAATTTTGTGCGTATATTAACATCCCCAAACTGGGGGACAGACAGATGCAAATGTCTTTTCTCTCTTGAAATAGGCATTTTATAGAGATAGTAAGTATTACCTCTATTTTATACCTGACTTCACTAAGCATGCACTTAGAAGATATGAGGTCTTAATGAGCATATTGAGATTTGAACAAGTTGGGAAGGTCCTACTATGAATTAATAAATAAAATATAACTTGCTCCCTGCTGTCTTTTTTCCTAATGTTTCCTATGTGCTCTGCCAAAGGTTGAGTAGAGTGCAAGAGCTAGCTGTTGGTGGTTATCTTAAGTTCTGTTGTATTTCATTTCTTCACTGTTTTTGTCAGATTTTTATGTCTGGTTTTGATTGCTTACTTGTTTGTGGAAAATGCATCTGAACACCCAGTTTATTTGATTCAGGAGTTTTCCCACGTTTAAAAACTAAGTTTTATCAGGTGGCTGTAAATGATGACAGTATTTTATGGAAAAAAAAAATTTATGTTGTGGCTATGCTGGCAAAGATGTGCGCCTGTCGACTAAGAAATTCCTTAATCATATCCCCCAGAGCAGATTATTAACTATATTACTATTCTTGGCATTACAAGTCTCCTTACAGAAATGCTGTTGGAAAGTTTGCCAAATTTAAAATACATTTGGCAGAATGAGGAACATTTCCATGTACCATAAAAACTTTGAAATAAAATGTGTTTAAGAGTTTTTACTCAAGAAAACGGAACGTTTTTGTTAACAAGTTCAAAGATTACTTTAAACTTTGCAATATGTGTAAATGTGTTTTCTTCAGGGCTTTTCTATGAAGCCTTATTATAGGAATAACTAAAAGCTTAATTTTTACTTAGCATTTAAGTAAAGCAGCCTATAAAGAGTATGTACTTTGGCTCTGAAAACCCAGGTCCTTCTCCCTCAAGTTGCTAGCACTTATGTTACTAGTAAGCTATAAAAGTGACTTTCATTTTAAAATACAGACAGCCAAGAGATGGACACGTATCTGTGTGCCCATACACACTTGCTGAAGTCTGTTACAGAAGTCTAACCAAAAGGTATAGGTTCAAAATTGGAACAATTCTGTCAAATGCAGCAGTAATCCACAGCATTGCTTTTATTCACAACCAGCATTTTTCCAGGTGCATTTGGTATATATTCTTTAATGAGTTGTAATTCAAATACACTAATTTTTTTCCCATTTTACATTTTCAGATGTGTTCCTTCTTGCCTTCAGTTTTAATCTGGCATTTTTCAGGCCAGATAGTTTTTCATCCAATGTCATGGAGGAAATGAACCAGGGCTCCAAAGGGAAGCTGCCAGCATCTTATCTATGCAGAGGCTACCACATATCCATAATACATTACACTAGCTTGAGGCAAGTTCAGTCTTTGTTGTGAGCTATGTATTAGTAAAGTTTCTTCTGAATAATTTATAATGTTGCTGTGCAAACTAGGTTAGTATTAGGAGCCCTAGAAATGTCAAATTTCAAAATAATCCTTCTATTGGTAAAAGTATTCCGTGTGAAATACTATATTAAAGAAACACTGAAGCTGAGCTTTTGAAATCACAAAAGGCAGGAAATGCAGAGTTAAGGTTGCTATGGAAACCTTAACTCTACACCTTTAGGTAGGTAGTATGCTATGGTTTTAATTACTTCCTCTTATACAACTCTGTATAGGTGTCCTCCTTTATTATGTGATTTCTAATTATATTGAATGCTATTTATAACACATATTAATTGCACTGGCTACTCAGCAAACATCAGAAATTAGGTGTTAGCTGTGGCTGTCTGTATCTTGCACTCTGATATTAAGGTGACAATATGCTGTGTATCTAGAAAAGAATATTATGGCTAACTTACTAGCCAAGGTATTAAAAAGTGCTTTTTCTGAGTTAGAATTGCGCAGTATGGCCATCACATTACAGAGTATCATCACAAGAAGAGGAAAATCTTAGAAAACACAGGCAATCTACAGGAAGTAAACTGAAAATGGTACTTCGTGGAAGTTTAACCAGGATGACGGTAGTCTTCTTCAGCAAAGTGTGAAAATACAGCATTAGTGCTTTACAAATGTGCAATGTTCCCTCCAGTACTTCATCTTGTACTTCACAGGATGTAGCTCTTGCTCCTTCTCCTCCAGTTTCCTTTCCAACAGCTTGGTGAGCAGCATGAAGCCTCTGCAAAGTTTGTGTTAGGCTACAAACCCGAACATTCTCCAGCCTAATTCAGAATTTCTGTATCTGCCTGCAGATTTAGATGAAGTTTTGTCTTCTTTGGCTTGATTGACATGCAAGTAACATTGTTGACATGTTGAACATTAGGAACCTCAAACCGTGACACCTGGCAGCAAGACATCATCTTTAGTATTGTGTCTTTAAAGGTGTTGTAAATTATATGGTCAGAAAAAATCCTCTCTCCATGACATCAATTCTTGTATGTCTGGGAGAATCTGTTTCAGGAGAGGGCACACTTGCAAGTAAAATTTCGATTATGTTCATTAAAGTTTGAAAGATTGTAATCTAAAGAGTATAAATAAAAGGATGCACTGCGAGGAAGATGTTAAAATGAGAGCATCATTAATTTTTTGTTTCTCAAACTGCTGGTAGCACTTTTGGCAGCACTGTTTGGGTAACAGTAAATGTATTTCCAGAATGTATAAATCATAAAATCATATAATGGTTTAGGTTGGAAGGGATCTTGAAGATCACTGAATATTATATCAGGTGAGCGTGATGTTCAGGTAAAGTAAAATCTTTAAATCTACAGTTCTCGTTGGCAACTACTTCCTTGAAAGCCACAAAACAGGTGTAAAACGTGAGAGCATCTCGCCGCCTCCTGACGGCCGGGGCTGCCCCCGCCAGCCCTCTGCCCGCCGGCTCACCAGGAGGACTCAACAGCCATGTTGTGGCAGGCCACGGGTTCACCCACGGCACTGTCGCACTCGTCATGTGCCGGCAGCAGCCACTCAGGGCTTAGCCATGCCCCCACCCCTCTTTTAGAACGCCAAGTTTTCTGGCTGGGTCCATCACGGCCATTTTTAGCCCCGGGGCGGGCTGCGGGACGGCCTCTGTGAGGAAACGCTCGCGCTGCCGCGCGCGGCACACAGCCGGCTGCGGCCGGTCCCCAGGGACCCGCCCCGGGGGGCAGCTCAGCCAATGGGAGCAGGCGGTGGCGCCCGGGTGAGGGGCAGTTGGGGGCGGGGCCCAAGCGGCCCCTCAGGGAGTGTGCGGGGACGGGCGGGGGCGGGCGGAGCCCGCGGGAACGCGGCGCTGCCTGAGGTGGAGAGCGGCGGGAACCGGCCCGGTGTCACCTGCGGGCGCTGCGCGCTGTCCCTGCAGCGTCTGTACCAAAAGTTTTAGATTTCCGGCCGTGACAAGCACAGGGATGTACGTTGTGCTAATATGCTGGACCTGCAGAACCGATTTGGCCTTCCAGGTCGGATTTTTCTTTTCTCATTTAATTCCTCAAAGTGTGAGTTGTGCTCCTCACGGTACTTACTCCCCGTAAGGCAAAAATGTAGATTTGCACAAGAAGGCTTCCTAAGGTTTACATTGGTTCCTATGAAGTAAGTGAATCTGCTGTCAAAATTTAACAGGTAACTGCAATGGAAAGCAGGACGGGAAGGGAGGGGTTCTGCCCTATGGCATCTCTCAGGGTGCTGCAGCCTGTTTTAACTTTCAGACCACATGTACTGGTCAGTTGATGTGTTACAGAATGTCTACATTGACACAGCTAAGGTTAATATCATGCAGCACCCAGTGAGATTTAAGGCTAAATACTTAGTAAAGGTGGTTCAACCTGCTCTGTCCTGGTGGTTTGCGCTGATTTTGAGCCCTTCTGACTGTGATGACAGTGGACAAACAAGGGCCTAAATGTCAGGCTGTGTGCAGGCCCAGAAGAGGCATGCCTCTGCCTTTGAGGCTACATCTGGTCACCAACAGTGCTCCTCAGGGCTCAATTCTAGGGCCGGTTCTGTTCAATAGATTTTTCAACAATCTGGATGCAGGAGCTGAATGCACCGTTAGCAAGTTTGCTGATGATACCAAACTGGGAGGTGCTGTTGACTCCCTCGAGGGACAAGAGGCCTTGCAGAGGCATCTAGGAAGATTGGAGCATTGAGCAATTATTAATGGGATGAAATCTAACAAGTCCAAATACCAGATCCTGCACCTGGGATGGAGTAACGCCAGGCACAAGTATAAACTGGGAGAGGAGCAGCTGGAGCACAGCCCTGCAGAGAGGGATCTGGGGGTGCTTGTTGATGGCAGGCTTAATATGAGCCAGCAGTGTACACTGGCAGTCAAGAGGGCAAACCGCATCCTGGGGTGCATCAAACACAGCATCACCAGCCGGTCAAAAGAGGTGACTATCCCACTGTAGTCAGTGTTGGTGCAGCCTTACCCAGAGTACTGTGTGCAGTTCTGGACCCCACAATTTAAGATGGATGTGAAGGTCATTGAACGTGTCCAGAGGAGGGCAACAAAGCTGGTGAGAGGGCTGGAAGGCATGTCCTAGGAGGAGCGGCTGAGGACTTTGGGTTTGTCTAGTTTGGAGAAAAGGAGGCTGAGGGGTGACCTCATTGCTCTGTACAGCTTCCTGAGCAGGGGAAGTGGAGAGGGAGGTGCTGATCTCTTCTCCCTGGTATCCAGTGACAGGACACTTGGGAATGGTTCAAAGCTGCACCAGGGGACGTTTAGGCTGGACACAAGGAAGCATTTCTTTACCAAGAGCGTGGACAAAGACTGCAACAGGCTTCCTAGAGAGATGATCAATGCCCCAAACCTGTCAGTGTTTAAAAGGTATTTGGACAATGCCCTCCATGATATGCTTTAACTTTTGGTCAGCCCTGAAGGGGTCAGGAAGTTGGACTAGATAATGTTGTAAGTCCCTTCCAATGGAAATAGTCTTGCCTATTCTGTTCTAACTGTGGGATGCTGTGCAGTCTCTGAGCAGCAATGCCCTGTCCTGTCCTGCCAGGAGGCCATGACCAAAGGAGGGGGAGGTTGAATGGGACTGAAGGCTGCATTGGCTACCCTACCCAGCCCACAAGCTATGAGTTTGACCAACGAAGATGAGGCAGAGTAAGTGAAAGGGCAGAATGAGGTATTTTGCCCCATAAGGAGGACAGGGGAAATGGATTTTTCTTCAGGCTGTTTGAGAGCAATGTGAGGCTGGCAGTGTCCTGGCAGCTGGTGGGGCAAGACAGCGGGCACTGACATAGGGCTACTACAGAGCTTGTTAAGGTCATTAAATGAACAGGATCAAGAGTGTAAAAGTACATTGAAAAGACAAAGGGAAACATAAAACACAGAAGAAAATGGGAACAGAGATAGAGGAGAAAGGTAACATCCCCGTCTGATTTCTATATTTCACCGATTTGGAAGAAGGAAAACCTCAACCCCTTTACACAAGTCGTAGACATAGAAAAAACTATGACACACTATGCCAACAGAATTCAAATAGAAAGCCAAGGAGTCAGGGTTAGAGAATGACAGGAATGAGGCTGCTTGTGTAATTTTATTCAGCTGCTTTGTGTGCGTGTGTTGTGCTTACTTCATGTATCCTTCAGTCTGCTGAAACAGAAATCCCATTAACAATCCTAACAGCTAGTATTCCCAACATCTTGCGTCTCCCAGAAGATGGAGAGCCCTCCTGCCAACTTTAAAGTCATCCCTCAGCTAGAATCACACAGCTATTGTAGCAAGGAAGAGTTGGGTTCCCCTGAACAGAATTCAGCTCCTAGAACTATAAAATCATCCTCTCTTTCATTTCATTTCTCTTCCTCTTCCACTTAAAACCTACTTCCGTGGCTCTTTGCAGAGCCTTTATAGTACAAGCCTTTTGTTCGGGGCAGGTAGAGACTAAGTTTCCACTAGGAAACGCCTACCTTCCAAGCAATGCCATACACAAGGCTTCTTAGAGGGAGGTTTTCCTTCACTGCAGATCGTCTTCCAAGCGGATCAGTCTGTCCTGTTTACTGAATGAGGTAGGAATTCTGTGCAAAAAATAGCTACAGTCATGTCGTTAGTTCATCATGATGTATATATATACGCACAGAAGGAAATTACAAACTTTGGCTGTACATCCTCATTTGTGGCATTTCTAACTCTTGAGAGCCTACTGATACACCCTTTCAGTGCAATCTCTGAATGTCCTTCAAAAATCTGAACCATAAAAGACAAATCCCACCCTGTGACCTCATATGGTCCACATGGGCCACCGGCAGGATAGAGTCATGTTGTTACTTGACTCTTCAGAATAACTAGTAGGATTTAGAGTTTACCACCATTACACGGGCAGCACTGGACAGGGGTGAAATGCCGATGGAGCCTGTGGGTTTTACTAGTTTGTTCTGACAGCAGAGGAATGACATGCTGGTTCCTTTACCTACATCTGGAGGAAACACCTGCCCTGCTGAGCAGACTGCCCATCCAGTTTCACCCATACAACCATAAATCAGGCTTTAAATGTGTTGATAAACTAGTACATTCTCAGGGGGAGAAATATTAATTGTTATTTAACATTGAATGAACAATTACAGCCCTTACTAAAACCAGTTATAAGGAAAAACAAATTAAAAATTAGACTTTAACAAACAGTACTTTGAAGGAGGAGAAACACTTCGGAGGAAAACTCTGGGATCTTAAAACCCATACACATTAGTCAATCTAGTATAGAACTCTATTATAAATAGCACTGGCTGCTCTGTGTCAACAGAAACAAACTTCTGCAAAATCATAGAATCATAGAATAGTTTGGGTTGGAAGGGACCTTAAAGATTATCTAGTTCCAACCCCCCCGCCATGGGCAGGGACACCTCCCACTAGACCAGGTTGCTCAAAGGCCCATCCAACCTGGCCTTGAACACTTCCAGGTATGGGGCCTCCACAGCTTCCCTGGCCAAAAAAAAAATAATTCATAAGCTACAAATAATTACTAATGTATTAGTAATTGATTTTATGAAAGGTTGCAACGTGACTGCTGGACATAAAAAGTAAAATTCAAATTATTTTCTTGGTTTCATCTTCTCTGCCTTACAGGAAGATTCGATACTTCCTTAATGTTAACTGTGGCAGCTGCTGGGGAATTACAAGGTAAAAGGATGACTATAAGTGGTCAAACTTGCATGCTGTCCCTTCTCCTCCTTCCATTTTTGAGACAGAATAAGGGATCGGTGGAATGCTGGTCTGTTCTAGTGTGGTATCCATTATGCTCTTAATCTGTACTGTTCAGTGGCTCTTTCAACAAAGAATTGCACCAGGACTTCTGCTGAGACAAGTTGACAATTTCATTCATTTCAATTTCATTGATATAGTTTCTGTTTCAACCACTGATGCCATGGCAAGCTGGGCGGTATCTACAGCTGAGATTTCAGATACAGGAATTTAATCTAGATCTTTTCTTAATAACTCAGAAAATGGGACAGACAGATTTTAATGGCCAGACAACTTAGCCCCATATAAAACTTTCCAAGTAATCTGTAAAGAAAATTTGCTAATAATGAACAGTTCAAAAATGGCTGAAAAAGCAGATCCAGTTATTAATTCTTTCATTCTAGCTATCAAGTTACAGGCTCAGAGAAAGCCTCATCTCTTAAAAATTCTTTTTCGTGTGATAAAATTACAAATTTGAGACCAGCTCTGAGCAATGTCCCTGGAGCTCTTGACTCAGCAAGGCAGTGCACAGATGCAAGCTGATACAATGACCATCCAAGAAGTGGCTAAGACTGGCACCTGCTTCAGGAGCCCTTCAGGTTGGTGAGGCATCTGACATCCAGCATGTAAGCAGAACAAGGGGGAAGACTGCTGTTATCTGTAGTCACAAGAGTCCAAGTACAAAGAATCCTCCATGTGATATATCAGTGAAGACAGTCCTCCTCTAGGTTAATTTATTAGAAAGGGAAGGACAGAAAGTTGATATCTGACCTCAGGCTACAAAATTGACGTTAAATCTTGTTTGCATTTCAAGTGTCATAGTGATTAACGTGGAGTCATGAGGAAAAAAAATGACAACCAGAATCTCCTATAGTTAAAAATTACTGTTAAGAGAAAGCACCTGGGCAAACTGTAAAATGGGGATTTTAGAGCCTTAGTTGAGCACTAACAATATTTGAATCACAGTATTCCTGAGCAGGGTAGATTACTTGTAGTAGAATGTTCGGGCAGCATGAAGAAAATACCAGCTAGGAACAAATACCTCCTAGGTTTCACTATTCCCTACTGAGAGCTTTCTATGTATCAGTGCAGAGAAAAGCTCAGAAGTGCTAGAAAGGATTTTATTAAAAGAAGGATGTTCTCACTTTTCTTGCTAGCAAACTTTGGGTTAGAAATTGACATCTCCCCACAGAGATACTGTTTCTTCGCAGTATCTACACAGTCTCCCTTACTGCGCGCTACAGCCATATTCCTTCAGAAGACCAAATGCACTCTTCTGTGCCCAGTCCTGTCCCAATAGGGATCCTGTTGGAATACACCATTGCTCCCTCTGCCTGCACACCCAGGTTTCCTAAAGAAAAACAGAGCAGCTGGGGGAAAGAGGGAAATGTTGCTTCCCAACAGGTATCTGGGCTGTGGCCAGGGAACATGTCCACTTCGTAGTGAGGTTTAGGAAGTTCTTTCCAATCTCCCCCAGTTTAAATATGTTTAATGGCCATCTGAAGCACCTCCATGGAGCCTCTGAAAGAAAACTATTTCAGAAAGACTGATTTCCCCATACCACTTCTGTAGTGAATGTATGTTTCTGTAGAGCAGAAGGCCAACTTAGCTCCATGTTGTGAACTTCATCCATGGCAGGGTTACCTTTTGTGCATCAGCTTGAGCGAGAACCTAGAGAAATAAACTTCCCTGAGTTTATGTACACTTACAGAAACATTCAAAAAAACTAAGAACAATGAACCAACCTGTACTCATGTTACCTTGCCAGACTTTAGAAAGTATCCAAAATTTTTTACTATTGCAAATGCCATAGAACCCTACACTAGCCTTTGCCTATTTTACTCTTATATTTACTCAGAAATCCCTGAGAAGATATCTTAAGCTGATAATAAAACAGGCACTTCAAAATATTCCATGTAAGTGCACCTAAGCTCCTGCAGTTCTTCTGGTCTATTCAACGTAACTAAACAAGATAAAGACAGTGAATGCACATCGTTTAATGTACTGCATTTTGTGCAGATAATGCACCACTTGACTGGTGGTTTTGTGCATACTTCTCTTTCTGAGTCTATATCCACAATTTTTCACAATCAATGCAAAGGATGAACTAAAATAAAGCATTTGCTCTGTATACCTTTTGACACTAATTTCCTTGTACCCATAATAGATGTTTCTTTGTGGTGAGATTAAATGGATCTAAACTTTGACACAATCCAGATGGTTTATTGTACTAATAAAATTAAAGAAAAATGACAAAGAAATAATACGAGCAATGCACACATCAGCCAGGAAGCACATTTAAAGAGAAGTATCATGGCTGACTTGACAGGCTGTTAGTTTGGGCCTCAGAACACAAGGGCCACGTTAGCAGACCTGCTGGTTTCTGATGACAGGGACAGGGTTACTCATTCTGTGACTTTTTTCCCCCGACTATCTGTTAGTGATACTTAGTCTAAACATCTGAAATTTCTTAACCTCTGACCTAAGAGCCTCGTCTAAGAAATATTATTAGAAAATGTAACTGAATTATGTCATACTTTGTATTTGGAAGCAAATATGCTATTTCTGCTTTCTTCTTAGTTTCCGTAGGACGTCAGTAAGGATTACAGAAAACATCAAGTTTTATCTTTTATTTCATTTGTTATCTAATCCACTGTATGCTGACTGACATCTTGAAGCTGAGAATTTTGGTTTTTTACTTCTCTTCTCCTGCCTAATCAATATTCGAAAAAACATGTATTTTTTTCTTCCCAAAAGAAACTGTTCCACCTCTGTCCTTCCATAATAACCCACTTATCGAAAACCTAGCCCACTTAAGTTAGTAGCAAAATTTCAGTTTAACCAGCTAGTATTCTCCTTAAGACTTTATTGCTCTGGAGGGAGCAGAAAGATAAAAAGTTGTCAAAGCCTTGGAGTTCTCAGCAAACTATGGAACATGTTTAAATATAAAATGAGTTGAATCAGCTTTTTCTTATAAAGTTATACCAATTTGTGTATGAAAAAAAATTTCCAAACTTGATGATAAATGGCTTAGTTATTTTAAAATTTAGTTTGAAGAATTTTATTACCTCAGCATGGTTTTCCTCTTGTAGGACACTGTCCTTCATACCGTCATTTCAGGCCATAAGAAATAGCCATAGTGGAAGAAAGTATAAATACAGTCCAATTCACCATGACTAAAAACAGTGTTTATAATCATCTCCTGCTGACAAGCTTGAGGGTGGTGGGGAAAATGGGACTGGAAGAGGAGAAAAAGGTTTTAGGTGATACTTCAAGGTGAGGAGCAATTACAACTAACTGCAAAACTGGTATTCTCCTCCCACATTGTAGTGCTGGAGTTATTTTTTGGCCCTCCTGCTGGGCACTGAAGGATGGATCAGAGGTTCTTTTTGTGTCCTTCCCTGCTCCTTCCCATCAGCCAATGCTAGGATGCTTACAACTTTGTAATTCATCCATGAGCTGCTTTTTCCATTGCCACACACTGAATAACCAGCTGAGCTGATATGTAGATACATATAGTTTAATTCTTCTCTTCTCTCTCTTTTGACAGTGGACGGTGGAGATTGCTCTTTTTTTTTTTTATATGGAACTGGCAGCCTGTCCTTTTTTCCTGTCATAAGCAGGAAAAAAGGTGCCTCTAACCCTTTGCCAAATTCAAACCCTTTTCTTTCTCTAAGGACAAATAATTTGAAAAGGACTACCTGAAGTTTTCATGATTATTAAGACGCTTTTTACTCATATATAGGATCTAATGCAGCAGTACTCTGACTTTAAAAGTCTCCTTTACTGTAAGAAGGTTCACCCACCCCTCTGGCATTTATACATATGCTTCATCTTCGGCCCTTGCCCAGGGTTTCTTCCCTTGCATGTAGGTAACTATCTCTATTCTCTGGTCTGCTTTCTACCATGGTGGCATGCACTTCAGTGCTCTCAACATAATTCTATCACCTTTTCTCTCCCTAACATCCTCAAAACAGCAACCCACTCATACACAAAACTTGCAGTAAAGTCTATACTGGCTATTCAGTTCAAAACCCACACTACCCAACTCAGTTTCCAGCAGATGATCAGCTTCTTGTACTCCTAGAAGTAAACACTTTCCTTGCCCCCAATAAAATCCTATGTATTCCAGCTATCAGGCCTCCTTCTCTCTGCTCTCAACCTCCTCCTCTGCTCACAGTACCAAGTTACTCCAAATGAATTAGTGTTTCATTTATTTTATTTCATAGCAGAATGAATTTTTCAGATGTCTCTGTAGCATCATACTTAAAAATTGTTACCTAGGCATGGCTGGAACGAACTTTCTGCTATCAACAAATGCTAGGCACACAAGATAAGAAAGGGAGAAAAAGCTAAGAAACTTGAAATTATGTGGCTATAGAGTCAGCATGAGAACTGAGAAAACCATCACCTCAGAGTTTCTGCCATGCTAAGGCAGGAGTTGGAGGCCAGTAACTAGCAGTGTACCCTGGGGTCAATACTGGGTCCAATACTTTTCAACATCTCCATTAACTAATTGGATGATGGGGCAGAGCGTACCCTCAGCAAGTTTGCTGATATGCCCAGAGGGTCATGCTGCCATCCAAAGGAGCTTCAACAGGGTGGAGAATTTGGCTGAAAGGAACATTATCAAGTTCAACTAGTGGAATTGAAAAGTCCTGCACATGGGGAGGAGCAAGCCCATGCACCAGTATACGCTGGGGGCTGACTAACTAGCAGCTTTGCAGAAAAGGATCTGGGGGTCCCGATGGACACCAAATGGAAAATAAGCCAGCAGTGTGCCTTGGTGGCCAAGAAGGCCAGCAGTCTCCTGGGCTGTGTTAGAAGGAGAGAGCTGGGACTGCTCAGCCTGGAGAAGAGAAGGCTCAGGAAGCGTCCCATCAAGCTGTACAAATGTCTGGAGGGAGAGTGTAAAGGAGACGGAGCCAGGCCCTTTCCACTGCTGCCCAGTGACGAGGCAATGGGCACAAATGGAAACACAGAGGGTTCCTCCTGAATATCAGGAAACAGTGTTTTACTGTGATGGTGACAGAGCAATGGCACAAGTTGCCCAAAGAGCTGGTGGAGTCTCTATCCCTGGAGATCTTCAAAAGCCACCTGGACATGGTCCCGGGCATCCAGCTGTAGGCAGCCCTGCTCGAGCAGGGGAGTTAGACAACATGACCTCCAGAGGTCCCTTCCAAGCTCTGGGGCTTTCCTATGACAGACAAGGGGTGAGTCCTACCCTGACAGCATCCATGGAGGACCCCAGTCAGAACGCTCCCTTGGAACCCAGGAGGTGACTGGGGTTCCCCACCTGCATTACTGGGCTGCCCATTGCCAGGTTGGTAGGCAGTCCCAGAGAACCCTGTGATGTCACTGGGGGCATGTGAGATGGCCCCATCCTTGCTGCTCTTCAGCAGGTGCAGACTCTGTCCCAGCACCTTTGGTCCAGACCTCCTGGCAGTGCACATGCACAGTGTGCAAGCTCCATCAAGACCATGGACCTCCGCCTGGAATGCTGCCTTTATGCAGAGCCTTGTCAGGCAGGGGTGCTGTGAGTCCTGCATGGTGGCTGTCCCAGGGCTGTGGGCTTGAGGGGGTTGTAGGGGCCCACTGAAGGCTCCCAGCCAGTTCCTCGACTTTCTCTGACCACCTCCTGCAGATACCCTGTGTGAGCTCTAATGGTGTTGGTTGTCTGGGAGGAGAATGCAGGAGGTGGGAGGGTCTTGGACTGTGGGCAGTACCCCGGGGGGAGCCAAGAGGGACAGGCAGGTGGGGAGGGTGGCCCTTGGGGCTGGCTGTCCCACGGGGCTGCTTCTGCTGCCACTTTTCAGCCTGCAAGGAGACCCTTCAGGAGGCCCTTACCTCCCCTCTCCCTCCACTTCCTGGGGCTTTCTTTGCTTTTCTGTTCCCAGCCCCAGGAATGCTCAGGCACTTTATACATCTCTCTTGGTAGGACATGGCGTCGGGTGCTGAGGAGCCTCCAGAGCAGAGCAGCTTTGCTGAGACAGCAGCCACCAGCCAGCTGCAGCGGGCAGGGTGGTGGGAGGCAGCGGCAGACGGCCAGTGCCCCATTTGCCTGGGTGAGATCAACAACGCAGCCTACATCAACATCTGCTTCCATGCCTTCTGCTTCAGCTGCATCCAGCGGTGGGCCACCATGAGAGCTGCGTGCCCGCTCTGCAGGTGGCGTTTTGATCATGTCCTGAACATGGTGAGGGTGGATGACAGCTTCCAGGAGTACATGGTCAGCTTGTCTGCACGGCCAGGGAGTGGGTGCGCAGCAGATCCCCACAGCAGCGCTACCACCTGCGCCCAAGGCCCACCATCAATGACCCCGCAGCAGGAAGAAGGACTAAGTGGTGTGGGGGGATGCAGCTCCAAGGACCTCCCAACGCCTCTGCTCAGCAGGCTGCAGGAGAGCAGCTGGCCAGCCCAGCAGATGGACCCATCCTCCACTTCGACATGCTGGCGCTGAGAGCGTGGCTGATTGCTCCATGGAAATTGAGTAAAGATCCAGAAGCTTTTCAGGGAATGGTTCTTTCAAAACCAAAGCACAAGCTTTCTATATTCTAATTCTTCCTTACTAATGCTGTAACGTATCTGTGAGTGTTATTTTTTTGAGAAATTGCTTTTATATTTGGGGGCGTGGGGGTGCGAGGGAAGCTGGTGTGTTTTGCTTCCACCAAGGTAAATCAAAACTACAGTAAGAGGTTCTGAACAGCAACAAGTAATGAAAAACATACTTCTAATAGAGAAGAGGTAAAATTCTGTAAACTGTAATTATATGTTTTCCATATAATTTCCGAATGTCATCCACGTTCAGAGAGATGAAGAGATGTAGGAAATAATACCCTAATATATTGTTTGTTAGATACCAGTAAAAGAGGACTGGCGGGGGCAGTATTTTTTCTGTGCATATTGATATGCTGCCAAGCCTTTGGATAAACTATAACTTTTAATGCCAAAAGCATCTGTCGATATACTTGCTTTTACAACTGAAGTAATAAAATAGCTGACTGCTCAGCCTCAGAAATAACATGGACCTGAATACTACAAACAGGTAAGCACATGCTTTCCTATCACATATAGCGGACAATTCATGTACGTAACTATTTGCAGTCTGAGAGTGTTAGAGGGTAAGTAAATGTGCTGACTTTGCTACTTCTCATCACTTGCTAAGGATGTTTTCTTTTGATTTTTGAAGAACCATAGTGGTAAAAAGGTATTAAACTAATTCTTCCTGAAAGGACACATCATGCTGTTCCTTCCTCATTTAAGCTTTGTTTTATACTTGTAACTAATTTCACACCCAAGATCTAACATTACCCTAAGTACATGTAGCTGTAATGTAGCTACTGCAGCCTTCAGGATATGCTTCTTTTCATACCAAATAGGTGTAACTTCTTTCAAGTCTTAACTGCTGCTGTGACACCATCCTGGTACAGAGGGTAAACAAATAAATAACGACTAATGAACCAAATGTATTATTATCCTACAAGAAATGTAGAGGTGAGCTAGCTATAAAATGAAGACATCAAACTCAAATGCCAAAATGATGCCAAAATATGATTTGCTTTCTTTTTAAACAACTAAGACAACATGCATTAAGAAAATTAGGAAACGCTTGTACCCTTTAAAAAAAAAAAAAACCAAACCAAACCCAAAACAACAGAGACCACGTCTCTTGTGCACAGTTGGCTGTGGCTGAGGACGGGGTGTGTTCCTCTCCCTTCTGAAAGGGCTGACACAGCTCCTCAATTAACTCTTGCACAACTGCTGCCCTCCCCAGCACTTATAGAATCACAGAATGGTTTGGGTTGGAATGGACTTTGAAGATCATCTAGTTCCACCCCCACTGCCATGGGCAGGGACACCTCCCACTAGACCGGGTTGCTCATAGCCCCATCCAACCTGGCCTTGAACACCTCCAGGGATGGGGCAGCCACAACTTCTCTGGGCAACCTGCACCAGTGCCTCACCAGCCTGAGTGAAAAATTTCTTCCTAATATCTAATCTAAATCTACCCTCTTCCACTTTGAAGGCATTACCCCTCGTCCTATCGCTCGTAAAAAGTCCCTCCCCAGCTCTCCGGTAGGCCCCTTTAGGTACAGGAAGGCCGCTATAAGGTGTCTCCGCAGCCGCCTCCCCTCCGGGCTGAACACCGCCCAACCCTCAGCCTCTCCTCACAGGAGCGGAGAGGCTCGCGCTGCCGCTCGCGGGACACAGCTCAGCCAATGGGAGCAGGCGGTGGCGCCCGGGTGAGGGGCAGTTGGGGGCGGGGCCCAAGCGGCCCCTCAGGGAGTGTGCGGGGACGGGCGGGGGCGGGCGGAGCCCGCGGGAACGCGGCGCTGCCTGAGGTGGAGAGCGGCGGGAACCGGCCCGGTGTCACCTGCGGGCGCTGCGCGCTGTCCCTGCAGCGTCTGTACCAAAAGTTTTAGATTTCCGGCCGTGACAAGCACAGGGATGTATGTTCTGTGATTAATTAATATTGTGGTTTTGCTGGGCTATTACAGAGCTTGTTAAGGTCATCAGGAAAGTACGATCAAGAGTGTAAAAGTACACTGAAAAAACAAAGGGAAACATAAAAGAAACATTTTCTCCCCAGAAGAAAATGGGAACAGAGATAGAGGAGAAAGGTAACATCCCCGTCTGATTTCTATATTTCACCGATTTGGAAGAAGGAAAACCTCAACCCCTTTACACAAGTCGTAGACATAGAAAAAACTATGACACACTATGCCAACAGAATTCAAATAGAAAGCCAAGGAGTCAGGGTTAGAGAATGACAGGAATGAGGCTGCTTGTGTAATTTTATTCAGCTGCTTTGTGTGCGTGTGTTGTGCTTACTTCATGTATCCTTCAGTCTGCTGAAACAGAAATCCCATTAACAATCCTAACAGCTAGTATTCCCAACATCTTGCGTCTCCCAGAAGATGGAGAGCCCTCCTGCCAACTTTAAAGTCATCCCTCAGCTAGAATCACACAGCTATTGTAGCAAGGAAGAGTTGGGTTCCCCTGAACAGAATTCAGCTCCTAGAACTATAAAATCATCCTCTCTTTCATTTCATTTCTCTTCCTCTTCCACTTAAAACCTACTTCCGTGGCTCTTTGCAGAGCCTTTATAGTACAAGCCTTTTGTTCGGGGCAGGTAGAGACTAAGTTTCCACTAGGAAACGCCTACCTTCCAAGCAATGCCATACACAAGGCTTCTTAGAGGGAGGTTTTCCTTCACTGCAGATCGTCTTCCAAGCGGATCAGTCTGTCCTGTTTACTGAATGAGGTAGGAATTCTGTGCAAAAAATAGCTACAGTCATGTCGTTAGTTCATCATGATGTATATATATACACACAGAAGGAAATTACAAACTTTGGCTGTACATCCTCATTTGTGGCATTTCTAACTCTTGAGAGCCTACTGATACACCCTTTCAGTGCAATCTCTGAATGTCCTTCAAAAATCTGAACCATAAAAGACAAATCCCACCCTGTGACCTCATATGGTCCACATGGGCCACCGGCAGGATAGAGTCATGTTGTTACTTGACTCTTCAGAATAACTAGTAGGATTTAGAGTTTACCACCATTACACGGGCAGCACTGGACAGGGGTGAAATGCCGATGGAGCCTGTGGGTTTTACTAGTTTGTTCTGACAGCAGAGGAATGACATGCTGGTTCCTTTACCTACATCTGGAGGAAACACCTGCCCTGCTGAGCAGACTTCAGTTTCACCCATCGGATTTGAACAGTTCTGTCCCCTCCATCACACTCCATTTCACCCTCTCCTCTTTTGACTCCTCAGGTCTGCCAGCTTGAGCTTCTAAACATCAGACTTCTTTATTCACTGCCCTACCAGTTTGAGGCCTCCCTTCTACCCTCCAGCTTAGATTTTCCCCACCCTATTTTTTCATCCAATCAGTTTCTCTACCTGTTAAATTTTTTCAAGCTTCTCTCACTGGATTTTAGCCCTGGGTCTTTACCGGATCTCTGTTTCATTCTTGATTCACTGGTTCCCACTCTTTTGCCTGCCTTTTGTCTCTCTAGTCCTTAGTAATGGTTTCCACTTGGACTCCTGACTGTTTTCCCATAATGTGAAAAGCTGGTCTGACTTTTTGTCAAGCTGGTTCCAGTCTCAAAGTCATCATCTCTCTTAAGCCTGAGCTGCAGAATGGCACTTTTTGTAGATAAATTTCCAAGTGTGTGAAAAGTAATTTTTTTTTCAAAGTTCAGCCTGTCGTAAGTTGGACCAAACCACTGCAGGAATGGAAGAAGACTAAAAATGAAAAAAAAAAAAAAGATACTCAGAGTATTTATGGCCAAATTTAATTTTTCTGCTTCACAGCATGAAGATATTAGTGCTTCTGGAATCTTGGTTAACATTTTTTCACACGGAGAAAAAATGTTGTATCTGCTAGGACTTCATTCTCAGCAGCAGCTGAAGCCCAAGTGCATGGAAACTCTGTGGAAATAGTTGGAAATTCTGGATGTTCTTGATGGAAAGATTTATAGAAATACAGCATAACTTTTTCCAAATATGACTTTTTCAAAGTCTCAGGAAACTCACCTCTAAGAAGGAAAGCTCAGGCAGAAAATTAAGCAGTTTATTCAAATATTGACAGATGCTCTTATTGGAACATCTACAAGAGCTTTTAAAAAATAAGTATGAAAGAAGAATTGCTAAAAACAGCAGCTAATTATTCTAAGGCAATCTCATAACTTCAGTAGTGAATGAGTACTTCATACACTACAATCTTTCAGACCCTGAGAAATAAAAATATTAACCTATTGCTTCGAAGATAGGAAGAATGGAGACAGAAATCATTGGTGATGCTTGGAATTCGTGAGTTCTACTGGAAATCAGCTTGTTCTGGTTTGGCAGGAGTTATCAAAAAGAAAAATGCATTATGATTGCTATGACTTACTCTTTCTGAAAACACAGACGATATTGTCTATCATGTAAATATGACTGAAAAAGCATGTGGTTTCTCAGAGGTGATGCACAGAGGACACACTAGAAAAGAAGACTCGTACGCAAGTACAGTTTTGCCAAGAAAGGAATGCTGTTGGAGAGGTTTCAGATTCACAATGCCATTATTGCTACATTTCAAAACTCATAAGTAAAAAATACTCTGTTTTTTTACAGTATTTTCAACATCTTCTGCTGAAACTGCAAAAATATCTGCAAGGATTCTGGGAAGCAAAGCTGAGTGATGTATCTAGATAAACTCAGAGTAATTAAACAGAAATGACAAGCTGACATAGTAAGTCTAGTGGCATAAACTGTGCTCTCGCTATGGTCAGGAAAAACACTGAAGGAAATAACAGCCACAGATAAACCTGACTAAGAAATGAAAGCATTACTCAGGGCTCAGTATCTTTAAAAAATTCCTGTAGGGGTGTAGTGCCACAGAGCTGTGTAGGAGATGTGCGATCTATTTCTGGTGGTAAGACAATGAAATGTTGGAAGTGGGTGCCGGAAAACGAGCATTCACTGGAAACAGGACAGAGTTAGAAATATTGGACCATAAGGCATCTCAGGGAATTATGTCATACAGTTGCTTTCAAAAACAAATCTAGTCTTAGTTTGACAGTACCGCATTTACTTGAATATAAGGCAACACCTAGGTTTCTTCATCTATACCAGAAGAAAAGACGGTGAATATAAATTCCTCCAGAATCCCTCCAGGCCCACCTGATGTGACAGTGGAGATTTTTCTAGACTGATGAAAATGCAGACAGAAATCTTGGGCTCAGGGAAGAAGATACCATTTACTCTCTTCCCCTCCTTTCTCTACTTCATTTATAACTTAATTGCAGATCCTCCAAAGAAAATGATGGAGAAGTGATCCCACTCACTGAAAGAAACATGTGTGTGTGTGTGTGTGGGGGGGAGATTTGTGATTAGACAGGAGAAAGGAGGGCAAGGAAAAGGCATAAAGGAGTAGGAGGAGGAAGAGACACAAAATAGCAGCAATGCATGAGAAGTGAGGGAAGTGTGAGGTGCTGGCTCCCTCATCTTCAAAAGGGATAAACATCCTCAGTTTCCTTAGGGATTTTGGAATTTACACTCATCTGGTATTAAAACAAACAGCAGCTGATGTGAGGGAGCAGCAGCAGTACCCCAGCCCAGAGCCCTGGAGGAAGCAGTGTCTGCAGGCTGCGAGCCACAGGAGGAAGGATGTCTCTATCCTTCCAGCCACCTTCACCTCCTCCCACGTGGAGGCAGTGATGGGTGCCATCTGTTCAGTCATTGTTTCTTTTGCACCCAGTCCTTATTTTGGAAGACTGCTCTTGAAGCTAACAGCTCCTTGAAGATCAACAACCTTTGGAGTGACAGGAAAAAATATTTATAGCGAGTTTATACTCATTTATTCTTTTGCTCTTTAATAGCACTTTTTGCTCCCTTGCTTGTGTTAACCTCACCCAAAATATTTGGAGAGAGAGCATAATAGTATGTCATACTGGATTTTAGTTTGATAATCCAAACAAGATAATTTTTATTTTTCTACTCTCAAATCACAGCTCTGAGGTTCCCTAATCATCCTTAGAGTGTCTCTCTGGTTTTGGCGTGCTAGAATTCCTTTTTTCTTTAATTGCTGACCAGAGCTAAACAAGGAATTGCAGTTCAAATATTTTCAGTGCTTTATCCAGTGAAATGGGGTTTCCCTGTCTCTTAGAAGCATGTTTGTCTTTTCTGTAGGAATGGTAGCTCCTAACCAATGCACGATCAACCGGTACATATCTGGTTTTGCCTAGACAAAACAGAGGTACCATAGAAGATTAGGCAAAATGCAGACCCTTGCGGTACTTCTTGCTTTTCCAGCTCTGTTGTGTTGTTCTTCCAGGACTTTGGCCCGACCAGTGGCTGTGTCGGTACTCAGCAGGCTTGAGATTCAGACAGCACAGCCATCTGGTTTTTTTCCATCTACAGTTATCCCACTGGGAGGTTCGACCCAACACTCCTTTCAGAGGTATTGATGCTGCTGCCAAGTTTACAGGTGTTGCCCCAGCTGGTTGGCCATTCAGGGCATGGGTGTCAGAACAGGGTTTGGCAGCTCGATCATTGGCTATGAGTGTACATGCCAGGAATATGCTACTTCAGAGCAGCAAAAAAACACCTTTCTCCTGCACCACCCTGTGCTTTGCCCTACCTGAAGCCATCCGTCTCTTGTTTGATTGTGGCATTGCTCGGTGTCTTTGCGGAGTAACAGCTACAGACCTGCTGATAGTTTCCATCAGGCAGCGTGCTCTACAGCTCAAGACTGCCTCCATCAGAGTGCTCTAGACAAAAAAGTGTTCTAAAGTAGCAGGGGAAAAAAAACAAACCAACCAACTCAGAGCTGAGCCTCATGTCATCACTATTGAATTTCTCCACATTATATTACTTCCATCTTCGCAATGAGGTGATTGTGTATTGTTTCTCCTATTCATGGCAATGATTTAATTGCCTAGTTTGCTTTCTTTGTATCTGCTTGTACAGTTCAGCCTTAGCTGATGGATGTCACCATGTTTTTGTATCATATAGTAATTTGGGGAATGGCAAGACAGAGAAGTGATTTCAGTAAGCTTGGCAAGCATAAACAAAGGCTTTTTCCACAAGACAAATAGTGTTAACTCAACCAAATCAACCTGGAGACTGATCAAAATTGTAAAAAGGTGTAATTGAGACAAAGCTTAAGGCTTAGAGAAAGCTCAGTCAGACCTGGAGGAACAGTAACAATAAATATGGAAGGGAAGTAATCAACTATGTGGAGCTTCTACACTTTATTATAATAATAAATTAACACTGTTTAAATGAAGAATTAAGAGGAAATAAAGATGAACCTTGAGATTTACTTGGAGCGATGCTTTCATTGTCCCTAGAGCTGTGTTACCCCACCCGGCATCCTATCTGTCCCAGTACTCATTTTTTATTACAGGGATAGTTCTGGAGATAGCAGTGGTTTTTTGCCCCTGAATCTGTTCACACCTCTCGTTCTCAAGTGAACATGCAATTATTTTCCCCCAGGGCTCAGTGTGTGTTTGGTTTCTTTTATATTTTTTCTTTTATCTTCAGTCTCAGGGATTTCTGGTTTTGCACCCATACGGTGGGAAAACATACTTCATGCAAGCCAAATATGTGAACAAGTTGAAAGGCAGAGACAGATGGAGCCATCTCTGTGATATCTAAACAAAATACTTTGGACATAATGAAATACTAAAGCATTTGCATTAGTGTGTGAGCTTGAGCTGAAAGAACAAAAATGATGCAACAGAGTTACTCATATGTGGATTTAGAGCCTTAGTTTCTTCGCTCCTGACCTGCCGTTACTGCATGCAAAATGTCATGCGGGACTTTTAGAAGCTAATGAATCTAGGCTCCTAGCTGCTTGACATCAAGCAATATATTTATAAGCTGCGTGTTGTTTACGCTTGCCTAGTCTGAATTATTTTTGATCCTAGTCTCTTTCACTCTTACCACTCTTATCACAGGGAAGAAAAAACTGTTGTGGATCTTCATCTTTCCCCCACCAACACGGGGGACTGCCTCAACAGTTTTACGGATAGAAGCCTGTACATCTAATTTGATTTTTAGTGGAAAATACATAGAGTTTTGTGTGATTCACAGTTATCACGTGAAACCCAATCAAGAAATGACAATGGCAGTCCAGGAAAGTAATGCAGCCTCATCATAACTGTGCATGTTCCAAGCGTTGCCCACCACAAACCCTGGACTGTTGCCCCTCAGTCTGAAGTCTTTGTAGCTCAGTGCCTTCACTCTAGGTTATGAGGCAGTGTGTGAGAAACGGGAAACTGAGGAAGCTGTTGCTTTCTCCCTTGTAAGGCAGTCTGCCTGGCTGCGACTGCTAGGAATGATTCATGCCAGGTTTCTCGCACTTGTTTTTGTCTGGAGAAGGTTTCCCTTGATATTTAATTTGTCATCTTCACTCTTCCCAGAGCTGATTACTTTTATAGGTCAAAATGTTGAAGCAAGGGTCTGTAAAACACATGCATTTGTGAATGACAATAACCTTTGAAAATGTGTGTCCTCACTCTGGGGAGAGCAGATTTTTCCGTAAATCCTTTCGCTTTCATTCCAGCCTCTTCATGGGATACACTTGGTCCCAGACCTTACCAGAGGACAAACAACCTTTTGTTAAAGCAACAGCTGTGAATGTACCATTGTTGTTTTTGTCGTGTTTTACAGTGCCATAACATCCATTAGTAAACTTGGGTCTTCCTCCATTTTTATGTGGGGAGTCACATCTAGTATCATATTGGTATCTCCCTCTTACTCTCACTAGAGTTTGTTACGCCTCTGGTGGCTACAACATCGCTTAAGCAGGAAAAAAAACATTGAAAATATCAATAGTGGTCCTAGAAGTAGCAAGGAGCTGGGATGCATGTTCCACCATCCCAATGTCATTGGTGTTGTCTAGCAGTTACACCTAACCTTTATGAATTCAGGAAAACTTGGGAGAATTAATGGAAGTATTTGATGCACCTGAGATGAGGTAGGTGCCGTGCACGGTAGTAGCTGCTGCTGGAGCTTGGGCTACTCTGTGGGATTAGCCGCAGCAACACATGCTATCTGTTTGCACAGCACCAGTGAAGGACTCAGCCAAAAATACCGGGATCTGTCAAGCTCGCAGTGCTGGCCGTTTCTCTGCGGTCCTACTAGCACGGACGAGCTGGAATCCACTTTTTTTTTTTTTTTTTGGGGGGTGGGGGTGATTTTAGAATGGCTGCTGCGTTTCCTCCCCGTTTAGCCGGTAAACGCTGTCGGGTTTGAAGTGATGGCAGAGCGGGGTGGGGAAGGATGCGGCCGTCCGATTCCGTCAGGCGACCGACAGCTGCCTTTGGAGCGGGGCGCCTTTGCCGCCCCCACCCCCCGGGGCGGCGGGCTTAGAAAGGAGCCGCAGCCGCGCTGCGGGGCGGAGCGGAGCGGAGCGGTGCGGTGCGGTGCGGTGCGGACCCCGCGCCGCCTTCCCCCGCGGCCCCGGGCGGCGCACAC